>JAANYP010000395.1:20075-139969 GCA_020465985.1 Centrapalus pauciflorus
TTTATGTTAGGCACAAAAAGGCCTCAATCAAACCTGCTGTACATCTGAGGGGGAGATTTTTAAATCAAACCTGTTGATGCACTTGAAGGTTGAATTTAAAGCCTGTTATCTGCCTTATTGATACCTGAAAGTGATTTGCAATATTAGTCTAAAGCTGTTTACCATGTTGCATTCGTTGCAACAAAGGCAGTTTGTCCAAGCTGTTCTGTCTGGTGAACAGGTTGGACATAAACTGTCTACGCTGCTCTATTCTGTTGAGCAGCTTGGACAGTTTACAAGTAATCTGTTCTTTGTGAACAGGTTAAACACTTTATGGAATATGTTTCCAAGTCCTCAGGTATTGTTTTTGGTTACAAGATCAGTTTACAAGTCGAAGACAAAGTGGAAAACAGAACTGCACAGCCTGCCCACGCTGTTCTGTTACATGAAGACAAACAGATATTTGAAAAGGGTGACATACCTTTTCTTATATCAAAATGGCATTAGCAAAAGAAGAAAGATGCAAAGTTGACATTCCTCTTTTGGTTAAATCCTTATGCAACAGTGACAAAAAGGAAAAGACAAAGATTCTGCCATGTGAAGACAAAGGTACTTTATCAGAACGTGCAGAAATGTGTTTTGTCCTTTTGGAAAGACTCTCCACTATCTCTTCAGTCCAATGAAGAAGCTTCACTAAGATTCTCCTTTTGAGTATAAAAGGAAGCTTCTAAGGATAAAGAAAAATCAAGAGTGTGAATTCAGAACGTGCATTGAAGTGTGTTATTCCATGCATGCAAGTCTGCTTACATAAAACAGTAGAGTGTGTCTAAGCTGTTCTTGTGTAAGATGTCCATCTGAGTCTTGTAAAACAGTGAGTGCTTCTAAGTGAGTGTATTCATTGTACCTAGTCTGAGTGAGTCTTAGATTAGTTAACCAACTGTTGTATCTGTCATCTCAGCTTTAACCTTTCCGCATTCAAGCTTGTTTGTAATTAACACTTGTTAATAATATACACAAACATTGAGAAAAAGATTGTTAAGTTTTAAATAGTTGTATTCACCCCCCCCCCTCTACAGCTTAGAACTATACACTTGGGAAACCTTTCTGGACCTAGAACTGGTATCAGAGCAGATAGAGTGTGTGTTAACTCTAGATCTCTTATTCTCCCAAATTTTTCATGGACAACAGAGCTGCAAATTCCTCATCCTACTATGACAATGGATCAATGGCCAAACCTCCAAAGTTCAATCATCAGAACTTCTCTGGTTGGAAGTGCAGAATGATGCTCTATTTAGAGAATCTGGATGTACAACTACCAGAGATAGTAATGGAAGGTCCCTATGTGCCAACTTCTGTAACTACCATAACTCCTGCTATTGAAGGAGCTGCCCCTGAAATCAGAACCTTTGAGAAGGCTAAAGCTCAATGGTCTGATGAAGACAAAAGACTGGTTGCTCTGGATGCAAAGGCCAGGAATAACCTGGTTATCTCTCTGCCCGATGATGTGTTCAAACAGGTTGAGAAGATGAAGACTGCAAAGGAGATGTGGGATACTTTGTGTACCGTCTATGATGGACCCACAATCACACTGGATAATAGGATTAACAATCTTGTTAGACAGTATGAACTCTTCTTTGCAAAACCAAAGGAGACTCTCACAGAAACCTACACCAGGTTTATTGCTCTTGTTAATGATCTCAAAGTTGTTGGGATCACAAAGGACAGCTTGACCCTGGTGAATAAGTTCTTGGACATCTTACCTGAAGAGTGGAACTACTTTTCTACCATCTTGAGAAATTCAGGTACCATCAAAGGTATGGATCTTGTAAACTTATATGGATCCTTACTAAATGATGAACAGTCAAGGCAGCAGAAGAGAAATGCCTTGGAAATGTCCAAGAGAGGTGCTGCCTTAGTGGCCGGCGTGAGACAACCTGTTGGGTAGGTATGTGATGTGTTCACACAACCTGATCAGCAGGCTGATGATGAAAGAGAGGAAATGTCTGATGAGGAAGACATACAAGACTAACAAGGATGATGGCTATAGGGTTAAGTACCTTATGGCCATGGCTAAGCTGAAAAAGTTGGAAAACTCAGTGGCTTCCAACAAGCAAAAGGGAATGAGGGCAGAGACATGTGACTGGGAGGAGTCTGATTCATCATCAGATGAAGAAGACAACATTTGTCTGATGGCCAAAACTGATGTCCCATCAACTAACAATTTCAAACAGGACTTGGCTGGAGCTGAAGCCTTCAGTAGCTTGGAGAACTGGAACCCTACAATGATGTACAAGGACAAACAACCATCCCAGGTTTGGTACTTGGACAGTGGCTGCTCAGGGCACATGACAGGTTGCAAGGACCTGCTGAATGATCTCAGGCTTGAAAAAGGGCCAAAAGTCACATTTGGTGACAATGTACAGGGATCCACTGAGGGATATGGAACTCTTAAAGCTGGTGCTGCAGTGTTCAAAAGAGTAGCCTATGTGGTTGGGCTAAAACATAACCTTGTTAGCATAAGTCAACTATGTGATGCTAGCTACAAAGTTAACTTTGATGAGCACCTGAGTTACATATTGGATCCCCAAGGCAAAGTTGTGATGTGTGCTCAACGAAAGAAATGTGTATATGTTGTGGACATGAAATCTGTTGATCCCACAACTGAAACTTGCTTTCTCACAAGAACCAATGCAGACCTAAACTGGTTATGGCACAAAATGCTGTCACACTTGAACTTCAAGAATATCAACAAACTCTGTAAGAAAGGGTTGGTAACAGGTTTGCCTTCTATGACCTTTGTTAAGGATAGACTCTGCACAGCTTGTGAGAAAGGCAAGCAGAGGAAATCATCTTTTAAATCCAAGCATAATTTTTCTATTGGTACTCCTCTCTTCTTAATCCACATGGACTTGTTTGGACCAGTCAATGTCCCAAGTCTAGGAGGAAGAAGATACACTCTAGTAATGGTTGATGAGTTCTCCAGGTTTACATGGGTAATCTTCTTGAAGAGCAAAGGAGAGGCTGCTAGAGAAATCATTGGATTTGTCAAAAAGTTGGAAATGCTGAACTCTGCTCAAGTGAAGCAGCTTAGAAGTGATCATGGTACTGAGTTAAAAAACAGTACTCTTGAAGACTTCTGTGAAGAAAAAGGGATCTCTCAAAACTTTTCAGCAGTAAGAACTCCACAACAGAATGGAGTTGCTGAAAGAAGAAATAGAACCCTTATTGAAGCTGCTAGAACCATGCTGTGTGCATCTGGTTTACCTTCATCATTCTGGGCTGAAGCTGTCAACACTGCTTGCTTCACCCAAAACAGATCCTTAGTGGTGAAAAGGTTCAACAAGACTCCCTATGAGCTGCTCAAAGGGAGGAGGCCAAATATTAACTACTTCCATGTGTTTGGATGTCCCTACTTCATTCTAAATCAAAGGGACCAACTGGAAAAGTTTGAACCAAAAGCTGATGAAGGTGTGTTTGTTGGATACTCTGCTATCTCCAAAGCCTACAGAGTATACAACAACAAAAGAAAGGTGATAGATGAATCTATCAATGTCACCTTTGAAGAGTCCAGGAATGCCTCCACCAAAGCTGTTCCTGAATCAGTTTCAGGAGAACTCAACTTTGATGATCTCATGCATTCCAACAGTGAAGAGGACTCAAAAGCTTCCACTACATTCAGAGTGGAACCTGCAAACCATGATGGACATGATGATGATTATGTTGATACACCCTGTGTGAATAAGTGTACTGACTTAATTACAACTACATGTCCCTAACCAATCAATGCTGATTTTCCTGGATCCTCTGCTGATATGTTCAACAGTGGTCAGTCATGTTCAACAGGTGAACAGGCTCAAGACAACAGTGTGTCTGAAAATATTGAGAGCTGTTCAACAGGACCTGCTGAAGATGCTAACAACTCAGGAGAATCCTCATTGAAGAATGATCCTAAGTGGATCAGATGTCACCCTAATGATCAAATAATTGGTGACATCAACAAAGGGGTACAAACGAGATGAGACAGCTTAGGGAACTTTTGTATGTTCTCTAGTTTTGTGTCTCTCATGGAGCCAAAGAAAGTGGATGAAGCACTTAATGATACCAATTGGATCACTGCCATGCAAGAAGAACTCAATCAGTTTGAGAGAAACAAGGTATGGAAGCTGGTCCCTGCTCCTAAAGGTAAAACTATAATTGGCACTAAATAGGTTTACAGGAAGAAGATGGATGAGCAAGGACATGTCATTAGAAATAAGGCAAGACTTGTTGCTCAGGGCTATAGACAGGAGGAAGGCATTGACTACGATGAAACATTTTCTCCTGTGGCCAGGCTAGAGGCAATTCGTTTGTTTCTAGCCTACGCTGCTCATAAGAGCATGAAGGTATTTCAAATGGATGTGAAGAGTGCATTTTTAAATGGAAAGCTGCAAGAGGAAGTTTATGTCAAGCAGCCTCCAGGTTTTGAAAATGAACATCATCCAGGTTTTGTCTATAAGTTGGACAAAGCTCTCTATGGTCTAAAACAAGCCCCTAGAGCCTGGTATGACACTCTTACTGATTTCCATATGAGCAATGGGTATTCCAGAGGTAAAGTGGATACCACACTGTTCATAAAGAAAGTGAAGTCTGATATTATGCTTGTTCAAATCTATATGGATGACATAATATTTGGTTCTACTAATGAACAATTATGCAAGAATTTTTCATTACTCATGAAATCCAAATATGAAATGAGTATGATGGGAGAACTTACTTTCTTTTTAGGATTACAGGTTAAACAAACCTCAATTGGAATTTTTATAAATCAAAGAAAGTATACTTTAGATCTATTGAAAAAGTTTAAATTTGATCAAAGTTCTCCTATTAAAACCCCAATGGCAACCAATGTAAAATTGGATGCAGATGCCAGTGGCAAAGTTGTTTCAGTAACAGCTTACAGAGGCATGATTGGGAGCTTGCTGTACTTAACTGCTAGTAGACCTGATATTATGTTTGCTACCTGTTTATGTGCTAGTTTCTAAGCTGATCCAAAGGAATCACATCTAGCTGCTGTGAAAAGAATCTTCAGATACCTTAAGGGTACACCAGGGTTGGGTCTTTGGTATCCCAAAGACTCAAGCCTTGAACTAACAGGTTATTCAGATTCTGATTTTGCAGGTTGCAGGCTAGACAGGTAAAGCACAACCAGGTGGATGTCAACTCCTTGGTGGTAAGTTGATAAGTTGGTGTAGCAAGAAGCAGAATTCAGTTTCTACTTCTACTGCTGAAGCTGAGTACATTGCTGCTGGAAGCTGCTGTGGGCAGATTCTGTGGATGCAGCATCAGCTTGAAGACTATGGACTTGTACTTAGGAAAACTCCTATTCTGTGTGACAATACAAGCGTCATAGCTATTTCCAACAATCCAGTGGTTCACTCCAGAACAAAACATATTGAAGTCAGACATCACTTTATCATAGATCACATTCAGAAAGGTACTGTGGAGGTAAGTTTTATTTCCATTGATGAACAGCTTGCAGACATTTTCACCAAACCTCTTGATGAAAACAGGTATAATTACCTTGTCAGCAAGTTGGGCATGTTAAACAAAAGTGACTAAGTGTCCTTAATGTTCTAAGACTTTATATGTTTCACACTGCTCAAGTTCTTTCAGAACAGCTTAGACAGAACAAGCTATGCATGTTCTATACTTAGCCGTTTTCTGCAAAACTTGAACAGCTTGAGCATATAACAGGTTTGACAAATAACAGCTTATCTGTCAAGCCTGATCTGATGATCAAACCTCCACCCTGCTCACTCTCTCAATCTATCATACAAGGCATTGTCTTGTAACCTGATCAGCTATTGAACACAACCTGTTCTTACATAGCTGAACAGGTTGAAGGAACAGCTTGGAGAGTGAACAGCTTGTGATGACCCTGCTCATCACAGGTTTGACCATCATCTTGGACTATCAGTTTAATTACCTTTCCAAACAATTAAGTTACTTAATTTTTGTTTTTATTTAACTTAATTACTGCGGATAATGTGGGTTTCGTGTGTTAGTGATTAAAAAGGGCTCAAGTGGTCTGACAAACGGTCTGACATGGACAACCGTTCCGTTTTCCGTTAACGACCTTTTCAAATCAACCGCCCAAATGTTTCTCTCTCATACCCACTCACATTCAAATCCTATAAATACCCCCTACTGTTTCATCTTCGTCTTCCTCACTACTTCCATAAACCTCCTAAGAACCCTAAAAATCGACTAAGTGTCTTGTGCTTCTGCTACTCTCACTACTTCCCAAATGGCTCACAGAAACAATCCCTTTCTACCAGTATTTGTTGGTGATGATGTACAGAAACACTCATCAGTCACCACAATGCTCACATTGAAACCCACTAACTACATTGCCAACCTCGCAATCCCCAAAAACTATGTGGGAAAAGGCTATGACCAGATGGTGAAGTTTTTGAAAGTTCATCCGTTGAACTACGCCATGACTGCAACTCCTGGTATCCTGTACCAGGAGATGGTGTATGAGTTCTGGTACACCTGTGCCTACAACCCAGATACCAAAGTCATCAAGGGCACCATACTCAATGGGACTCAGACCATTGAGATCAACACTCGTCTGCTCAGGGAAGTTCTTCGACTCCCTGTGGTTGAACAATATGATCAGCCACATCCTGAAGATGAACGGATGAAGAATCTGCTGCACTTATGTGGTGTAGCAGAACCAAAAGTTGGAGCAACGCTGTTCAGAAAGGATTTGTCTCCTACTTACAGCTTCTTATTCGCCTCTGTGGTAATGTGCTTCAGCAGCTTGATGCGAGTGTCGTTAACCCGTCAAAAATACCACTAAATACCTTAGAAGCTAGGGTAAGTAGGGATCGTATCCACAGAGAGCGAGAGGTTAAATGCACGTATTCGAGCGACTAGCGTTGTAAAATAATTAATTTAAAGAGATTGATTGGTTTGTAAAAAGGTGATTGCTTAATTTATAAAATTAATTACTTACGAAATTTGTAAAAAGAAAACTTAATGAAATTGTTTGATTGAATAAAGTACGAGGATAACCTTTCCCGGATTCCACACTTAGCTTTGTATTTAAGTTATGAAAACGATATAAAGATTACATAGACATAATCTTTGTGATAATTATTATTAGAATTCGTTACGTGATCTTGGGCGTAGCGCGTGATACGTTTGATTACTCGTCTTAATTAAATAATTAACTCGACACGAATAATAAAATATCAACGAACTATCTTGCGAAACGCAACAAAACAAATAACAATCATTCGTTCACAATCTAAAGATAAATAATAAAACCATGCAAACATAAAGTAATCGTTCATAAAATAAATCACTTAGCGATGTGCTTCCTCCGAGAATGATTATGATGAGACTAGCCGAACATTGTTAGTGCAATGCTCAAGAGTTGTGTGTCCATCTTCGTAGCTTGACTCGTGTGCTCTTCGTACTCGTGTTCGCTCAAATGGGGTCCTTCTCCTTAGCTTTTCTCTCCAAAAAACGATGCTTTCCTCAGAACTATGACTTTGTATTTATAGGAAAAGCTGGAAAAACCCTAAAAACGGCCGTCTATTATTTTAATGGGCTGGGCGCAGCCGTAGGCGCAGGCCTGCGCCCCCCCCACCCCTGCGCCTGTCTGTAAAATCCGTATTTTTGTGAATTAATTTCTTCTTGCGAACACTTGGTCTGGGCGCAGGGCTGCGCCCCCCTCTGCGCCTGGCTCTGAAATTTCGTCCTTTTTTCGCCAATTTAGACCGGATTTTGTTTACCTGTACAAGCACAAAATTTATTCAATAGTAGCACATTCTATGACATTTTCTTACTAAAAACAACTCTTTTAGGCTTAATAAACATGATAAATTATAACCCGATCAAACTTCCCCAACTTAACCCTTGATCGTCCCGAGCAAGCAACGAAAATCAGACTTTTAAAACATCGGGTTTATCAAGCGTGAAAGACATAATCAACTTATTTAAACAAACTCTAGCCTTCATAACATCACAAAAAATCAAAGACACGAACAAAATTTATTTCAGATATATCGTGATGTTTTTCGAATGGTTGTTCAAAAATTCCTCACCACTATTATCCTTTTAGCTCAAGGTTATAGAATTGAATTCACGTGGGTCATTGGACCATCTTTTTCCTCGATGCATGATTATAGATACAGGTTTTTTCTTCTTTTCTTTTCGTTTTAGTCTTTTTCATGCAATGTTTCTATTTTTTCGTTCAAGTTTAACATAGCTTTCTAAATGATCCGTGTAGCAGGATTTGGGTCAGCCACTCCCAGACCAGTTGGCCTTAGGGGACTAGGCATGATGGTACCCTTCAGACTTAATCTCCTGAATCAACTAGGCCACACTTGAATTGAGGCTCTATTCGTGTTCGCTTCCTCCCCCTTATTGCATGAATAAGTAGCGGCTATTGGAATCCTTGTTATTCATCACTCGCTACAACATAATATATCCTACTTCAAACCCGGTTCACTTCCTTGGTTTTAAGCGTCTATGACTCTTTGTGTTATATTTAAACTCATATAATTACATCTTTTTGCTTGAAACCGACCTAACTAACATCATCATTTTTAAGTTGCACGCTCAACTACAAAGATTTATAGGGTAACTTGATCAGATCTTTTTACGGCTCGCTTTTCACATAATATTCTAAAAAGAAACACATTTATTCAAAATAACAATGCATGCAAAAACAAAACCATAATTGCAAAAATAATAAATCATCCTACTTAAAGAAAGGGAACGGATGAACCTGACTACTGCGGTGGTGGTGGCGGTCCAAAGATACCAGCAAAGAATTCCCCAAAGGGATTTCGGTCTTCTTGCATGAGAGGTGCAGGCGGGTGTGTGTTCGCAGGGTGCACCACGCTGTCTCCTCGTGTCGTGGTGGGGACTCGAACATAGGCTGGGAAGTATTGAGGAGTTCGATGCTCAATGTTCAGCCTTTCGAAATTCTGCCACTGATAGTCCTCGTATGGTTGATATGGCAACCCGACATTGTAGTTCATATGATCTCTCACCGCATCAGTGTACGCCCAGTGCTGCTGGTTGTAAAAAGCATTCTGATATGCTGACGCGCGCACACCTGTGTAAATCTCATCAATACGGCTTGTTTGGGTTTCCAACTCGTGCTGGAACTCATCCATCCTTCCAACCACATCCTCTTGAAAAGTACCCAAACGCAAGTTCATTGCGTCCAACCGTGCGATCACCTGAGACATATCATTGGCTCCTCCCGCTGCATGTACTCTCTCTGCCTGATGCTGATGGTAAGCCTCTGCTTCTTCTACGTCATATAGCTCTCGGTGCGTCTTTCCCGTGTCTGAGTCAAAGATTTCAAATCCTTGATCTGTTTGGCGCAGGGTGATGCTTTGTATCATAGCTGCTGTAATGACGGCGCCGGAGACTCCCCTTGGAACAGAGATGGGGGAAATTGCTGCCTGAGCCCTCAAAAACTCTGATATAATCCATCCGTGAGGGATTATTTTCCTCTCCCTCGTGTCATACATCGACCACAGGTCGTTCATTACAATCCAAGTAAAGGAGAGGCTCGGCTATCCTGTCATCAGCGCATAAAGGATAGTTACCTCCTTGTGTCGAATATTTGTCAGATCACTGTCTCTCGGAAGCACATTGTTGGTAACAATCTTGTGCAATACCTTCACCATGGGGCCAAGGTCACGCCTAGCGTATGCCGTATATCCAGCCGCAGCATTGTAGTCGATCTTCAATATCTCCGCCAACTTTGTGGTCCATTCACCCTCCCAAGTCCTATCTGTGAATGCTAGTTGCGCATCCGTCTTATATTCATAGTTAAAATTCCATGCTCCGTCCTCTCCAACACCGATATCAACTCCAAAAACCTCTCTCAAAGCTTGTGCGTTCATCGGAAACTCATGCCCATTTACACGACCTATTAGTGTGAAATCGCCTCTGAATCGCCCTTCTTCGCGTCTTAATGTTGACATCCACTCTACAACCTCGTCATGATAGATATGCTCCCCTCCTAAATCTAAAACCGCCTCCCATCCTAAACGGTCGAAACATCTCACTACCCCGTAGTTTTCAAATTCGTCTTTCTTTACTCTCTTTTCCACTAATACTTTGCCTGAGAACTTCTTTGTCATAAATAACTGCCGTCGTATGTTGGCCGGATGCTGTGACAGATAAAAGTCCGGGTTCCATTCTACCTTTGGTTGGGTTGAAGAACTGGCGCCTTCGCCTACACGTTGTCTTGTTCGGCGGGACATCTGCAATTACGATGACTTAAGTATATATATATAATTATAAAATTTTCAGGTCGTTCTAATTTCACAATAAAGACCATAACTGATAGTTTGTGCAATAATCATATCATATGTAACACAAGGATGCATAATTTATTCATATCAAATTAAACACATTGTCACATTTAACAAATTAAGCAAATTGTACAAAATAGCAACGAACTTTTCGGAAATTGACTAGCATGCTTTTTTTTTTTCTTAATCGTAACCATAATTTCACTTAATACTCTACTTTATATGAAAGCACTAAAATTATCCTTTATAATTGGCCATGCAAAAAGTCAATCTAAAAGTCAAAATCAACCTCAAAACTCCATTAAAGCTTAGTTGTTCAAGAATGGTGGAATTTCGTACCTTGCTTTTGATGAAAGATGAATAAAGAGTTGAATCTAACTTTGTAGTGGATAAGTTCCTAGCTTGAATTCCCCTTCCCCAACTTGAGTTGAAAACTCAAGTTCTTTGCCAGTCCTTGCGTAATGTGAATGACTAGCTTGATTTCTAGTGTTTTTTGTATGCAAAAATGGGTTTTTATGGTGAAAATATGTGAGTAAGATGAGGGAACCGTAAGGGGGGCGCAAGGGTGCTCCTTGTAGGGTTTTATAAAAAAATTTTCTATTTAAAATGGAGCAAAAACGGTCAGGCGCACCCCTGGGCGCAGGCCTGCGCCGGTGGCTGCGCTTGGGGGGCCTGTTCGGTTCAAAAATTTTTCATTTTTTCAGTTGGTTGGGTGCATGCTTGGTTTGATAATTTACATTTTTTCAATAAAAACTTACGATTAACTTACGATTTACAAGCATTTTCTTAACATCTTAACACATTTATGTGTTTCCCTGTTGGTACATCCCGTGTGACGATAGCAGTCTAAGTTGTCTTACATTGTGATTTAGCATATGTTTGATATATATGTTTATATATGGTTGATATTTATTAGTGTTTGTATGTTTGAACTTGATGTAACGTATTACAAGAAGTTCAAACATAAAGTACAAAGATAAATTCAATCATATGTAATATCGTAAGGTTCAACACTTAGTTGTATATGTCAAAGGCTAGATTCGAATTGCATAAGAGGATACATTCGAATCTGTGATAGATTCGAATGAGACCTTAGATTCGAATATAGGATAGATTCGAGACTGTCATGTTGGACAGACTCAAATGGGCCTTGGGCCAGATTCGAGTCTGACCCACATCAGATTCGAATCAGGGTCTATAATTAGGGATAGACTCGAATGATTAAGAGACTTTTTGCAGAATTCGTGAGGAATTGAGCAAGAGGCGATCTCGAGTTTATCAGCTAGGTGAGTGCCGTTTCGGAGAGAATTAGTACGTAGGATCGTTCGTGTGTCGTTCGTTCAGCGTCTAATAGTCTCCGTGTTTCCGTTGGTTGAGAGTTGTCCGTCTAACCGTCAACGAGGATCCCGCACTCGTTCTCGGATCCGCGTCTAGATAGATCTTGCAGTCGTAGACCTTACATTCCCCTTCCCCAACTTTAAAGATTGTGTCGTCCCCGACACTAAGAGAGCTTAAAAATAAGTACATGAAACGAGTAATATGTGGATAGCTAAATAATTGCAAGTAGTAGGCCTAATAGTCATGTCAAGAAATTGTTTCAAAGTCTCATAGTCTTTGGTGCCAACATGAACACCGAGCACAAACTTGTTTATGGCCTATGGCCAATTACACAACCAAATTGTTTAAAAGTCAGGAACCATAGTGTTTGTTAATGGAGAATATGCGGACAAACGGGATCAATACTCATCGGGCGATGTCAAATGTGATGTACGGGCAGAGGTGGTGTAAGAACTTCGGCGGCCGACAGCCCGTTCCAGCTCCTCTACCCTCGATTGGAGGCTAGAGAGCCAACGGGAGTGAGCTCCCACCGAAATTCCGTGGACATTGAAATTGTACTTTAGCTTGTCCACCTCCATGAGAACTGCTTTGTTTGCTGCAAGTAATCCCTCAACCGCGTCTTTGATGGCGGTGAGTCGTGCTTCCAAGACATCCTTCTCCGACGGGTGAGATTGTGACGGTCCGCCCTTTTCGGTCTTCTCCTCACATAGCCGTGCTTTTCCTTTGTCCAGAGTCCGCTCATACCGATAAAAGGAGCGAGTTGCAGGGATGATTGAGACGGTGCCGTGGGCTGGGTCCCTAATCAGAAAGGTGCCAGAAACTTGCTCAAACGTTAGGCCTGCCATGGTATGTCTAGTAAACCACACATCATTTGGTCCTAATAACCGTGGGCTAGCTCCTTCCGAGATGACTCCCATGTTGATAAACAATTCACTGAGCATACTACCGTAAGGGATTTCCATCTGTGATTTTGAGAGGGTCGCTTCCCAGATAGTTTGCATCATGATATAGGCAAGGGAGATGGCAGGTTTTCCAGTAATCAAGGCATGAATGAGTATGACCTCTCATGTCCGAACGGCAGTGGTGTTAGAAGATCGTGGTAGGATATTGAAGACAATAATTTTCCACAATACTTTTGCCCATGGGCGGAGATCACCTCGATAGTACTTTGAATAAACCCTAGCTTGCTCGATAGTAAGATTGACTACTTCTGTCAGTTTCTTAGCCCATCCCTCTGAATGTCGTAACACACCGCTCGATAGATCTTGTTCCGTCCAAAATTCCCTCGCTACCGGTATCTCAGTATCAAAATCAAAGTAGTCACACAATTCCGTCCTAGAAATTATAACTTCCTTCCCATTAATACGTCCTCGCAGTTCGAAGTCATGTTCCACGTCCCCCTCTCTCCGAATGAGAGTTGTCATCCATTCATAAATCTCGGTTTCATGAACATAAGGGGTCTCGATTTGTAAAGCCCCCGACCACCCTATGCGATCAAAACTCTCTATAATCCCAAAGTTTTTAAAGTCCGATTCTTTCAAAGTCTTTTCGATGAAAAAGTGAGTGGGTGGTTCGGAAACCAGTGGTGATGATGGGGGTGAGGGATACTCGATATTAATCGGAATTGGTGTGTGCACGCGCATGCGTGGGGTGCGGGTGATACGTCGACGAGAGTTTCCTGCGAATTGCTGTGACATCTATGCACATATAGCAAAGAGAAACGGAATTTAGCACAAATAAATGCACACGATGGCACACAAGCATGTTAATCTCGATGGAGTCCGAAGAAACCGGTGAGAAACACATAAATGTCAAGTGCAACGTACTCCACAGAGGCGCAATTAATTCAATGCAATGACCATTCTCCATGAATTTGTTGCATGTGCATGAAAGATGATGGTTACGTGGCATGGCAACATTTCGTACATGTCGTGAAGTGCATGATTATGAGCGACAACTAGGACGATTAAAAGCACGAATCATGCAACTGTGAGAGAATAACATTTGCACACTGATTTTAGCAAGACAAGTGAAAATTCTAAACTTAACAACATCAAGATGGTGAAGCTTCTAAGCACCTTGCAGTGAGTAATTTCTAGAAATCAAAAATTAGGAATAAAAGAGAAACTCATGAAATGCACTTATTCCTAAGAATTTCTACTCACTAGCAACATCGTAGGTAACTAAACACTTTATATCTTAGTAATTTCGAATCTAGGGCAGAATGCAAGAACTTATCATTTCCATGAGAGAGTAGCATTTCTTGCTCTAAAATGTAAAATAAGGAAGAAAAACAACTTACATTGGTGAGATGATCAAAGGAAGAGTGCAAATCAACAAGAGTTTCCACGTTGCAGAAGGATTGGGAGCAAAAAGTAGGTCAAAATTCAGTGTTCTTGAGAAGAAATGAAGAAAATGAATTGAGAAAGGGTTTAAAACCGCTGGGATGCATCGGGTCGCAGGCGCAGGCGCACCCCTGCGCAAGCCGGTGCGCTTGGGGCGCAGCGCGGGGCGCAGGCCTGTGCTGGCCGGTGCACTGCTCTGCTGCCAGGCGATTTTTGTGTGTGCTGTTTGTAGAGTTTGGTCCCCCCAAAAACTAACGAATGACGTACAATGTACCGAATTTTCTTCTCTTTTTGTCCAAATTTTCATTGTTCTTCGGCTTGGGATTTACAACTTCTTGATGGGTAATTTTTCCCCAACTTAGTTGGTTGCGATATGTACCATCTTATTATAGGATGACTTATTATTTGGCTAAATATTCTATAAGAGCGACAAACTAAGGCATATTAAAATCTAAAAATAAAAACACACTTTCGTGGTGAAAACGATTGCACTTAGCATGTGCAACAAGCCTTTAAACCCCTCGGTAACCCGAGTAGACGAGTTATAGTCTCGTGAGGGTTTCTAGGGAACACACCCACAAAGTTCACTGGATTGCCTTCCAGGAAGCGCTAAGTTTAATGTCTTCAGCCAGACCTTTTGGAGCTTTTAATATTTAGGTGATATCTTCCAAGACCATTGTCGCGGATGATACATTTTCATTGTCGGCCCATTGTACAAATAATTTTAATCGATGGCCGTTCACTTTAAACGGTTCACCGCCTTTTTGATCTATTATTTCGACTGCAGCATGAGGGTAGATGTTAGTTACTGTGTATGGGCCTGACCACTTACTTTTTAGTTTGCCTGGTAAGAGCCGCAGACGTGCGTTGAATAGCCAAACTTGGTCACCTTTATTGAACACCTTTCGTTTAATTATTCGATCGTGGAAAGCTTTTGTTTTTTCTTTATATATTTTAGAACTTTCATAAGCTTCCTTACGTATTTCTTCTAATTCGTTCAGTTGGTGTTTTCGATTTATACCGGCAGCTGTGAAGTTAAGATTTGCATTTTTAATAGCCCATAAAGCTCGATGCTCTAATTCAACCGGAAGATGACATAATTTCCCATAGATTAGCTTATAAGGAGACATACCAATAGGGGTTTTATACGCTGTACGATACGCCCAAAGTGCATCATCTAATCGTATTGACCAATCTTTCCTATCGGGTCGTACTGTTTTTTCTAATATACGCTTAACCTCCCTGTTAGACACTTCTACCTGTCCACTAGTTTGTGGGTGATATGGGGTGGCTATCTTATGTGCTACTCCATAATGCTTAAGTAGTTTGCTAAAGTACATATTTTTGAAATGAGAACCCCCATCACTGATTATGGCTCTAGGGATTCCATGACGAGAAAATATATTACGTTTGACAAATTGACATACTACTTTGTGGTCATTGGTTCTTGTGGCTTCAGCTTCTACCCACTTGGAGACGTAATCGACTGCCACTAGGATATATTCAAAACCGTATGACTTAGGGAAGGGTCCCATGAAGTCTATGCCCCACACATCGAAAATCTCTAATATCAGAATTGGTGTCATAGGCATTTGGTCTCTTTTTGAAATACCTCCTATTTGCTGGCATCGTAAGCATGACTTCACAAACTCATGTGAGTCCTTAAAGATAGTCGGCCAAAAGAATCCACTTTGTAAAATTCGATGGCCTGTCTTTTTAGCACTAAAATGGCCTCCACATGCATACGAGTGACAGTGATTTAAAATGTCGTAATGCTCGTTGTCTGGAACACATCGCCGGATAATCTGATCTACTCCTATTTTGAATAAATCTGGCTCCTCCCAAATGTATTGTTTAGTTTGGGAGAAGAAATATTTTCTTTGATGTGAGTTCCAGTGGCCTGGAATTTTCCCTGTGACAAAATAGTTTACTAGGTTAGCAAACCAAGGCACTTTTGCGATGAATAGTAATTGTTCATCTCGGAAATTGTCCCAAATGGAATCCAGCATATCAGTGGTGATTGCTGGCAATCTCGATAGGTGGTCTGCTACTACATTTTCTGAGCCCTTTTTATCTCTAATTTCTAAGTCAAATTCTTGTAGTAACAGTATCCAGCGAATTAGCCGTGGTTTAGCATCTTTCTTAGCCAAGAGGTGTCGTAAGGCACTATGATCGGAATACACAATTACCTTAGCTCCCCAGACATAAGATCTGAACTTGTCTAATGCATAAACTACTGCAAGCAATTCTTTTTCAGTTGTTGTGTAATTAATTTGGGCTTCAGAGAATGTTTTACTTGCATAGTATATTACCACAGGCTTTTTGTCCACTCTTTGACCAAGGACGACACCATTTGGCGTGATCACTTGCGTCGCACATGATCTCAATGAGCTGAGACCAATCATGTGATTGCAGAATTGGTGCCTCCGTGAGCTTCATTTTTAATATATTAAACGCCTCTATACAGTCTTTATCAAAGTTGAACGGTGCATCCTTAAGAAGAAGGTTACATAGGGGTTTGGTTATGGCACTAAAGTCTTTTATGAATCTCCTATAAAAACCTGCATGTCCCAAGAATGAACGAATTCCCTTAATATTAGTCGGCGGTGGTAACGAGGAAATTATTTGTATTTTGGCTCGATCAACCTCCATTCCCCTTTCAGAAACTATGTGTCCTAAGACTACTCCCTCTTTAACCATAAAATGACTTTTCTCCCAGCTTAGTACCAAATTGGTTTCAGTACACCGCTTGAGAACTTTTTCTAAATGAGAGAGACACCCTTCGAATGACTTATCAAATATAGAAAAGTCGTCCATAAAGATTTCAAGAGACCCTCCGACCATGTCTGAAAATATGGCCATCGTACATTGCTGGAATGTGGCCGGAGCGTTACATAATCCAAATGGCATTCTTTGGTAGGCGAATGTGCCATACGGACACGTAAATGTCGTCTTATCTTGGTCCTCTGGGTGTATCGGGATTTGGTTATACCCCGAATAGCCATCTAAGAAACAATAGAATTTTTGTCCTGCTAATTTCTCTACTATTTGGTCGATGAAGGGTAGAGGGAAATGATCCTTCGAGGTTGCAGCATTTAGCTTTCTGTAGTCGATACATACTCTCCACCCCATTACAGGGCGAGTTGCAATCTTTTCTCCTTCAGGAGTATCGACAATAGTGATTCCGGATTTCTTTGGAACCGTCTGTGTGGGACTAACCCATTGGCTATCTGATATCAGATAGATAATTCCAGCATCTAGCCATTTTAATACTTCCTTCTTTACTACCTCTCTAAGGTTAGGGTTTAGCCTTCTCTGAGCATCTCTGCTTGGCTTGGCTGTTGGATCAATTATAATCTTATGCATACACAGCGTTGGGCTAATCCCTTTAAAATCTGCTATGGTCCAGCTTACCGCTTCCTTATATCTCGACAAGACATCTAACAAGTCCTTTTCTTGTGCAGCAGTAAGGTCTGTTGCGATGATTACAGGCAGTGTACTCTCAGGGCCAAGAAAAGCGTATTTGAGATGAGCTGGAAGTGGTTTTAACTCTAATTTGGGTGGTTGCTCTAAAGACGGTTTTGCTGATGGTGGAAGGTCAGTGGGAAGTTTCTCGATCTTATGTGTCCATGGTGGTTGAGTAGAATCCACTGACTGCACACGTTCAAGTTCGAACACCTTAGCTTCAGGCATATTATCTAGCTTATGCTCATTATAATACAGCATCAGCTTCACTGGATCTTTACATGTTATTGTTGATAGTTGTTGTTGTATTAAATCATCAACCAAATCGATCATGTAGCATTCTGAATCCAATGGTGCATTAGGTACGTTGTTAAAGACATTAAGGCGGAGTTTGCGGTTTCCGAATGCTATGTCTAGTGCACCTGTCCTGCAATTGATTTGATCGTTGATTGTGGCTAAGAAGGGACGTCCTAATATGATTGCCGGTTGGCTTTCTTTGTAAGCACTGTCTGAGTCCAACACTAAGAAGTCTACTGAATAGTAGAAGTCTTCGACCTTAACGATTACATCAGATAACATCCCTCGTGGTACTTTGGTAGACCTATCTGCTAATTGTAGGATGACATCTGTTGTCTGTAGGGTTCCTAGATCATGTTGGTCAAATAAATTACCAGGTAAAATGTTAACACTCGCCCCGAAGTCTAGAAGTGCTTTTTTAATTTGAATATCGCTGATAGTTACCGGGATCAAGGGTGATCCTGGATCTTTTAGTTTAGGCGGCAACGAGCTGGTCATAACTGCACTGACTTGTTCAGTGAGGTTGATTTGCTTTGGAAGAGTTATTTTAAATTTTCGTTTCTGAGTACAGAGGTCTTTTAAAAATTTAGCGTAAGAAGGGACTTGTTGTATAGCTTTGATTAACGGAATGTTAATTTTAACTTGATTAAAAATATCCCATAACTCTTCGTTTTTAGGTCCTTTCTTACCATAAGGAAATGAAGCTGGATTTTCTAAGGCTGTTGGGTAAGGAGCAATTTCAGTATTGGAACTCCCTTCCCAAACTTTAGTCTCTACTGGTTTCTTGGCTTCTACTTCCTTAAAGGTTACTTTCTTAATTTTTGTTTCTACCTTTGACTCTGATCTGGGTGGTTCTTCTTCATAAGCAATTTCTACCTCGTCGTCTGTCTCACTCTCCTTAGGCATTTCTATTTTATTATCTACTTCCTTTCCACTCCTAAGGGTAGTGACTTTATTCACCTCGTTCACTTCGTTAACTTCATATTTCTTTTCTTTGCCATGGTGATGTGATGGATTAACTGTGGTGTTACTTGGGAGTTTCCCTTCTTCTCGTTTAGTTAAGGACTCTGCAATTTGTCCCATCTGCCTCCCAAGCATCTCCATAGTTTTCGCTTAAACCATGGTTTGTTGCTTCATGAATTCCATAAACTCGGAAAACTCTTTCGAGTTCCCTGACACTGGTCGTGAATCATTTTCTTCTTTAGGGTCTTGGCGTTTATAGTACCGATCATCCTTCGTAGCTGAGGTCGATCCATATTGGAAATCTCGGTTTTGTTGACGAGGTTGCTCATATATTGGCTTCAGGGGAGCATCATTGTCTTGATTATCCCTCCAACTAAAGTTCTTGTGTTTTCTCCATCCCGGATTGTAGGTCTCCGAGTATGGTTTCTCCCGTTCTCTTCGTTGCCGAAAGCCAAAAGCTTCGTTCACATACTCTTCGTGCATGAAGGTGTGTGGGCAGTTCTCGGTTGGATGAGAAGGGTCTCCACAAGTGACACAGCAGACCTGTGCCACTGTAGCCTTTCCCATTCCTTTCATCAACAAGTCCATCTTTTTGCTTAGTTCGGATATGTCAGATTTAACTTCCTTCTTCCACGCGTTGTCTATGCCCATAACTTGGACACCAACACTACTATCCGAACCCGCTTGGACTTTTAAACCTTTACTTAACTGGGTTAATAATTCCCATGCTTCGTCATCTTCCTTAGCTAAAAAGGTTCCGCCTGAAGCAGCGGTGATCATATTCCTACTTTCTTGACTAACCCCATCAAAGAAGGTTTTAATTAGCATCCATTTAGGAATTTCATGGTGAGGGCATGTTCTTAGTAATTCATTTAACCTATTAAAGGCTTCATGGAATTGTTCCCTTATTTTCTGTTTAAATCCTGTTATTTCTTTACGTTTTTCTGTAGTTTTGCTAATTGGGTAATATTCGGTTAGAAATTCTTTTTTCATTTCATCCCAGTTAGTTATACTATCAGTGGGAAGTGACACGAACCAGTTTTTCGCCCTTTCCTTCAAGGAGATAGGAAATAGTCTCAGTTCTAGTGCGTCTACGGTCATTCCCCTAACGTGGTTGGCCTTACATATAGCAGTAAATTCGGCTAAATGCTCATACGGTTCTTCGCTTGGTGCTCCGCGAAAAACAGGTAATATGCTAAATAGCTGTGGCCTAATTTCAGGTTCATTCTCGTTAATTGGGTAGAGAATGGGTGATGGATCAGGGATATCACCCGGCCTATAATGGGATTCTACAGTTCTACGGTCTCCCATTGGTCTTTGGTTTTGTTGGACGTCGACAAGAACGTTATCGACGTTCTCGTCTTCCGAATTAATTATTTCTTCTTCCACGTTTACTTTAGGAGCAATATCTTTAATTTCGTTCGCTTGAGTTGTGGCTCGCCTATTAGATCTAGCAGTTTTTTTGATTTCTGGATCAAACTTCAAGGGTGAAATTCTACCAGAATATCGTGTGCGCATAAACCTATGAGGGCTAGATGAAGAACTAGAATTAGAAACTTTCTTTTTGGTGAGAATCGATGCTTGCGCCACGATTCCCTTTTTCTTAATAACTAAGGCAATAATGAAAGCTTAAACTAATTGGCTAGAATAATAGCAAGTAAACAAATTGAAACTAAATTAAATAAGCAACTTAAAGCAAATAAGCAAATAAATTGAAAGTAACTAAACTAAGCTAATTACTAAAATACGTAATTTAAGCGCAACCGCTCCCCGGCAACGGCGCCAAAATTTGATGCGAGTGTCGTTAACCCGTCAAAAATACCACTAAATACCTTAGAAGCTAGGGTAACTAGGGATCGTATCCACAGAGAGCGAGAGGTTAAATGCACGTATTCGAGCGACTAGCGTTGTAAAATAATTAATTTAAAGAGATTGATTGGTTTGTAAAAAGGTGATTGCTTAATTTATAAAATTAATTACTTACGAAATTTGTAAAAAGAAAACTTAATGAAATTGTTTGATTGAATAAAGTACGAGGATAACCATTCCCGGATTCCACACTTAGCTTTGTATTTAAGTTATGAAAACGATATAAAGATTACATAGACATAATCTTTGTGATAATTATTATTATGATTCGTTACGTGATCTTGGGCGTAGCGCGTGATACGTTTGATTACTCGTCTTAATTAAATAATTAACTCGGCACGAATAATAAAATATCAACGAACTATCTTGCGAAACGCAGCAAAACAAATAACAATCATTCGTTCACAATCTAAAGATATATAATAAAACCATGCCAACATAAAGTAATCGTTCATAAAATAAATCACTTAGCGATGTGCTTCCTCCGAGAATGATTATGATGAGACTAGCCGGACATTGTTGGTGCAATGCTCAAGAGTTGTGTGTCCATCTTCGTAGCTTGACTCGTGTGCTCTTCGTACTCGTGTTCGCTCAAATGGGGTCCTTTTCCTTAGCTTTTCTCTCCAAAAAACGATGCTTTCCTCAGAACTATGACTTTGTATTTATAGGAAAAGCTGGAAAAACCCTAAAAACGGTTGTCTATTATTTTAATGGGCTGGGCGCAGCCGTAGGCGCAGGCCTGCGCCGCCCCCCCCTGCGTCCGTCTGTAAAATACGTATTTTTGTGAATTAATTTCTTCTGCCGAGCACTTGTTCTGGGCGCAGGGCTGCGCCCCCCTCTGCGCCTGGCTCTGAAATTTCGTCCTTTTTTCGCCAATTTAGAACGGATTTTTTTTACCTGTACAAGCACAAAATTTATTTAATAGTAGCACATTCTATGACATTTTCTTACTAAAAACAACTCTTTTAGGGTTAATAAACATGATAAATTATAACCTGATCAAGCAGCAAAGTTGGTTCCTTTGACCAACTGAGTCGTGATGAAATCCCTGTAGTTCTGTAGCTTGTCATTGGAACTACAATCGACATGGCAAAATGGATTTTCCTGAAGTTGAGGGGCCTGGTGCAGCAGGAAACACGACCAGCTGCTATTCGATATCCCAAGTTTCTTAGCCTCATCTTCAAGCATATTTGTGGTGAGCATTTGTATAACTCTCAGCCTTTACTTCATACTGCTGCATTCCCTGTAATAGGGAATAGAGTTTTCTATACTCCGGTTCTCCCAAATGAGCCTCCTCTCTCTACTCCAATGAGGAGGCTGTTAGGATTGGTGGAAGGACCCTCTGATGTGAGGGTGGATCCTGAAGCTTCTCCTAGAAGAAAATCCAAATCCAGGGCCAAACTTGTTAAGAGGTCCCTGGACATCACTGAAGCTGGGCCTGTCCACAAGAAGGCCAAAACAGCTCAGTCTAAGTCTGCACCCTCAGCCTCTGTGGCTGAGGGGGATCAGGCTTCTCACCCTGGGTCATTTGTTGATCCTGAAGCCTTTGTGGCTGGTACCTCTGTGGCACCTGAGACTATGGAACTGGCCAACCCACCTGTTTCTGCCCCAGTCTCCAAACTTGTCCAATCTGAACCTCTCACCTCTCCAAAATCACCCACCTCATCTCACATATTATACCAATGTTGGTACATCCTGTGTGACGATAGCAGTCTAAGTGATCCTACATTGTGAGTCTAGCAAGTGTTTGTTATATATGTTTATATATGGTTGATAGTTATTATTGTTTGTATGTTTGAACTTGATGTAACGTATTACAAGAAGGTCAAACATAAAGATCAAAGATAAAAATCAATCATAAGGTAAAAACATAAGGTTCAATACTAAGTAGAGTATGTGAAATAGTTAGATTCGAATTCTATAAGGTTGTACATTCGAATCTGTGATAGATTCGAATGCAGACCTAGATTCGAATCTAGGCAGATTCGAGAGTGTCTATGAGGACAAACTCGAATGGGCCTTGGGCCAGATTCGAGTTTGGCCCATAACAGACTCGAATTAGCCTCTATAATTAGGGATAGACTCTAAATATTAGAAGACTTTTTGCAGAATTCGTGAGTGATTAAGCAAAAGGCGATCTCGAGTTTATCATCAGTGTTAGTGCCGTTTCGGAGAGAATCAGTTCGTAGGATCGTTCGTGTGTCGTTCGTTCAGCCTCTGATAGTCTCCGTGTTTCTGTGTGAGAGTTGTTTCCGTCTACCCGTTAATGAGGATTCCGCACTCGTTGACGGTTCCGCGTCTAGATAGATCTCGTAGTGGTAGACCTTACAAAGGAGATGGACCAGCACCTTCAACACCCGGTCTGCCTGAAGACACAAAGTCATCAGGCTTGCCAGCAGGTTTGGCAGTAGGCTTGGGGCCAACAAGGCTATTCACTAAGAACGCCAAGTTGTCCTTTACCTCTGCAAGCTGGGTAAGACAGGACTGAAGAGAAGTGGATTGGGTATCAGCAAGGGAGGTCAGCTTAACAACATTTTCCCTATCAGACTCAGTGAACAACAAACTTTGAAGCTGTGCAAGATGTAATTCGAGAGAATCTTGCACATCAGCAAGGTTTGATGACACAGAATTTGATAGGGAGCCAATGAGTGTGTTCAAGCTGGCCAGAGTAGTAGGAAGAGTAGTATTGCAAGAAGTCAGGAGAGATGACAGCTATTGAGAAATAGCTATCATTGAGGACACAAAGTGCTGTTGAAGTGAAAGAATGGAGGAGAGGGAAGTTGACACACTTTGCAGCTGCGCAGTGAGTGCAAGCAGCTGTGGAGAATTATCTGTTTGTGGAGTGGCAGGGAAGGAGTCTTTGAACAAATCAAAGAACCCCTTAAGCTGTTCAGACACAGAGTCTGAAATAATAGAGGGTAGAGAGGTCATGGCAGTTTCTAAAGAACCAACTTTGTTGGTCAGCAAAGAAAGCTGATCCTTCAAAGGCAAGTCTTTAGGAGATGGAGGTGCATGGGTGGACTGTTTAGATTGGGTAGGAGAACATGATGAGGAGGCTGGTGTAGGAGGATGTGATGGAGAGGGAAGAGGAACATTTGAAAGAAGCTCCATAGCCTGGGCAAAAGTAATGTGGCCCAGCTTGGAGGGGTCAAAGGGTCCTTCAGCAGCGGCTGTAGCTGCATCACCAGGAATAGGGGTTGATGTTTGGGGCCTTTCAGATGCTGCTTGTGTTGCAACATCTTCATGAAGACCAGTGGGTGTTCCCTCTGCAATGCCTTGGTGTAAAAGCACCTCATCATTGGGAGATGGAATATGCATTTCAACATCAGCAGTGGTGAAACCTGCTGATGGAGTTTGCATGGAGGGAGCAGCCTCACCAGAGGGATGGTATGATCCCTGAGGTTCATCAGCTTGGGTTGTTGGTCCCTCAGCAGCTGTTTGGTGTAGAACAGCTGTATCATGGGGAGCAGAAGTTTGAGGCTGAGCTGCTGAATGGTCTATACCAGCAGCGTGGGCACCTCGTACAGACTCAAGGTGTGAAGAGATTTGAGTGGGGGACAGTGTGGACTCAGTATGGAGTGGAGAGGGCTCCTGTCTTTCAATATTCTCAGCCTGTTGGGAGGCTGGAATAGATGAGGTGGTGATCTCCTTTTGTACAACTGGTTCCTGTTGGGAGGAACCAGAGGGTCTAGGCTTACTCTGGGTAGACTCAGGTTGGAGTGAAGCATGCTCCAATTATGCTGAACCTTCTCCCAATATAGGAGAGGCAGCTGGGGTTGCTTCTCTTATAACTGAACCCTGTTGGGAGGGAACAGAGGAGGTGGTTGTTTTGGCTGGTTTCTTTTTGGAGATGAATTTCCGTTGGTAGTGAAAGGATGAAGTGGGTGATTGTGGAGAGGTGATGAGGGGTTCAGACTGGACAGGTTTTGAGACTGGGTCAGAAACAGGTGGGTTGGCCTGTTCCATAGTCTCAGGTGCCACAGAGGCACCAGCCACAGAGGCTTGAGGTTCAACAAATGAACCAGGGTGAGGAGCCTGCTCCCCCTCAGCCACAGAGGCTAAGGATTCAGGCTCAGACTGAGCTGTTTTGGCCTTCTTCTTCACAGGCCCAGCTTCAGCAGTTGCCAGGGTCCTCTTAACAAGTTTGGACCTGGCTTTGGATTTTCTCGTGGGAGCAGCAGCTTCTGGATCCACCCTCACAGCAGAGGGTCCTTCCACCAATCCTAACAACCTCCTCAATGGTGTGGATAGAGGAGGCTCATTTGGGAGTACAGGAGTGTAGAAAACTCTATTCCCTATTACAGGGAATGCAGTAGTATGAAGTAATGGCTGAGAGTTGTACAGATACTCACCACAAATGTGTCTGAATATGAGGCTCAGAAACCTGGGGTATCGAACAGCAGCTGGTCTGGGCTCTTGCTGCACCAGGTTCCTCAGATTCAGAAATATCCACTTATTCATATCAATGTGAGTCCCATCCACCAGCTGTAGGACTATTGGGACTTCATCACGGCTGAGTTGGTCAAAAGAACCAACTTTGCTACTAAAGCTCATCATTACTGAAGCAAATAAGAAGCTGTAAGTGGGGGACAACTCCTTACTAAATAAAGTAGCTCCAATTTTGGGTTCTGCTACACCATAGAAGCGTAGCAGATTGCCCATTTGTTCATCCTCAGCTTGAGGCATGTCATAAGTTTCAGCAGTTGGTAGATGAAGCACCTCCCTGAGAAGATCAGTACTAATCTCAATGGTCTGAGTCCCATTGAGAATAGTACCCTTGATGACTTTGGTGTTGGGGTTGTAGGCACAGGTGTACCAGAACTCGTACACCATCTCCTGGTACAGGACACCAGGAGTTGCAGTCATTGCATAGTTCAACGGATGAACTCTTAAGAACTCCACCATTTCTTCATACCCTTTTCCCACATAGTTCTTGGGTATGGTCAGATTTGCAATGTAGTTGGTGGGTTTGATGGTCAGCATTGTGGTGACTGATGAGTGTTTGACAACATCATCACCAACGAACACTGGAAGAAGGGGATTAGGTCTGTGAGCCATTTGGGAATTTTTGAGGTTTGGAGAAGCAAAAGACACTTAGTCGATTTTTAGGGTTCTTGAGGATTTCTGGAAATGATGAGGAAGACGAAGATGAAACAGTAGTTGGGTATTTATAGGATTTAAATGTGAGTGTGTATGAGAGAGAAGGTTTGGGCGGTTTGATTTGAAATGTTAGTTAACGGAAAACGGAACGGTTGTCCATGTCAGAAACATTTGTCAGACCACTTGACCTTTTTAATCACTAACACACGTAACCCACATTATCCGCAGTAATTAAGTTAAATAAAAACATTAATTAAGTAACTTAAGTTTGAAGAAAGGTAATTAAAACTGTTGGTCTAAGCTGTTGGTCAAACCTATGATGAGCAGAGTCATCACAAGCTGTTCATTCTTCAAGCTGTTCCCTCAGCCTGTCCAACTATGTAGGAACAGATAGTGTCCAATAGCTGAGCAGGTTACAAGATAATATCTTGTAAGTCAGTGTGAGGGAATGAAAGTGAAGAATGGACCAGCAGATCAGGCTGGACGAGTAAACTGTTTATGTTCAGCCTGTTGTATGTTCAAGCTGATCAAGGATTTTAGAAAAATGGCTAAGTACATAACACGCAGAGCCTGTTTTGTCTAAGCTGTTCTGAGAAACTTGATCAGTGTGAGACACACACAGTTTTAGACCTTTAAGGACACTTAGTCACTTTTTGTTTAACATGCCCAGCTTGCTGACAAGGTAATTAAACCTTGTTTCATCCAGAGGTTTGGTGAAAATGTCTGCAAGCTGTTCATTTGTGGAAATAAAACTTACCTCCACATTACCTTTCTGGATGTGATCTCTGATGAAGTGATGTCTGACTTCAATATGCTTTGTTCTTGAATGAAAAACTGGATTGTTGGAAATGGCTATGGCACTTGTGTTATCACACAGAATAGGAATTTTCCTATATACAAGCCCATAATCTTCAAGCTGATGCTTCATCCACAGAATCTGCCCACAACAGCTTCCAGCAGCAATGTACTCAGCTTCAGCAGTAGAAGTAGACACTGATTGCTTCTTGCTGCACCAACTTATCAACTTACCACCAAGGAGTTGACATCCACCTGTTGTGCTTTTCCTATCTAGCCTGCAGCCTACAAAATCAGAATCTGAATAACCTGTTAGTTCAAGGCTGGAGTCTTTGGGATACCAAAGACCCAAACCTGGTGTACCATTCAGGTATCTGAAGATTCTTTTAACAGCAGCTAGATGAGATTCCTTTGGATCAGCTTGGAACCGAGCACACAAACAGGTGGCAAACATAATATCAGGTCTACTAGCAGTTAGATATAGCAAGCTCCCAATCATACCTCTGTAAGCTGTTACTGAAACAGCTTTGCCACTGGTATCAGCATCCAATTTTACATTGGTTGCCATTGGGGTTTTAATAGGAGAACTTTGATCAAATTTAAACTTTTTCAAGAGATCTAAGGTGTACTTTCTTTGATTTATGAAAATTCCAGTTGAGGTTTGTTTAACCTGTAATCCTAAAAAGAAAGTAAGTTCTCCCATCATACTCATTTCATATTTAGATTTCATGAGTAATGAAAAATTCTTGCATAACTGCTCATTGGTAGAACCAAATATTATATCATCCACATAAATTTGAACAAGCATAATATCAGATTTCACCTTCTTTATGAACAGTGTAGTATCCACTTTACCTCTGGAGTACCCATTGCTCTAAGGAACTCAGTAAGAGTGTCATACCATGCTCTAGGGGCTTGTTTAAGACCATAGAGAGCTTTGTCCAACTTATAGACAAAACCTGGATGATGTTCATTTTCAAAACCTGGAGGCTGCTTGACATAAACTTCTTCTTGTAGCTTTCCATTAAAAAATGCACTCTTCACATCCATTTGAAATACCTTAATGCTCTTATGAGCAGCGTAGGCTAGATACAAACGAATTGCTTCTAGTCTAGCCACAGGAGCAAATGTCTCATCATAATCAATACATTCCTCCTGTCTATAACCTTGAGCAACCAGTCTTGCCTTATTTCTTATGACATGACCTTGCTCATCCATCTTATTTCTGAAAACACATTTAGTGCCAATTATAGTTTTGCCTTTAGGTGCAGGTTCCAGCTTCCATACCTTGTTTCTTTCAAACTGATTGAGTTCTTCTTGCATGGCAGTCATCCAATTGGCATCTTTTAGTGCTTCATCCACCTTCTTTGGCTCCATTAGTGAAACAAAACTAGAGAACATACAGAAGTTCCCTAAGCTGTCCCACCTTGTTTGTACCCCTTTGTTGATGTCACCAATTATTTGATCATTGGGGTGACATCTAATCCACTTAGGATCATTCTTCAATGA
Source organism: Centrapalus pauciflorus (assembly GCA_020465985.1). Classification (NCBI taxonomy): domain Eukaryota; kingdom Viridiplantae; phylum Streptophyta; class Magnoliopsida; order Asterales; family Asteraceae; genus Centrapalus; species Centrapalus pauciflorus. Next base: position 48,067 of record JAANYP010000395.1, read on the forward strand.
GGATTATCCTGAGTTATCAGCAGCTTCAGCAGGTCCTGTTGAACATCTTTCAAGATTTTCAGACACACTGTTTTCTTGAGTCTGCTCACTTATTGAACATGACTGACCACTGTTGAACATATCAGCAGAGGAACTAGGAAAATCAGCATTGATAGGTTCAGGACATGTAGTTGTAATTAGATCAGTACACTTATTCACACAGGGTGTATTGACATAATCACCATCATGACCATCATGATTAACAAGTTCCACACTGGGTGTAGTGGAAGCTTTTGAGTCCTCGTCATTGTTTGAATGCATCAGATCATCAAAGTTAAGTTCTCCTGAAACTGATTCAGGAACAGCTTTGGTGGAAGCATTCTTGGACTCTTCAAAGGTGACATTGATAGATTCATCTATCACCTTTCTTTTGTTGTTGTACACTCTGTAGGCTTTCGAGATAGCAGAGTAGCCAACAAACACACCTTCATCAGCTTTTGGTTCAAACTTTGACAGTTGATCCCTTTGATTCAGAATGAAACAGGGACACCCAAACACATGGAAGTAACTGACATTTGGATTCCTCCCTTTGAGCAACTCATAGGGAGTCTTGTTGAACCTTTTCACCACTAAGGATCTGTTTTGGGTGAAGCAGGCAGTGTTAACAGCTTCAGCCCAGAATGATGAAGGTAAACCTGATGCACACAGCATGGTTCTAGCAGCTTAAATGAGAGTTCTGTTTCTCCTTTCAGCAACTCCATTTTGTTGTGGAGTTCTTACAGCTGAAAAGTTTTAAGTAATTCCTTTCTCTTCACAGAAGTCTTCAAGAGTACTATTTCTGAATTCAGTACCATGATCATTTCTAAGCTGCTTTACTTGGGCAGAGTTCAGCATTTCCATCTTTTTCACAAATCCAATAATTTCTCTAGCAGCCTCTCCTTTGTTCTTCAAGAAGATAACCCATGTGTACCTAGAGAACTCATCAACCATTACTAGAGTGTATCTTCTTCCTCCTAGACTTGGGACATTAACAGGTCCAAATAAGTCCATATGGATTAAGAAGAGAGGAGTATCATTAGAGAAGTTATGTTTGGATTTAAATGATTATTTTCTCTGCTAGCCTTTCTCACAAGCTGTGCAGAGTTTATCTTTAACAAAGGTCATAGAAGGCAAACCTGTCACCAACTCTTTCTTACAGAGTTTGTTGATGTTCTTGAAGTTCAGATGTGACAGCCTTTTGTGCCATAACCAGTTTAAGTCTGCATTTGTTCTTGTGAGAAAGCAGGTTTCAGTTGTGGGATCAGCAGATTGCAAGTCCACAACATATACACCTTTCTTTCGTTGAGCACATAGCACAACTTTACCTTGGGGATCCAATATGTAACCCAGATGCTCATCAAACTTAACCTTATAGCCAGCATCACACAGTTGGCTTATGCTAACAATGTTATGTTTTAGCCCAACCACATAGGCTACTCTTTTAAACACTGCAGCACCAGCTTTAAGAGTTCCATATCCCTCAGTGGATCCCTGTACATTGTCATCAAATGTGACTTTTGGCCCTTTTTCAGGCCTGAGATCACTCAGCAGGTCCTTACAACCTGTCATGTGCCCTGAGCAGCCACTGTCCAAGTACCAAACCTGGGATGGTTGTTTTTCCTGCAGAGTGATAAGAAGAATATTAGATACTTTTAGGGGAACTCATCACAGAGATGAGTTCTCCTACTTCATCAACATTTGTTGATGGATTTGTAATGTCAACTCTAATATTCCCTATTTGAATGGTATCAGTTTGAATACCACTCTCATCGGCTAAGATGTTTCCAACACTGTTTATGTTGGCAGTGAGGGAAGCATCAGAGTCAGCAGGCCTCATGTCCACAGTTTCAGGACAGTCTTTGGCCAGATGTGTCTTCATTCCACATTTATAACATTTTCTTCTTTTAGTTTTTTTGGAAAAAGACTTTTCAGAAACACATTCTGGATTATTTCTATTGATTCCATCAGTAGCTTTAGCAAATTTATTACTTTTTGATGAATCAACAGCTTGAGTGGAAAGTTCAATAACCACAGCTTTGCCTGTCTCTTCTTTCCTCTTTTTAGGAGGGCAGATATCAAAGATAGGAAGCTTGATTGGCTTTTGACCTTCCACAGGTTTAGGAAACTTATTCCCAGATCTCTCAGGCTGAGCAATGGCTTTGCCTTTGCTCTTCCTGAGATGTGATTGATGTTGCCTATCAACATAATCATTATTCCTGGTTTTTAAATACTTATTCTCATTTAAAACCAGTTTACCACTATGATTAGAAAACTTATTTGAAATCACAGCAGTTTTGCCTTCAACCTGAGACTTATTTTTGTTAAAGGCAGACTGCTTTCCCTTTGAAAACTTATTTTCAAAATGTACAGCATTAAAAGGATTAGTATGCCTTTTTACACCAGCTTTAGACCCAAAGTCTGTTTTGTCAACAGCTTTGGTGTCCACAGCTGCAGATTGGACATGCTTCCCTTTCTTTTGCTTGTGTGAATCAGCAGAACACTTCGCAAGCTTATTAGATGAAGGACTGATTTCATCAACAGCTTTTGAGCTGAGTTCACACAGGCTGTCAGTGTTTTGAGGCCTGACAAACCTATTTGTTGAGATTAATTTACCATTCACTCTTTGAATAAAAGTGTTTGGAAGCTCACCAAGAGTGGACAAGTCTTCTTTTAAATTATTTACCTCAACAATGGAAGCTGCTGTGTCAAGATCCCCTCCAAGATAGGCTTGGATTTGAGCAGGGATCTGCTGACTTATACAGTGACTGACTTTTTGTGCAGATTGGCACCAAGAGTCAACTATCTTTTGAAGCTTAGCATGTTTTATATCTGTTTCTCTCTTTTCTTCCAGTAAAATGGAATTGATGTGTTTTAATTCATCAAGCTCAGTTTCCAACTTATGGAAGCTGTCCAGTTTACTAGACTTTGTTTCAATATCAGTTTTAAGCTTAGAGATTTCAGATAATAAAACTGCATGCTTCTCAACAGCAGCTTTTAGATCAACAAGCATATATTTTTGACTTTCTCCTCAGAACTGTAATCCATAAAATTTTGTACCTTATACATCATTGTAGGATTCCAATTCTCCAAGCTGCTGAAAGCTTCAGCTTCAGCCAGATCCTGTTTGAAGTTGCTTGTTGATGGGACATCAGTGTTGGCCATCAGACAGTTGTTATCTTCTTCATCAGATGATGAATCAGACTCCTCCCAGACACAAGTTTCAGCCATTAGTCCCTTTTGCCTGTTAGAAACCATTGAGTTTTCTAACTTCCTCAGCTTGGCCATGGCCATAAGGTACTTAACCCTGTAGCCATCATCCTTGTTTGTCTTGTGTGGTTTGGATGTCTGACCAACAGCTTTTGACACACAGTCAGCAGCTATATGGCCAGTTTTGCCACATTTGAAGCACTCAGCTTTGGTTTTGTCAAATGCTTTCTTCTTGACAACATTTGAGCTTCCCTGTAGCATGTTTCTTCCATACCTTTTCCAGTTGAACCTTTTGACAAGCATGGCTATCATCTGCTCATCATCCAGTTCAGCACTATCTGCATTGTCTTCCTCATCAGATATTTCCTCCTTATCATCAGCCTGTTGATCAGGTTGAGTGAACACATCACTCACTTGATTTACAGGTTGTCTCACACTAGCCACAAAGGCTGCACCTTTCTTAGATATTTCCAAGGCATTTCTCTTCTGTTGCCTTGATTGCTCATCATTTAGTAAGGATCCATATAAGTTAACAAGATCCAACTCTATATGGTACCTGAATTCCTTAAAATTGTAGAAAAATAATTACATTCTTCAGGCAGAACATCTAAGAATTTGTTTACCAAAGTCAGGCTGTCCTTGGTGATCCCAGCAGCTTTGAGATCATTTACAAGAGCAGTAAACCTGGTGTAGGTTTCAGTGAGAGTCTCCTTTGGTTTTGCAAAGAAGAGTTCATACTGTCTAACATGATTGTTAATCCTGTTGTCAAGTGTGATTGTGGGTCCATCATAGACGGTACAAAAAGTATCCCACATCTCCTTGGCAGTCTTTATCTTCTCAACCTGTTTGAACACATCATCAGGTAGAGAGATGACCAGATTGTTTCTGGCCTTTGCATCAAGAGCCACCAGTCTTTTGTCTTCATCAGACCATTGAGCTTTTGCTATTTCAAATGTTCTGATCTCAGGAGCAGGTCCTTCAACAGCAGGAGTTATTGTTGTAACAGAGGTTGGCACATAGGGACCCTCCATTACAATTTCTGGTAGTTGTACATCCAGATTCTCTAAGAAGAGCATCATTCTGCACTTCCAACTAGAAAAGTTCTGATGATTAAACTTTGGAAGTTTGCCCATTGAGCCATTATCATAGTATGAGGAGTTTGCAGCACTGTTGTCCACGGAAATTTTGGGAGAATGAGAGATCTAGAATGACACACACTCTAAACTGCTCTGATACCAGTTGTAGGTCCCAAAAGATATCCCAAGTGTATTGCTTTAAGCTGTAGAGGGGGGGGTGAATACAGCACTTCAAAAACTACACACAATTTTCTCAATGTTTGTATGTATTATTAACAAATGTTAATTACAAACAAGCTTGAATGCGGAAAGGTTCAAGCTGAGATGACATATACAACAGTTTATCTAACTAGTCTAAGACTGACTTAAACTAATTACGATGAATACACTCACTAAGAATCACTCACTGTGTTTACAAGACTCTGAGGAATAGCTTGAATAAGAACAACTTAGACACTGAGTACTGTTTTAAAGCAGACTTGCATGCATGAAAGACACACTTTGAATGCATGTTCACTCTTGTTTTCAGCACTTAGCTTATTTTTGCTTGATCGATCAATCCTTGGAAGTTTCTTTTTATACCCACTCAGAGGATCTAAGAGAAGCTTCTTCATTGGACGAGATGAAAAAGGAGAAGTCTTGTTTGAAAAGACAACATAACTTTTCTGCACTTTTCTGAAAAGCAGACTTGTCTTCACATGTGCAGAACTTTTGTCTTTTCACTTTGTCTACTGTTGCATTGCCTTTAACCAAATAAGGAATGTCAACTTTGTGTTTTTCTTCCTTGTAAAGGCCTATTTTGATTTAAGAAAAAGGTCTGTCACCCTTTTTCAAATAACCTTTTGTCTTCATGTAACAGAACAGCTTGGGCAGGCTGAGCAGTTCTGATTTCCACTTTGTCTTCGACTTTGTAAACTGATCTTGTAGTCAAATACAATACATGAGGACTTGGAAACACATTCCATAAAGTGTTTAGCCTGTTCACAAAGAACAGGTTCTGTTCACAAAGAACAGAACACTTGTAAACTGCCCAAGCTGCTCATCAGTGTAGAGCAGCGTAGACAGTTTATGTCCAGCCTGTTCAGCAGACTGAACAGCTTGGGCAAAACTGCCTTTGTTGCAACACATGCAACACATAGAACAGCTTTAGGCTGATATTGCAAATCATTTTCAGGTTTCAATAAGGCATATAACAGGCCTTAAATTCAACCTTCAAAAAGCATCAACAGGTTTGATTAATAATCTCCCCCTCAGATGCAGAGCAGGTTTGACTGAGGCCTTTTTGTGCCTAACAAAGAGGAATGTCAACTTTGCATCTTTCTTCTTTTGCTAATGCCATTTTGATATAAGAAAAGGTCTGTCACCCTTTTCAAATATCTATTTGTCTTCATGTAACAGAACAGCGTGGGCAGGCTGTGCAGTTCTGTTTTCCACTTTGTCTTCGACTTGTAAACTGATCTTGTAACCAAAAACAATACATGAGGACTTGGAAACATATTCCATAAAGTGTTTAACCTATTCACAAAGAACAGGTTCTGTTCACAAAGAACAGAACACTTGTAAACTGTCCAAGCTGCTCAACAGAATAGAGCAGCGTAGACAGTTTATGTCCAGCCTGTTCAGCAGACAGAACAGCTCGGACAAACTGCCTTTGTTGCAACGAATGCAACATGGTAAACAGCTTTAGACTAATATTGCAAATCACTTTCAGGTATCAATAAGGCAGATAACAGGCCTTAAATTCAACCTTCAAGTGTATCAACAAGTTTGATTTAAAAATCTCCCCCTCAGATGTAAAGCAGGTTTGATTGAGGCCTTTTTGTGCCTAACAATCTCCCCTATTTGCAATAATCAGTCTAAGCTGATTTAATCAATAATCACTATGTATTTTTACATTACATTTGCTGAAATAAAATTACAACATACAGGTAAAGTAAAAGATCAGTTTATATACATACTGATTTTGATTACAGAAAACAACACATGTTTTTACAAGAGTACAACTAATGTACTAATGTAAATGAGAAAAGTTACAACACATGTAACAAAGTACAACAGATGTACAACAAAATTCAACAACTTGGACTGTTGATGTTGTGAGCAGATAATAGCAAGCCTGTCCAACAGATGGACAATTTCCATTCTTCACCTACCCTGATGGTAGATGGACTTCACTCCAGTGGAGGTGGTCCTTCAAACATCTTTTCAAGCTCATCCCTTGTTTCCTCTAGATCTTGGATTTCAATTCTGATGATCATAAACTTGGGATCTTGAAGTTCTCCTCTCTCATAGCAACCTCTGAGCTGATCCCAAATGGGTGCTCTCCACTTGCTTGACTGTCTGAATGAAGTTGCAAGTCTGAAGGTTACAAGCTGTCTCAGATCCACCTTTTATAGATCTGAAGCTCTCTGAAAACACTTCTTCTGTGTTAGGGGATCTACAAAAAATGCCCCTAACTCAGGTTCTTCAATAATTTTGCCTTCTTCAAACTCTACTCCACTGGGCAGGCTGTAATCAATTCCTTTCATCTCAAGAGCATAATCATCCTGTTCAATTAAGATGAGGAGTTGCTCCAGCTCAGAATCCTTTCTTGTCCTCCTGGCCTTTATTTTGGGGTATGTCACAGAGACACCCTCACTTACTTCTTTTGAGCTCAGGCCAAGATCCTGCACTCTCCATCAGCTTCTTAATATATGCCCTGATAGTCTTAGCCGTTCTGACTTAGACTGGCTCAGGCCAACTGCCAGCTCAACCCATTCCCTGTACCCCATCTGTGCAACATCAGTGTAGTCATAAGTTTCCAGTTCTGGGCCTGTTGCACCCATTCTGGTTATCTACAATTTCCACTGTTTGCCTTTTCTTGATATGGGGACATCTTTGACAATTGCTTCCTTGGCAAGCCATCTATCAGCAACATCCTGAAACTATTTCCTTGCCAAGTTGTCAAAATGGAACTGGGCCCTTGCAGAGGATGCTTGCTTTGGTTTGGTCAAAGAGACCTGAGCACCCACTTCCTTTTCAACTTCCTTCTCACCAGCTGATCCCTTAGCAGCTTCCATCAGTTTCTTTTGAAAATCCAGAGAGGGCAATTTGATTTTGCTTGCCTCTTCAAGTGCAAAAGTTCTGGCAGCTTTGGCAGAGGCTTCTTCTTTTCTTAGTGCTTCCAGGGCTTGAAGCTGTTCATCTCTGAACTCAAAGTATTTATCCATGGGAAGACCCATTTCCTTTGCCCTGGCTTTGTGAAACTTTAACTCTGTTGCTTTCTACTGTTCAGGATCAAATGCTGCTTTTTCTTTTCCTTTAGCTGCTTTAGTGATAACAGCTTCAGGAGTATCTTCCTCTTCTTCTTATTCCTCTAAAATGAGATGCCTCCTTCTGCTGCTTGGCCTGTCCTCAGAAATGAATTCCTCCCCCTTAGACTGAGCAGGGTTTGGAGATTCAGCCTGAGTAGGCTTAGCAGCTTGAGAAGCACCTTCCACTGTACCAGTAGCCGTTGTAGATACTCCTGCTGGTTGACCAGTGGATACTGATTTCTCCTTAGGAGAAGAAGTTTTCTCCTCCTTAGACTTAGTCTTAGAGGCAGACAACTTCTCCCCCTTTGAAAGAGATGTACCAGCACCTTCAACAATTAGTCTGCCTGAAGAAACAAATTCAGCAGGCTTGCAAGCAGTTTTGGCAGCAGGTTTGGGACCAACCAGGCTATGCACTAAGAAAGTCAGGTTGTCATTCACCTCTGCAAGTTGGGAAAGACAGTTTTGAAGAGAGGATGATTGGGTATCAGCAAGGGAGGTCAGCCTAAGAATGTTTTCCCTATCAGAAGCTGTGAACAGCAAAGTTTGGAGCTGTGCAAGATGTAACTCAAAAGAGTCCTGCACATCAGCAAGGTTTGATGACACATAATTTGATAGAGAGCCGATCAAGGTGTTTAAGCTGGCCAAAGTGGCAGGAAGTGTAGAATTGCAAGTAGTGAGGAGAGATGACAGCTGTTGGGATATGGCTGTCATAGAGGACACAGAGTCCTGTTGGAGTGAAAGAATTGGGGAGAGGGATGTGAAGACATTTTGCAGCTATGCAGTGAGTGCAAGCAGCTGTGAGGAGTTGTCAGTTTGAGGAGTGGATGGGAAGGAATCCTTGAACATATCAAAGAATCCCCTAAGCTGTTCAGACACAGAGTCTGAAATGAGAGAGGGTAGAGAGGACATTGAAGTTTCTAAAGATCCAACTTTGTTGGTCAGCAAGGAAAGTTGATCCTTCAAAGGCAGGTCTTTAGGGGATGGAGGTGTATGGGTGGATTGTTTTGATTGAGTAGATGGAGATGAAGAGGATGAGGCTGGTGTATGGGGATGTGATGTAGAGGGAGAGGGTATTGTAGAAAGAAGCTCCATAGCCTAGGCAAAAGTAATGTGGCCCAGCTTGGAGGGGTCGATGGGTCCTTCAGCAGTGGCTGTAGCTGCATCATCAGGAGAGTGGGTAGAGGATGGTAGCCTTTCAGACACTGCTTGTTTTGCAGTACCTTCATTAAGGGCAGTGGTGGTTCCCTCTACAGTACCTTGGTTTAAAGGTACCTCATCATGGGGAGTTGGAAGTTGCATTTCAACATCAGCAGTGGTGAAACCTGCCGATGGAGTTTGCATAAAGGGAGTAGCCTCACCAAAGGGATATTCTATTCCCTGAGGTTCATCAACTTGAGTGGTTGGTCCTTCAGCAGCTGTTTGGTGTAGAGCAGCTGCATCATGAGCAACAGAAAATTAAGGCTGAGCTGCTGGATGGTCTAAGCCAGCAGTGTGGACACCTCGTGCAGACTCAGGGTGTAGAGAAGTATGAGGTGGGGACAGTGTGGACTCAGTATGGAGTGGAGAGAACTCCTGTCTTACAATATTCTCAGCCTGTTGGGAGGCTGGAATAGTTGATGTGGCTGTCTCCATTTGTATAACTGGCTCCTGTTGGGAGGAACCAGAGGGTCCAGGTTGACTTGGGGTTGACACAGGGTGGAGTGAAGCAGGCTCCAATATTGCTGAACCTTCTCCCAAAATAGGAGAGGCAGCAGGGGTTGCTTCTTTTTCAACTGAACCCTGTTGAGAGGGAACAGAGGGGCTAGTTTCGGCTGTTTGGAATGCTGGTTTCTTTCTGGCTATGGATTTGTGTTGGTTGTAAGGTCTACCACTACGAGATCTATCTAGACGCGGAACCGTCAACGAGTGCGGAATCCTCGTTAACGGGTAGACGGAAACAACTCTCACACAGAAACACGGAAACTATCAGAGGTTGAACGAACGACACACGAACGATCCTACGAACTGATTCTCTCCGAAACGACACTAACACTGATGATAAACTCGAGATCGCCTTTTGCTTAATCACTCACGAATTCTGCAAAAATTCTTCTAATATTTCGAGTCTATCCCTAATTATAGAGGCTAATTCGAGTCTGTTATGGGCCAAACTCGAATCTGGCCCAAGGCCCATTCGAGTTTGTCCTCATAGACACTCTCGAATCTGCCTAGCTTCGAATCTAGGTCTACATTCGAATCTATCACAGATTCGAATGTACAACCTTATAGAATTCGAATCTAACTATTTCACATACTCTACTTAGTATTGAACCTTATGTTTTTACCTTATGATTGATTTTTATCTTTGATCTTTATGTTTGACCTTCTTGTAATACGTTACATCAAGTTCAAACACACAAACAATAATAACTATCAACCATATATAAACATATATAACAAACACTTGCTAGACTCACAATGTAGGATCACTTAGACTGCTATCGTCACACAGGATGTACCAACATCCTTCAAAGGGGGAGAAGTCGTCTGCCTCTAAGACTAAGTCTAAGGGGGAGAAAACTTCTTCTCCTAAGGAGAATCCAGTGCCTGCAGCACAAACTGGTCAACAAGCAGGAGCTTCAACAGGTACACTGGAGGGTGCCTCCCATGCTGCTCAGTCTACTCAGGCTGAATCTCCAATCCCTGCTCAATCTAAGGGGGAGGAAATTATTCCTGAGGGCAGACCAAGCAGCAGAAGGAGGCATCTGATATTAGAAGAAGAAGAGGAGGAAGAGGAAAGTCCTGAAGCTGCTATCACTAAAGCAGCTAAAGTTAAAGCAAAAGCAGCAACTGATCCTCAACAGCAGAAAGCAGCAGAAATCCAATTTCACAAAGCCAGGGCCAAAGAAATGGGTCTTCCTATGCATAAGTATTTTGAATTTAGAGAAGAACAGCTTCAAGCCCTGGAAGCTTTAAGAAAAGAAGAAGAGTCTGCAAAAGCTGCTAAGTCTTTTGCACTTCAAGAGGCGAGGAAAGTTAACATGTCCTCTCTTGTTGTGCAAGAGAAAATTCTGGAAGCTGCTAAGGGATCAGCAGAGGAAAAGGAAGCAGAAAAAGAAAAGGGTGCTCTGGCCTCAGTGACCAAAACTCAAGTACCCTCTGCTAGAATCCAATTCCATTTTGACAACCTGGCAAGAAAGAAGTTTCATGATGTTGCTGACTGAAGACTTGCTAAGGAACCAATTGTTAAAGCTGTTCCTATTTCAAGAAAAGGCAAACAGTGGAAACTGCAAATTACCAGGATGGGTTCAACAGGCCCTGAGCTGGAATCTTATGATCACACTGATGTTGCCCAAATGGGATACAGGGAATGGGTGGAACTAGCAGTTGCCCTGACCAGTCAAAGTCAGAAACGGCTAAGACTATCAGGGCATATGTAAAAAAGTTAATAGAGAGAGTGAAAGATCTTGGCCTGATCTCAACTGATATAAGTGAGGGTGTCTCTGTGACATATCCCAAGATAAAAGCCAGGAGGACAAGGAAGGACACTGAAATGGAACTACTCCTTGCACTGATTGAACAAGGCGATTATGTCATTGAAATGAAGGGAGTTGATCACAGCCTGCCTAGTGGAATAGAGTTTGAAGATTGCAAGATTATTGAAGAGCCTGAGCTGGGGGCATTTTTTGTAGATCCTTAACTCAGAAGAAATGCATTCAAAGAGCTTCAGATCTATACAAAGTGGATCTGAGACAACTTGTGGCCTTCAAACTTGCAGTTTCATTCAGGCAGTCTAGTAAGTGGAGAGCAGCCGTCTGGGATCAGCTCAGAGGCTTCTTTGAGAGAGGTGAACTTGAAGATCCCAAGTTCATGATAATAAGAAGTGAAGTTCAAGAACTTGAGGAAACAAGGGAAGAGCTGGAAAAGATGTTTCAAGATCCCCCTCCAGTGTGATGAAGTCCATCTACCATCTGGGTAGGTGAAGAATGGAAGCTGTCCATCAGTTGGACAGGCTTACCATTATTTGTTCCCAACAAAAACAGTCCAATGTACATTAGTTGTACTTCATTTACATTTGTTGTAATTTTCTATGTTACATTAGTTGTAATATACATCAGTACATCAGTTGTACTTTTGTAAGAACATGTGTTGTTCTAATGTAATCAAAAATCAGTGTATATAAACTGATCTTTTACTTTATGTTAATGTTGTAATTTTATTTCAACAAATGTACTGTAAAAATATATAGTGACTTTTGATAAGGCCAGCTTAGACTGGTTATTGCAAATAGGGGGAGATTGTTAGGCAAAAAAAGGCCTTAGTCAAACCTGCTCTGCATCTGAGGGGGAGATTATTAATCAAACCTGTTGATGCTTTTTGAAGGTTGAATTTAAGGCCTGTTATATGCCTTATTGAAACCTGAAAATGATTTGCAATATCAGCCTAAAGCTGTTCTATGTGTTGCATGTGTTGCAACAAAGGCAGTTTTGCCCAAGCTGTTCAGTCTGCTGAACAGGCTGGACATAAACTGTCTACGCTGCTATACACTGATGAGCAGCTTGGGCAGTTTACAAGTGTTCTGTTCTTTGTGAACAGAACATGTTCTTTGTGAACAGGCTAAACACTTTATGGAATGTGTTTCCAAGTCCTCATGTATTGTATTTGACTACAAGATCAGTTTACAAAGTCGAAGACAAAGTGGAAGTCAGAACTGCTCAGCCTGCCCAAGCTGTTCTGTTACATGAAGACAAAAGGTTATTTGAAAAAGGGTGACAGACCTTTTTCTTATATCAAAATAGGCCTTTACAAGGAAGAAAAACACAAAGTTGACATTCCTTATTTGGTTAAAGGCAATGCAACAGTAGACAAAGTGAAAAGACAAAAGTTCTGCACATGTGAAGACAAGTCTGCTTTTCAGAAAAGTGCAGAAAAGTTATGTTGTCTTTTCAAACAAGACTTCTCATTTTTCATCTCGTCCAATGAAGAAGCTTCTCTTAGATCCTCTGAGTGGGTATAAAAAGAAACTTCCAAGGATTGATCGATCAAGCAAAAATAAGCTATGTGCTGAAAACAAGAGTGAACATGCATTCAAAGTGTGTCTTTCATGCATGCAAGTCTGCTTGAATAAAACAGTACTCAGTGTCTAAGCTGTTCTTATTCAAGTTATTCCTCAGAGTCTTGTAAACACAGTGAGTGATTCTTAGTGAGTGTATTCATTGTAATTAGTTTAAGTCAGTCTTAGTGTAGGTCCCGAGAGGTTCCCAAAGTATATAGCTTTAAGTTGTAGAGGGGGGGTGAATACAGCTATTTAAAAACTACACACTATTTTCTCAATGTTTGTATGTATTATCAACAATTTGTTAATTACAAACAAGCTTGAATGCGGAATAGTTCAAGCTGAGATGACAGATACAACAGTATGTTCACTAGTCTAAGACAAACTCAAACTAGTATACAATGAATACACTCACTAAGAAGCACTCACTGTGTTTACAAGACTTAAGGGAACAGCTTATGTAAAACAGCTTAGACACACAGATACTGATTTACACAGCAGGCTTGCATGCATGAATATCACACTTGCACGTTCACTCTTGGTTTCAACACTTAGCCTTCTTCACTCTTCTTTCTGTCCTTAGAAGCTTCCTTATATACCCATTCAGAGGATCTAAGAGAAACATCTTCATTGGACGAAATGAAAAAGGAGAAGTCTTGTTGAAAAGACAACATAACCTTTTCTGCACTTTTCTGAAAAGCAGACTTGTCTTCACATGTGCAGAACTTTTGTCTTTTCACTTTGTCTACTGTTGCATTGCCTTTAACTAATTCAGGAATGTCAACTTTGCGTCTTTCTTCCTTGTAAAGGCCTATTTTGATATAAGAAAAAGGTCTGTCACCCTTTTTCAAATAACCTTTTGTCTTCATGTTACAGAATAGCGTGGGCAGGCTAAGCAGTTCTGTTTTCCACTTTGTCTTCGACTTTGTAAACTGATCTTGTAGTAAAAAACAATACATGATGACTTGGAAACATATTCCATAAAGTGTTTAGCCTGTTCACAAAGAACAGGTTCTGTTCACAAAGAACAGAACACTTTAAAATTGCCCAAGCTGCTCAACAGTGTAGAGCTGCGTAGACAGTTTATGTCCAGCCTGTTCAGCAGACAGAGCAGCTTGGACAAACTGTCTTAGTTGCAACACATGCAACATATAGAACAGCTTTAGACTGATATTGCAAATCATTTTCAGGTTTCAATAAGGCATATAACAGGCCTTAAATTCAACCTTCAAATGCATCAACAGGTTTGATTAAAAATCTCCCCCTCAGATGTAGAACAGGTTTGACTGAGGCCTTTTTGTGCCTAACAGTTCCCCGAACGGCTAAGAAATGCACACTCTTCGTTAGTCGATCCACTATAACCCAGATCATATCATTTCTGAGAACCGTGCGTGGAAGTCTCACAATGAAATCCATCGTAATGTGGTACCACTTCCACTCGGGGATGTCTAACAGCGGAAGATGACCGTGCGGCTTCTGATGCTCTGCCTTGACCCTCAGACAGGTCATACACTGCTCTACATATCGACCTACATCCCTTTTCCGTCCCGGCCACCAGTAGAAGTCACGGAGATCACGGTGCATCTTGGTACTCCCTGGATGCATGGATAGCCTCGATCGGTGTGACTCATCAAGAATCAACTGCCGCAGATTCCCAACCCTCGGAACCCAGACCCTATCATGGAACATATACAGCCCTCGATCATCCCTGATCAACGCCTCAAGCTGCCCTGCCAGGCGCTCCGGCTTCACATTATCCCCTCGCAAGCCCTCCTGCTGCGCTAATCTCAGACTGTCCGTCAATGTCGAGGTAATTCCAAGCCTCGAAGCCATGGATATCACAGTATGGCCGCATGCTCTACGGCTCAGCACATCAGCTACAACATTAGCCCGACCCGGGTGGTACTGAATCTCGCAATTGTAGTCCTTTAATAACTCAAGACTACGCCGCTGCCTCATGTTCAACTCTTTCTGGCTGAACAGATACTGAAGGCTCTTATGGTCGGTATACACAATAAACTAAGACCCATACAGATAATGCCGCCAAATCATCAACGCGAACACGATGGCGTCTTACTCTAAATCATGCACAGTATGGTCTCCTCATAAGTCTTCAGCTGGCGCGAAGCATAAGCGATCACTTTCCCTCGCTGCATCAGAACACAGCCCAAACCCGACCCTGCAGCATCACAATATACCACAAAGTCCTCGGTACCCTCCGGCAAGGCCAACACTGGATCCTGACACAACTGGGTCTTCAGCTCTCTGAACGCACGCTCCTGATCCTCGGACCACTCAAACGGTACGGACTGTCGTGTCAATCTCGTCAACGACAAGGCAATCCTCGAAAAGTCCTGGATAAAGCGTCGGTAATACCCAGCGAGACCCAGAAAGCTGCGAATCTCCGGCACTAACTTTGGTGGCTCCCAACTCATCACTGCCTCGATCTTCGCTGGATCCACTTTAATTCCCTCAGCACTGACCACATGCCCCAAAAACATTACCTCACGTAGCCAAAACTCACAGTTAGAGAACTTCGCGTATAACTTCTCCCTGCGCAGCACAGTCAAAACCTCTCATAGGTGTTGTTCGTGGTCCCCAGCGCTCCTCGAGTAAATCAGGATGTCATCGATGAACACGATTACGAATCTATCCAACATAGCTCGACACACCATGTTCATCAAATCCATGAAAGCTGCGGGTGCGTTAGTCAATCCGAATGGCATCACAAGGAACTCGTAGTGCCCATAACGAGTCCAGAACGTTGTCTTCGGCACATCCTCATCCCTAACCCTCAACTGATGATATCCAGATCGCAAGTCTATCTTAGAAAAGAAGCTCGACCCCTAGAGCTGATCAAAAAAGTCATCGATACGTTGAAGCGGATAACGGTTCTTCACCGTTACTTTGTTCAACTCCTTGTAGTCGATACACATCCGCATGCTGCCGTCCTTCTTTTTCACAAACAACACCGGTGCACCCCATGATGATGACCTAGGACGAATGAATCCACGATCTAACAGCTCCTGCAACTGGGACATCAACTCTCGCATCTCTGTCGGTGCTGGCCTATAAGGCATCTTAGCAATTGACACTGCCCCAGGAACAAGATCTATATGAAACTCCACTTGGAGATCTGGTGGTAACCAAGGCAACTCCTCTGGGAATACCTCAGGTTACTCACGGATCACAGGAATATCCTCTAAGGTCTTCTTTTCCTTCCTCGCGTCAACCACATCAGCTAGGAAGGTCTCACAACCCTTAGACACATACCTCTGAGCACTGGCCATAGACACAATCTCAATATCTCCCTTGCGACGTTCCACGTACACAGTAATACTCTCACTGTCAGAAATGGGTATACGGATGATCTTCTTAGCACACAGAATATCAGCCCGTCTGGCAGTCAACTAATCCATACCCACAATCACATCGAAGCTACTAATCTCAATCGGCAGCAAATCTATCTGAAACTGATGGGAGTCTATCTCTAAAACGAGACCTCGATAAACCCGACTCACTAACATAGTACTCCCATCGACCCTCTCGACAATCAAAGGAACAGAAAGAGGAGAAGAATACACACTAAAATATGCACAAAATGTAAAAGATACGTAGGAGCGATCCGCCCCGGAATCAAACAAAACACGGGCTCGAAGTCCGTTCAAAATGTACATACCCGAAACAACGTCTGTGGCATCCCATGCCTCCTCTACTGTCGCCTGATATACCCGTCCTCGGCCCCTCGGAACTGGATCCCGACGACTATATGACGATGTCTCTGCCCTGGCCCCGCTCGAACTGGCCCCCTGAACTGCCGGTCCCGGCTCCGAACACTCCCTAACACGGTGCCCCGGCCTCCCACATCGGAAACACAATGGCTCGGGGACTGTACCCACAGACGCGGCATGCCCTCGCTGACCACATCTAAAACAACGAGGCTGATCTGACAAAAACTGCCCCGAATGGTGCCTGTGACACTTAAGGCACTCCCGATCTCCATACGAACTCACGACGCGGCTATCTGATGCTTGGGACCCCTGTCCCACAATGCTCTGGCTCTGAGACCTAGATCCCTGACTCTGGCCCTGTCTACTCGACCTCCGATCCCTACCCCTATATCTATCCCGCCTCTGCCCAGAACCTTGCCCTAAACCCTGGCTCGAAAACTGCCACTGATCGGGACGCTGATCACTGGGAGCGTCCCCGGAGGACCTCCATACACTCGATGGCTGATCTGATGTCCCGTTGCGCTGTCTCTAGGAAGAGGGCTGCTCCCTCTGCTTAAGAATCTCCCGCTCTCTTATGCGGGCCATCTATGGTAATATATAAAAAATTAGTATTAATAAAAACAATAAACATACAAATAAAAATTTATAGTTAAAATAAAAAAAAATAAAAAATAAAATGTTACATTTGAATAATTAAATGATAAAAAAGAAATACAAAATATATATATGAAAATAAATTATGATATAAAGAAAAAAGAGAAAAAAGGAAAAAGAAATAAGAAAGTTTCAAAATTACATAGATGGTCCCTGAAAAACAAAAGGACGAAAATGCCCCTGAGACTAACGGTCAAAGTTAACCACCGTTAGTTTCAGGGACCAAAATGTTTCAACTTTTCGATTTTAGGGACTTGTGCTGTAATAAAAATTTTTCAGGGACTAAAACCGTAATTCCATATAAACCATAGGGACCATTTATGTAATTTAGTCTAATAATAATGATAATAAGTAAAATAGAGTGAGGGACCAAAACTAAAATGAACAACAAACTTGAAGGACCAAAATGTAATTAAAGAAATGGGTAAAATGATCATTATAAAAGATTTAACCATTTCATGGTTAAAGTTAACAGCAGAGGGACCAATTTTGCAAGTAAACAGTGAAGATAAGGACCGTTTATGCAAAATTGAAAGTACAGGGACCGTATCCAAAGTTTTATGTAAACCACAGGGACCATTTCTGTAATTTACTCTTTGTTTTAAGAGCAAACATTTTATATGGTAAAGATTTCACAAAATAAATCATATATAATTACTATGTGGAATATAATATTAAGAATTAACTTAATTGGGTAAATAAATTATATATAATTACTATGTGGGATATAATATAGACTCTAAATATATATGATAAAATAGATATAATATTATTGTTAACACAAAATATACACAACTTATAATATTTGACAACAAGTTATAATTTAAATACTAGATTAAATATAAAAATTAAACTAGAAAAAACAATAATTATGAAACGAAACCAAGCTTGAAAAAAATAGAATTTAATGTATATATAGAAAACAAAACATATATACTATATTAAAAAAATGCAATACAACTATAAATTCAAAAAGAAAAAGAAAAGAAAGAACATAATATATAATCAGTTAATTGTATATAGAAAACTGCAGGAAACAAACAAATAAAAAAATATAATAATACGATACGATTTGATTACAAATGAGCAAAAGTATAATACAATTTTTTTTATTGTTAATGTTAATTATTTTTACTATGAAGATACATAGTAAAGTTTACAAAATAAATTATATAAAATTATTTACAGGGAGATGATAGTTTAATTTAATATTTTATAAATATGATATTTTGAAGGTTTAGTGGAAAGAAGAAATAAGTAAGGGTATAATGGTCATTAATAATAATCAATATTAAATATGAGTTTTAAATGTTTTAAAATAATTAAATTAATGAATTTGGGTATATATGATATTAATGATGTTTAAGAAGGATTTATGTGATATTAATTATTAAAATTGGGTGTATATGATATTATGATATTTAGGAGGGATATATATTATATTAAAATTTTAAGTTGAGTATATATGATATTATGAAAGTTTGAAGGGGTATATATGAAATTCTCCCTTTTACAAATGTGTTCTCCATATAAAATAACATTGTACTAGATAAAAAAAAAAAAAAAAAAAAAAAAAAAAAAAAACCTCCCTACCATAACATCCTATTCTAATTTGTTCTTATTATAACTTTATACCATCGATTTTTATATATTATAGCATTGGACTAAATAAATATTTACTCATAATATCAATATGTAATTTTTGTTGAAAATAACACTGAAATATTGAATCACTAAAAGGTCTCACACTACTGTATGATTGAAAGAAAACCATAGCCTGATACATAGGCTTACACTATTTAAAAACTGACAGATAGAAACTCAACCAACACATAAAATTTTCCTAGAGAATAAGGAAAGACAACTTATTTAAGGACTAGGAAATGTAACAGCAAAAACATTTACTTCAATTTACACCAAGTTATGAATGACCATGACTTCCAACACTCTCCCTTCATTCATACTTGGTGACTCCGAGTTTGATACTTAAAGCTTCATGTTTCATCTGTGTCAAGCCTTTAGTCAATAGATCAGCAACTTGCTCATCAGTTCGACAACTTTCTAACTTCACTTCCCCTTTTTCTAGTAGTTCTCGAATATAGTGATGCTTGATCTCTATGTGTTTCGTTCGACTATGAAATACTGGGTTCTTCGCAAGTAACACAGCTGATTTGTCGTCAAAGAATATCTCTATGGCATCAGTTGATTCTATACCCAAATCTCCCAGGATTCTTCTCAACCACACAGCTTGGCAAGCTGATGCTGTTGCTGCGACATATTCAGCCTCAGTGGAGGACAACGCCACTGTATCTTGTTTCTTAGAGCTCCATGAAACACTTGATGTGCCAAGTATGAAGCAACTTCCTGACATGCTTTTTCTATCATTGACCGATCCACCCCAATCACTATCTGTGTATCCTGTGAGCTTAAAATCTTTTGTCTTCTTAAACCATATTCCAAGTTTTTTTTGTACCAGCAAGGTAACGAAGGACTCGTTTTGCTGCTCCCAAGTGATGCTTCGATGGATTGTGCGTGAAACGAGATAGAACTCCAACTGCAAAACTTATGTCTGGACGTGAGTGAGTCAAATACATTAATCGCCCAATTAAGCTTCTAAAAAGCCTGCCATCTGCTGGACCAGTATTGTCTTCAGAATTAAGTTTTTCCCCAGCATTCATTGGCGTACAAAGAGGCTTGCATCCAATCATTTTGTACTTCTCTAAGGTTTCAATCAAATATTTTTCTTGGGACAAAAATATTCCACCTTTTTCTTGTATAATGTTTAGCCCCAAAAAATAACTCTGATCACCCAAGTCGGTCATATCAAATGTTTTCATCATCGAGCGCTTAAATTCAGCAATAAGTTGTAATGATGAACCTGTATAGATCATATCATCAACATACAGGCTTACTATCATGAGATCTGCACCTTGCTTCTTCACGTACAACGTAGGTTCATTCTTGCTTCTCTCAAATCCTTCCTTGTGAAAAAACTTGTCGATTTTGCTATACCAAGCTCGAGGAGCTTGCTCTAATCCGTAAAGTGCTTTTCTTAGCTTAAGAACTTTATTTGGGTTCTTTGAATCTTCAAAACCTGGGGGTTGACAAACATACACTTCTTCAGCCAAGTCCCCATTAAGAAAAGCTGATTTAATATCAAATTGGTAGACTTTCCATTCTCTTTGGGCTGCTAGTGCTAGAATGATTCTCACTGTCTCAAATCGAGCAACTGGTGAGAAAGTATCATGGTAGTCTATCCCTGGCTGTTGTAAAAAACCTCTCGCCACAAGTCTTGCCTTATATTTTTGAATGCTACCATCTGCCAAATATTTTGTTTTAAAAATCCACTTTAAACCAATAGGAGTTTTATCTTCAGGAAGATCACATGGTTCCCAAGTATTATTCTTTTGAATGGCCTACAGTTCATCTTCCATTGCACTCCTCCGTTCATCATCATCCAAAGCTTCTTCAATTGACATAGGATTTCCAACAAAAAGAACTAACTGTGATGCATCCTCTCCCTCAATCTCAAAACGACGTCGAGGAAATTTTACACGCTCACTTCTTCGTAACTAGAATGGTTCTACTGGAGTCGCTTTATCAGGAGATGATTCTTCTGTCGTCGAGGCTGAACTTTCTTTTTCAGGAGTTGACTCCTCAAAGTTGTTGATTGCATCAAACTTATCTTCATTTGCTTCAACTATATTGTCACTTTCATTTTCTTCATAATATGTAGCCTCGTTGGTATTTTTTTCCTTCCAATCCCATTTTGTGAATTCATCAAACACGACATTCCTGCTTACTACAATCGCGCCACTTATAGGATCATAAAGCTTGTATGCTTTTGATTGAGTGGAGTATCCAATGAATATGAATTTTTTTGATTTTTCTGCCAACTTATGTTTTTCCGTTGTTCGTAATGCATAGCAAATACAACCGAAAACTCGAAGATGACTTACAGATGGTTTGTTCCCAAACCAGGCTTCATATGGAGTCTGATTCCACACGGCTTTAGTTGGTGAAATGTTGAGAAGATACATGGCCGTGGCTACTCTTTCTGCCCACAAACTATTTGGCAAGTCCTTTGATTTGAGCATCGAACGAGCCATTTCAACTACTGTACGGTTCTTTCGTTCTGCTATTCCGTTTTGCTTGGGAGTATAAGGGGCTGTCAACTCCGTCTTGATACCTTGCTCATCACATAGATTTGTGAACTCTTTAGAAATTAACTCTCCTCCTCGATCGATTCCAAGGACCTTTACATACTTACCAGTTTGCTTCTCAACCATGGACTTAAATTGCTTAAAATACTGAAATGTTTCAGACTTGGCTTGAAGAAAATAAACCCAACTCATTCTAGAGTAATCATTGGTGAATAAAAGAAAATACTTACTTCCACCCAGGGATTCATCTCTCATCAGCCCATAAAGATCAGCATGTACTAGTTCAAGAATATCAATGGCACGCCTTGACTTTCCTACTGGAAAAGTATTCTTTGTTTGCTTGCCAAGAACACAACCTTCACAAACATTCATGGACGAAACAACTGAAGGCAGATTGACGACCATTTCCTTAGATTTTAGCAACTGTAACCCTTTAGTGTTCAAATGTCCATATCTGAGATGTCATAAGTTACTCTCTTCCACCTTGCTCATCATGACGACATTTGTAGTAAAATCAAGCGGGAACATTCGATTTGGAGACATGTGAGCACTTGCAAGATTCTGTTGTGAAATCTTGTTTCTAATCACACATTTTGCATCATTGAACTCAACTGAATAACCAGATTCAATAAGCTGTCCAACACATTAACAAATTATGAGCCAAATATGGAGCATAATGAACATCTTTAATATACCTTTTTTTATTATCAACAAACACTTCAACCGTTCCCCGTCCTTCAATCTGCAGTTGTTTGTCATCACCAAGTCTCACAAGCGACCTGACGGATTCATCAAGGTCTTTGAATTTTGTCTTGTCACTAGTAATGTGATGTGAACAACCACTATCCACATACCATACATTGGTTCCACCTTTATCCTCATTTGCTCCAGCCATAAATAAATAGTCTTGTTGCTCTTCATCTTCCTCAGCATAGTTGGCTTCTTCCTGTTTATACCAACAATATTTTTCGGTATGACCACTTTTATTGCAAAATGTGCAATGCAAGAAACTATTTCTACCACGGCCTCTACCGCGACCTCGTAATCCTGCTCTACCTCTTCCTCTGAAGGTACGGTTTGAAGCTCCAGGCTCATGAGTGACTTGAAAAGCTTTCTCTTCTTCCTTAACGGTACTTCGATTGATCCTTGCTTCATGTGCTTGTAAAGAACCCATTAGTTCATCAAATGAAAAAATTGACATATCCTTTGACTCTTCTATTGCAGCCACAACATGATCAAAATTAGGTGCTAGGCTTCGAAGCACCTTTGCTACAACAACTTCATCGATTATCTTTTCCCCATAAGATCTCATTTGACTTACAATAGAAGAAACTCTTGCCAAATATTCTTGCACCGATTCACTTCCTTTCATGCTTGAAGTTTCAAACTCCCTACGAAGGGATTGTAATTTGATAGTAATTACCTTTGAAGATCCTTGATACTCGGTCTTTAGAATTGTCCATGCTTGATTTGTTGTTGAGGCTGCGGCTATTCGTGAAAAAATTGATTCATCCACTGCTTGTTGGATGAAAAAAAGGGCCTTCGCATCACGTTTCTGATTCTCCTTTTTTCGAGCATCGTCATCACTTGTTTCTGCAACACCAGACTCCACGTAATCCACAAATCTTGTGACTTGAATAATGTTTGCATTTTGATGCTCCAGAACTCATATGAGTCCCCTTTGAACATTGGAATTTGTGGTTGAGATACATTCACTGAATTTGTTCCCGATGTCATCATTTTTTATGTTTTCAAACCTGGCTTTGATACCAGAATTGTTGGAAATAAAACTGAAATATTGAATCACTAAAAGATCTCACACCGCTGTTGATTGAAAGAAACCATAGCCTGATATATAGGCTTACACAGATAAAAAACTGACAGATAGAAACTCAACTGTCAGGATCTAAATATGAATTACCAAGACTAACTGATTTGAATTTATCAGAGTATAAATCAATAATCTTGCTTTGAATCAAAGTTTAATCAAGAAGTTTGCGGAATAACACTTAATTATTTTATCAAAAACTTTCAGAATCAATAATGAATAAACACACAAGAATTAATCAAGACTGTTTGTATTGCTGAATTCAACTATTACAATCACCTCTAATCTGTTTGATTAGACGAAGAACACAGACTGTTCTTAGGGTTTTACAACCTTAGAGGCTTATGAAAACTTAATCAACAAAGCAATTACAGACTCAAAATATGCAGGAAAAACTTATACGATAGAAAGACCTATTCTATGTATTTATATTGCTTCTTGATATGTTTCCTTGACGAATAATGACTTCTCTGATAGTAGATATGCTGGAATCTTCACGTAGATATCGTTTCCTGAAAATCAGCACTTTCTGTTTCTGAAACTGTTGAGCAGCTTGAATCTCTTGACAGCATGAGCAGAGCAGCTTGAGTTGTTTTGCTCTGGCAGCTTGAACTTTTACACTAGCAGCTCGAGTTTCTTCAACTAGCAGCATGAACTTTGTATTTACATTTAAAAACTACTAACAGTCTGAGAAGTCTAACTAACAGCTTGAATATACTTAAACTATTTCCCAACAATCTCCCCCTAACTTAAATTCTTTACACAAGACTTCAAGTTCTATAAAAAAAATGGAAATGAATAAGTAAGCTGTTATTTACAAACCAAGGCTTACAAAACTTACAGCTGTGCAAGTTTATGATCTATAGCCTTCAAAAATTCTTTCTTCATCTCTTCTTTATCACAAGATATTCTAGCTGATTTTATTTGCAGCAACATATCTTTTGAAAAATTGTAAAACTCAAGATTGAAGAAGATACCAGACCCATCTGTGAATTTGATTCTGTATGTCTTTGACTTGACAAACAGATCAATTTGCTTGATCTTTTTCCCTTTCTTCTCAGCATCTTTTATCTCTTGTCTTGCAAATTCAGGGTCAACCACTGTACTTAGATCTCTGATGAGTTGCTTCACTTGTGGAAGAGCAGATCTCACTTGTGTAACAGACCCTATGTTGTACATCTTTATCAGTTCATCTCTGGTCAGCTTCTGAACTATTTGCCAAAAAGTATCATACTCTTCTTCAGGACCAGACTCTCTTCTGATTACAAATTTGATTCTCAAGTCATGGTCATCCAGTGACTTAGCAAACCAGTAGTTGATTTGAGGCTTTGTGAAATCATGCTGATCAATCAGCTTCTCTATCTCCATAGCCTTTTGCAATTGTTGCTCAAAGAGCACCCTCTTAACAGATGAAGGAATAGAAACAACTGCTTGATCAGTGGGAGCAGGTGCACTGGCATCAGCTTCAGTTTGGACTGATTGAGTTGATGGTTGGACTTCTTGGGATGGTTGAGCTTCTGGAGAGACTTTTGTTCTCTTTCTTTTGTCCATCTCCTTGTCATGAATCTCTTGCAGCCTTTCAGTTGGCATGGACTGAGCCATTTTCTTTGGGATACCTGCTGCAAATGCAAAATTTATCAAGAATCTTCTGTGCTCAGCTTTGGAGTGCCCTGTTGGCATCTTTCTCTTCTTTGCTCCTTGCTTAACCACAAACCCCTTTAAGTAATCACCTAAAGTCTCATCATCATCCATTGGGGTTTGGGCTTGCTGATCTAATTCCTTGTCCTGTTCTTCTGCTATTCTTTTGGCAATTTCAGCATCAAAGGCAATTTGGGCTTCTTTGGAAGAAAATTTATGCTTTGGAGACTCAATGAGAATGCCCTTGCCCTTGTCTTTTGCAGCATATGTTGTAGCTTGGACTGTGCTTGATGGAGCTTGAATGCCTTCCCTGATCACAACTCCAGTAGCTTTTGAAGGAGCAGCTTGAGTTTCTAGGCTAACAGCTTGAGAAGCTGTTGGGACTGCTAGCCTAGAAACTGGAACTGTTGATGCTGCTTGGACTGTTGTTGTTGGAGCTGCTTGAACAGACTTGGGAACCTCCTGATTCTCCCCCTTTTTGGAAGCATTGTTTTGGTCAGAAGGACCTACAACCTTTGCCCCTTGGGTTTGAATCATTTGCTCTAATTTCATAATTTTATTTCCACAGAGGGTGAACCCTTTGTGAAGATAATCCATTCGCTTATTCTGAGCAGCCTCTGCCTGTTTGAGTTCAAAAATTTGAGCCCCCTGTGCAGCAATGATGGACATTTGATATTCCAACATGGCTACAACAGGTTTCAGCTTGGGATCCGTCAAAAGCATGAGTTGCAAACTTGTCTCAAGATCAGAAAACACCTGGGGTGCTGGTGATCTATCACGAACATTAAGACCAGAAGTAGAAACTTCTGGGCCCCTCTTTTCTTGGTTCTGGGGACTTCCAGCTTGTGTTTGCACACTTGCTGTTGCCATGAGCGTGGTCTTAGCTATGTTGGCCCTGTCCTGTGCCTCTTGTGCAGAGACATCAGTAGTGCCAGCCACAGAACCCATATGAACCATCTCTGAAGAGATGTTCACCTCCTGAGAGAGGATGGGAGTTTCCTCAACTGGTTCCCTTTGGATATTCTGTGCAGAAGTATCCTCCTGCACAGGGATATATGGCTCTTGTCTAGGGGAGGAGGAGGAAGGAGCTCCTGGTCCCCTTTTCCTTTTATATAAGTATTTTAGTGGGCGTTTTGGCTGTACAAAAGGATCAGATGGGATATTTGTATCATGAGGAGTGGGTTGGGGTCCTGGGGGTGAAGCAGGAATGTTGGGCTGTGTCTGCTCAGGACCCTCTCCTCTGCTTCCTGGAATGATGTTCATCATTGCAGAGGGCAATGGAACATCTATACTTACAAAATTGGCACTTGGCTTTAACAGCCTTTGATTGAAGACAGTGAGTGCCTATGGGAAACATGTATCCGTTTATGTAAATGTGGAGTTGTGCAGGTGTGTGCAATAATTTCTGCCAAAAACCTAGGATACATCAGAAATTTCCCATTCTTTAGGGAATGATGCCTTAACATCCCCTGAAAAGTCATGTTTGAAAAATTGAACTGTTGGCCAGTAGAAAAGCACACTAAGGCAGTGGCAATATTTGAAGAAAACTCAGACCAACCAGTTCTTTTGGGGCTTAAACATTGCTGAATAATATGCACAAGGTATTTCCATTTAGGAGAAAAATGTGCCTTAAGAAAAGTAAAAGAATCAGCAGGACCCCTATAACCAATATTTTGAAGACCAAAATGTAAAGCTTGAAGGGATAGGTCGGTCATACCTGAGGCATCTTGAAGATGCAAGTGATGTCTGATGGATTCCTCAGTGATATTGATGACAGTTCCATCAATCTTGGATATGAGGGTAGGCACTCCATTGATGGTTTGAACAGATGCATGATTCCAAAACTGTTCAATATGGGAGATGTATATAGTAGGGTTTATGGATAAGGCATAATGGATATGGGAGTGCCTGAGGAAATCCATCATTGCATGAATTGGTTGAAGTTCAGAGTGTTTTAGGGTGTATGGAAGGCAGTTGTGTTCTTTTACAAACTCCATTGACGAAGAAACGACGGTTTAGGGTTTGAAAGAAGAATGTGTGATTCGTTCAGAGTGAAAGCAAGAGGCCGTGGAAGAAGAAGATGTAACTGGTAGTTACAACTGAACGAAACCGGGACCTTTAAAGGTTTCGAAAAGGTTGGGTCCCGCGCACACATTTGAGAAATTACCCAAATACCCTGCACACTTTGACAGATCAAGTGAAAACAACTAACAGCGTGAGAAAATGAACTAGCAGCTTGAGAAAATACTCAAGCTGTTAGTTAGAAATGAAGCATCTTTTAATAAAAACAGTGACTCCCCCTTAAATTAAGCATACATATTAGATAATAATGAAAATTTTAATCCATGTTTACCATACCAATGTTTGATACTAGGAAAGTGAACCTTCCTACATCAAAAGGTTTTGTAAATAGATCAGCTAACTGATCATCAGTATGAATCTTGGTAACTTGGATTAACTTCTTTTCATTACAATCTCTGATAAAGTGAAATCTGATTTCTATATGCTTGGTTTTTGGGAATTTCACTGGGTTTTGCACAATGCTGATTGCACTTGAGTTGTCAATATAAATAGGAGTGGATAAGAAATTCATACCATAGTCTCTTAGTTGATTTTGAATCCACATTACCTGGGAGCAGCAGCTTGCAGCTGCTACATATTCTGCTTCAGTGGATGATGTGGACACAGTTGTTTGCTTTTTGCATTGCCAAGAGACCAATCTTGCTCCTAAGTATTGACATCCACCAGTTGTGGATTTCCTGTCAATGTTGCATCCACTATAGTCACTGTCAGAATAAGCAGTTAGTACAAGGGGAGAGTCTTTAGGATACCATAGGCCTAAATGTGGTTGGCCTTTAAGATATCTAAAGATTCTCTTAACAGCAACCAAGTGAGAATCCTTTGGAGAGCATTGAAACCTAGCACACACACAGACAGCAAACATAATATCAGGTCTGGAAGATGTTAGATACATGAGAGATCCTATAAGGGATCTGTATAGATGAATGTCCACATCTATGCCATCTTTGTCTGTATGGAGCTGTTTATGAGGATCCATTGGAGTGCTTGCAACCTTTGTGTCTTGATAGCCAAACTTTTCCAGTATGTCTTTGACATACTTTGATTGACTTATGAATAGACCAGTAGGCTTCTGTTTAACCTGCAGCCCTAGAAAGAATGTGAGTTCCCCCATTGAACTCATTTGAAACTTTTTGTGCATTAGGGTCTCAAATTCTTTGCACAAACAATCATTTGTTGAGCCAAAGATGATATCATCCACATAGATTTGGACAAGTAAAATCTCAGCTTTGATGGATTTAGTGAAAAGTGTTTTGTCCAGAGTGCCTCTCTTGAATCCATTCTGTAGAAGATATGATGACAGAGTGTCATACCATGCTCTGGGGGCTTGGTGGAGACCATACAGAGCCTTGTCTAGCTTGTACACCCTGTCTGGATACTTGTAGTCTTCAAAACCAGGAGGTTGACACACATATACTTCCTCTTCAATTGTCCCATACAGGAAAGCAGACTTGACATCCATTTGATACACTATAAATCCTTTGAAGCTTGCATAGGCTAGAAATAGTCTGATGGCTTCAATTCTTGCTACTGGAGCAAATACTTCATCATAATCAATGCCTTCTTCTTGAGTGTACCTATGTGCTACTAGTCTTGCTTTGTTCTTGATGACTATCCCTCTCTCATCCTTCTTGTTTCTGAACACCCATCTTGTACCAATTGCTCTCTTACCTTTAGGAAGATCCACCAGAGTCCATACATTCTGAATTTTGAACTGTAAAAGCTCTTCTTGCATAGCTTCAATCCAGGATGAATCTTTTAATGCTTCTGATGCCTTTTTGGGTTCTAGTTGAGACATGAAACAGGCATGTTCAAAAGCAGCTAGACTGAATTCAGGAACTGCTTGTTCAGCAGCAGCAGTCTCATTGTGAACCATTTTCCTTGTTTGAACAGGAGTGTTTGGATCACCCAGTATTTGATTGAGAGGGTGATACTTGTGAACCCTTAGTGTGGGCTCTCTCTCTGTTTGAAAAGAAGTTCCAAGATCTGTATCATCTCCATCAGAACTAGTAAAAGAATCAGCTTCAGTAACAGCTTGACTTGAATCTGGGACTGTGTCCCTTTGTGTTGGAGCTGTTCTCTCAGGACTTGGGAGTGGCACTTCAGTATCTGGATGTGCATCATGTTGGGCATTCAGGACCCCTGGAGGATCACATGACAGAAGTGGTAGAGTGGTGTAATCATCCCAACTTGTTGAATCTGCAGTAGTCTGAAATTTTGTGCCAACAGCTTGAGAAATTGTATTGGCAGCATGAGAATTTGTGTTAGCAGCTTCAACCCTGTATGCATCAGCTTCTGCAGTATACTCAACAAAGCTCAGAGAATGTGTTAGTGAATCTAAATGAAACAACCAATCAGTTACAGTGCCTTTGATATTAGCAATATTTTCATTAAATTCAACATTGGCACTTTCTTCAATTGTTTTAGACACACTGTTGTATACTCTATAGGCTTTGCTTTGAGTTGAGTATCCTACAAAGAATCCTTCTTCAGCTTTACTTTCAAACTTTCCTAAGTGAGTCTTAGTGTGAAGAATAGTACATGGGCATCCAAAAGGCTTGAAGAAAGCAATTAGGGGACTTCTGTTATGGAATAACTCATAGGGAGTTTTCCCTTGTGATTGAACAACTTGAACCCTATTTAGAACATAACAGGCTGTATTAACAGCTTCTGCCCAGAAAGTCATTGGCAGATTTGAATCAGCTAACATTGTTCTAGCAGCCTCAATTAATGTTCTGTTCTTTCTTTCAGCTACACCGTTTTGTTGTGGTGTTCTTGGTGCACTATATTGTCTAGCAATGCCTTTGGACTCACAGAAACTGTTTAGAATGTGATTTTTAAATTCAGTTCCATTGTCTGATCTTATCACCTTAACTTTGGAATTTGATTGGTTTTCTATCTTAAGGATAAAAGACTTAACTAGCTCAGCAGTTTCATCTTTGGACCTAAGAAAGTAAACCCAAGTAAATCTGGTGAAATCATCAACAATGACTAAACAGTATGCCCTTTTATTCAAACTTAAAACAGATGTTGGACCAAATAGATCCATATGTAGCAACTGAAGGACAGATGAGATTGAATTTACTTCTTTGGTCTTATGAGAAGTTTTGTGTTGCTTACCTTTAAGGCATGCTACACAATGATCATCACAAATGAACTCCTTTTGTGGTAAGCCTCTTACCAGATTCTTTTTAACTAAAGCATTCATGGACTTGAAGTTCATGTGACACATCTTTCTATGCCAAAGAGCAGACTCATTTGATGATGCTTTGGATATTAAACAGCTTAAAGTATTTGATTTAAATAAGAGATCTGTGTCCAGGCAGTAAACATTGTCCTTTCTTGGTGTTCTTAGTAAAACAAGATTTTCAGGAACTTTGAAATCTTTTGAAAGAACAATGCACTCAGAATCTGTGAACAGAACAATGTTTTGTTTGTCACAGATTTGAGAGACACTTAATAAATTGTACTTAAGTTGTTCAACATACAAAACATCATGGAATGTCATGTTGCCTGCATTAACAGTACCTTTACCTGTAACCTTACCTCCTTTTGAGTTGCCTCCAAATGCAACAAAACCTCCATCAAAACCTTTGAAATTTGACAAGCATTCAGAGTTGCCTGTCATGTGCCTAGAGCATCCACTGTCCAGATGCCATCTTGTTCTATGAGGAGACCTGTGGTTGCCCTGCACAAATAACAGCTTAGTTAGTAGTGGAGTAAACCCAAACCAAATTGGTTTTGGGTTGGCCTTGTACATTGACATAACTAAATACTGTTTTTGACTTCTTATATTTAGTGAGATCTACTGATGGAGTCTTTGGAGAGTATTTGGTGATTATATGAGGTATCCAACTATTTTGATCATCTTTTCTTCTAACAGTCTCAGATGGTTCACTAGCAGCTCCAGATTGATGCTCAGCAGTTTGAGCTGTGTTTGTAGTGCTAACAGTTTCAGTTTTTGCACTAACAGCATCAGATTTTGACTTAGCAGTCTGATCTTTTGCATTAGCAGTTTGAGCATCAGATTTGTCCTTGACACACCATATTTGTTTAAAACTTGATTTAGGCTTTGCCAAAACTTGTTTTTGATGTGTGGACTGTTTTTTATTAACTTTGGAAAACCTGTGATCAACTGTTTTCTTTGGAACTGCTGTGGAAGGTTTCACTTTTGAGTGCTTTGCCTGAATAAGATTTGATTTTGTGTGATGCACAGTCTGTTTTGCAACAGCTGGTTTGTAAAAACAATCTTTGGCTAAGTGATTCTTCCTTCCACAGTGAAAACATCTTTTGACAGTTTGAATTGGAAAACCAGACTTTTCTGCCAATTTCTGGTTCTTGTTTCTCTGATTTCCTCTTACCTGCTGTTGTTTAGGAAACTTTTGAACACCATGCTTTTGGCATGTGCAGACAGAAACAATTTTACCTCTTTTATTTCCTTTTGATGAAGATGCAGTGTTACAGTTAGAATGTACAGAAACTTGTGGAGTAGCATTGCATACACTCATCTTCTCTTTTCCTTTCTTACTGGGGGCTTGGACCTCTATGGGTGCACTCATTGTGTCACAGTCTCTATTTTGACTCTTATCTTCCTTTAATTCAGGACTGTTATCAAGGATAGGATCTACAATAGTCATAGACTCATCTAGTGGTTCATTGACAAGTCTATCAGCAACCTCACTCATTGGATGAATGTACTTGTTATTGTATGGAGGTGGAGTAGCTCTGTATCCTATTCCTTCTTTGGGATTGACCTGAGATTTCACTCTATCTTTAAATTGGACTTCCATTAGGTGTTCCAGCTTTTGATTTGCTAACTTGAAGTTTCCTAGATCTATGTTAACAGATTCTAGTTTCTTATTAGCCTCAAACACCTTTTGTTCAGTCTCTTCTACCTTTTTATTCAGAGATTCTATTTTCTTATTTAGCTCCTTTTTCTCCCACTCATGATAGGTTCTATCATACCCCATTTGAATCTCATTATCCTTATAATCATTGATCTGTTTTTCCAGATCTTCTATGGCTTGCATGTATTCATATCTCCTTTCTTCCATCTTAGCTAGAGTTTTGCACATGCTCTCATTATGATCTCTGTACTTTTTAACCATATTTTTGCATGATTGAGAGTAGAGTTTAGAATTTACCTCAGAGGGCAGTTCAATGGAGGAGACATTTGATGTTTCTGCCATAAGTGCTGGATTTTGAAATTCTTCCTCTGTCTGATCACTCCAGTCAAACACATTGTCTTCTTGAGAGACAAGTGCTGTTGATGATGATGTTAGAATGGGTTGTGAAGTCCTTGATGGCTGTTGACCTTGAGATCTACATTCTCTGGCAAAGTGACCAAGCTTATGGCATTTATAGCATTCCACTTTTGATTTATCAAAAGATGGTTTGCCTTCTGTCTTGGCTTGAAAGTTGGTCCTACCAGTTTTTTTCAGAAATCTTTTGGCCCTCATGGTCAACATTGCATGCTGCCACTTTAAATCCATCTCTTCAAGATCATCTGGATGAATTTGTTCCAAGTCTTCAACATTTAGAGCAAATAATCCATCATTGGCAACAAAAGCCTCATAGTGAGTTTCAGCAGAGTTGCCATCACCACCTGAGAAAGAATCAGAGTTATTAGATTTTTCAGAAGACAGAAGAGCAGTATTGTGATTATAAGAAAAGGATTTCTTTTTAGCATCAATCTCAGTCTCAAACACTCTTAAACTGTTATACAGATCATCCAATTCTATCTCATCAAGAGTGTCTTTTGTTCTCCATTGTGCAGCATAGACTGTCCATTCTTCTCCAAGAGATCTGAGAAACTTTCTGTTGACTTCATCTTGATCCAGATTGACCTTTGCACTTTCCAGTTCACTTATCAGTTTGTTGAACCTGTCAAAGATTTGAGTAAGGTTTTCATTCTTGCCACCTATTAAAGTTTTCATACTGCTGTTTCAAGAGGTCCTTTTGGTTTCTCTTGGTACTGGCATTACCAGCAAACCTCTTCTCTAAGGCATTCCAAAGAGAATGAGCAGTATAAAACTTTTTAAACTGATGTTGATAAGCATTAGGAATGGCTATTTGTAAAAGTGTAAGTGCTTTCACTTCATTCATTCTAGCCTTCCTTTCAAGTTCAGTTTTTGGAGGAGTTTTGACTGGTTTTCCCTCATCATCAAGTTCTGAATCAACTACAGGAGGAAATTCAACAGCTTCCCATATGGCATAATCAATGAATTGAATATGCTGTTGAATCCTGAGTTTCCACATCTCAAACTCAGTGGGCTTGAGCATAGGCACTTTGAGTCCTTGCCCAGATCCACTGCTGCTATTTTCAAATTCCATTGCAAAACAATTAAAAATTTAAAAGAAAGTTTTTGACTTTGAAAAACAAATAGCAACCTGGTTTGAAAAACCTGTTTTGAACAACCTGGTTTGACAAACCTGTCTCTGATACCACTTGTCAGGATCTAAATATGAATTACCAAGACTAACTGATTTGAATTTATCAGAGTATAAATCAATAATCTTGCTTTGAATCAAAGTTTAATCAAGAAGTTTGCGGAATAACACTTAATTATTTTATCAAAAACTTTCAGAATCAATAATGAATAAACACACAAGAATTAATCAAGACTGTTTGTATTGCTGAATTCAACTATTGCAATCACCTCTAATCTGTTTGATTAGACGAAGAACACAGACTGTTCTTAGGGTTTTACAACCTTAGAGGCTTATGAAAACTTAATCAACAAAGCAATTACAGACTCAAAATATGCAGGAAAAACCTATACGATAGAAAGACCTATTCTATGTATTTATATTGCTTCTTGATATGTTTCCTTGACGAATAATGACTTCTCTGATAGTAGATATGCTGGAATCTTCACGTAGATATCGTTTCCTGAAAATCAGCACTTTCTGTTTCTGAAACTGTTGAGCAGCTTGAATCTCTTGACAGCATGAGCAGAGCAGCTTGAGTTGTTTTGCTCTGGCAGCTTGAACTTTTACACTAGCAGCTCGAGTTTCTTCAACTAGCAGCATGAACTTTGTATTTACATTTAAAAACTACTAACAGTCTGAGAAGTCTAACTAACAGCTTGAATATACTTAAACTATTTCCCAACAATCAACCAACACATATAATTTTCCTAGAGAATAAGGAAAGACAACTTATTTAAGGACTAGGAAATGTAACAGCAAAAACATTTACTTCAATTTACACCAAGTTATGAATGACCATGACTTCCAACAATTTTATGCATGAGT
The DNA here is from genome assembly GCA_020465985.1 of Centrapalus pauciflorus. Classification (NCBI taxonomy): domain Eukaryota; kingdom Viridiplantae; phylum Streptophyta; class Magnoliopsida; order Asterales; family Asteraceae; genus Centrapalus; species Centrapalus pauciflorus. The sequence continues at coordinate 82,046 of JAANYP010000395.1, forward strand.
CGACCAAATGCTAATTCGTTGTGAAACATCTTTTGACACATTAGTTTCTTGGCTGACATGACACTTTTATAGAATTTAAAAGGGTCAATTTTATTTTTCCTCATAAAAGTTTTCAATTAAATTTTTTTTTCCTATTTGGTGAAATTTAAACTTTAGAACCTCCTTTCAGTTTTTAGAAATCCGATTTACTAATTATAACTGGGTTCTAATGATCAAATTTCACTAAACGAAAAAAGAAAAGTTAACTTGAGGACTTTTATGACAATAAAACTAACATAGATGGACGAAAACGCAAAAAACGTGAAAACATGTTGGTTTTTTCGTAATAAACTAAATTTAAAATAAATTTTGCAATCTTAATTTACCGTTTATATTTTTAATTTTCTTCATACATTTGAATGTTTTTAGTATTTTTGAAGCTTAAGCACACAACACTAACATCCAAATGTTTTTGAGTATTGTTGGATGGTGATAGTTTTTTACAATGGATGTTAGTGTGGTGTGTTTTGTATGGAAAACTTAGTTGCAATCTATAATTCTATATATCTATATCTATAAATACTATTATAAGAGTAACTATTTTGCCACGTGTCATCGTTTGCTATAGCCACACGGCATCACCCCCTTCCGTCATTTGGACTTATATTTATAAATCTTTAATTAATCAACATAATAAATAATTTAAATAATATCTAATCAAATCTAAATCTAGCTAAATCTTATCTAAGTTCAAACTCAATTTTGAATTTAAATTTGAATTTGAATAATAATTTTTTTATATATTTATATTTAAGTTTATTATGCTATATAAGTAGATATTATAAATTTGATAAAATATATTTATAAATTATCCTACATGATTAATGAAATTAATGTTTTAAATTTATACTCATATTATACATGGGTTTATAAACTAGTATTATAATAAAACAAAACCACCGTTGACACGTTTCACTTTCACAATGCATGAAATTTTTTTCCCCGCCTCTTTTTCCTAATTTATTACCTTAATTAAATTACATTAATTTTTTATTTTAATTCTTTTATTGAATTAATATTAAATTAGATATTACAACATATTAAATTAATGCATGTTTACCTAAAATAAATATCTATCATTATTATTTCTTAATGATCATAATTAAATTCAAATGTAAAAATTTGGATTTAAATGGAGATATGTGGTAAGTAAAGTAAAACTTTGTGTTAATTATTTTGCTAACAAAATTTAAAATTTAACTTAGATAACAAAAGTTAAGAATTAGATGATAAAACTTCAATTGTGAATACGTTTTGATTATTAATTTAAGAGATTCCATTTTTATCTTTTATCATTTTCAAAAGATATATACGCATCCGCGTAATGAAAGCTTTTTGTTTCTCACATTGATATTTCATATTCAAAGTTAATAAAAATTAAAAAAGAAACAAACTTTTGCAAGCACATTTTATGGGTTTTAATGATATAATACAATTTTATATTTTTCATATGATCTCAAGCAACTATGTTTTTTTTATCTTTACTTTAACTAGCTTTTAATTTTTTTAATTATATATAAATTTTATAATAATTTATTAAAATATAAAAAATTATGTAATTTCTTAACCAACCCATGTAATACATGATTACATGGGTCTTTAACCTAGTATAAAAAGTAAAATAAGTTTACAATCGATAGTATCATAGTTGTAATAAGAACATATTAGAATAGGATGTTATTAATACAATATTTTTATCTAATACAATGTTATTTTTTATGAAAAACTCAGCTTGTAAAAATGATTAAACAGTAAAAGTTAACTTATTTAGTTACTGTGTTAAAAAGTACACCCGTGATAAATGGTTATTTAAGTCAAAAACTCGATATTAAGGTTTGTCTCAACAGAAACATTATTGGTTCAAGTCTTACTTGAGATATAGATGATAGTTTCAGACAATTAGATGGTAATGTCGGTAGTTCTTAAAAATAAAAGATTTATAACTTTTGTAAAAATACACAAGAATATTATTTTTAATTGTCACAAACTATTTTTTTCTAAACTTCTAAATATATATGAATTATAATGACTTTATTGTCATCCTATTATACTTTTTACTATACTAGTCATGACAGCCCGTGCGATGCACCGGGCTAATTGATTTTTATTTAAAATATTATGTAATTATAAAAAATGTATGTTTGTTAGGGCCACTATATAAACTTTAGATTGACAAATATCATATCAAATTGTATCGCCAAACAAATTTGTGTGCATAATAAACTATATTAAGACCATACAAAAGGCGTCATAATAGTAATGAAAAGAAAATGGTTAAATGACATTAAAAAACTTAGATTAATGCATGTGAAAGATGTCTGAAGATAATACGTGTAAAAAAATTAAAAAATAAAAAAGTCTTTTAGGCTAGGTAATTTAGCGTACAACTTGCTATCTTGATATTATGATAATATAAAACCAATATACTAAATTAATAGTCTTACACATAATGAGTTTAAATATTAAATTATAAGTTCAATGAAAATTCTTCATAGATTATTGGTATGAGAATACTGAGTACATTGACTATAAACATAGGTATTAAAAGTCATTTTATAGACTGTATTTTGTATGTAGTGTTTGACTATTATTGTCTTCAAACATGTCAATTTTAAGTCATTAAGCATTTGTTATTCTAGATAGTGTCACATAAAACAGCGGTTGGCACATAAACTCTTACCGCAACTAAACGATTCACATTTGGTTTTACTATAGTATATTATTAACATATCTATTTGAATTCATATTAGTGTGAAATTTTGTTTGCAAGATTAAAAACAAATGCAAATGGACAGATATTAAGAGTTTATATGATATGAAAAAATGAAGGTTAGAATGAATTACACATATATTAAAACAAATATGCCATGTAATTTAATCATTTAATTTTATAAAACTTTGGACTTTAATCATCTTAAATGTTGAAGAGCTTCACTAAAAATAAAAATATATATTGGGATTTTTAAATTCATTTTTACTTTGAAATATGTAATAGCTACTACGCATCTCTTTAACCTATGTTATTAAGATCGATTACTACAAATTATAATTTTTACAAATCATTATTACTCTTATATATATCAAGGTTTAATTATGGTTTAAATATTTAACTAAATTAAGTAAATCATTATAACTTTAAATTTATATTAACGATACTATTACTTATTACTTTAGGAGTTGGAAGTTTTTTATACGAATTTATCCTTGCTAATATTACATATAAGTTAAAGAACATTCAATTAAAAGTTCGGATTAATTTAAAGGTCTTAATAATGTATTCCGTATAATAAGTAATTTAATTAGTGTATTAGTTTTATTACGTAAAACTAATACATTGTATAGATCTCTCTTAATAAATATATTGAATGCGAATCCAAACCATACATTAAAAGACTATGAAATTTTAGATAAATAACAAATATCCGTACAAATAATCCCAATATACATGCATGAAAAGAATGAGAATTATAACGCAACACAAATGAAAATATATGGACATCTATGCAAAAATTTCAAATCATAATAATTATTTTTAAAAAAGATGGGTACTTGTGAAAGAAACGCAAATAAAAATAAATATAATAGGATAAGTATATCGATTAAGGTTAATTAAATAATGTAATATACGTCCTTAAAATATAAGATGGACGCTCATAAAAGAAATATATTATGTGATTAGCAAAACATGAGTATGATACACTTGAGTGAAACCATTCATAGCCGCTCGTACATGTGATGAAAACTTGAATTTGAAAATTAATACTATTATGTATCTTCACAATTAATACTATGGGCAAATGATCTTTGTATATTGTTAATCAGTAACTAAAAAAATACAATCATTTGAAAATGTTACACTACAATGTTGATGTCCTAAGTTAAGCATTAGCTTACTGTTAATTTGATTCTAGTAATTAGTATGTAAATTTATTTGAAAATTAAATACCTCGGGTTGAAACTCAATATGGTCACTATAGTCTAGACTACCAAGAAATCGCTAGCAGTCCCACCTACAAATTTAAATAAAAAATTAATGACTTGTGACGGGTTTCTTAGTGATTGTAGGAAAAAAAAATCAATGAAAACATATGCATGTGAGTGAGTCATTAACTTCATACCTGTGAGCATACTTGATTAGTTGTTAGATTGCTAAAATGAATTACATTGGGTAGGAGCCATTATAAGAACACAAAGATTGATTAATAAACAACAAACATAACACTTTTAAATATGTACACATCGTGCAGGAATTAATTAATAAGAAAATTAAAAGGTTAGATGGTTTGTTATTATAAGAATTTTTAAATATTGAGTATATAATTAAATAGAACATTTTAATGGCAATTGAATGGTTTATGTAGTAATTATTTATGACATTTATTTCAAATAAAATAGAGTATTTTTATAAATCTTTAGTATATATATATAGATAAGTGAAAATGTAAGAAATTATTGACATTAATGAGTTAAATAATAGTCATTAAATAATCAAGTTAGAATACGGTATTCATCAAGTACTTAGAAACCAATAAAATGAATTAAGAAGTTTTTGTGCAATAATACCTTGTATTTTATGAAAACATATTTTCATCACAAATGAAGTAACGAACAAAAAATATAATTAGTAATTAATTGTAAATTACTAATCGATTATGGATAAATATGTACATAAAAAAGATATTCATGATATAACTATTTCATGTAATACATAATTGTATAAAAAAATAATTTAAAATATTAAAATTTTTGTTTGAACAAAATTTTTATATATTTATATTTATAATCACTATTACAAAATGACATGATATAGATATTTATGAATATATTTTTGTTTATAATGCACAAATTAATATTTAAATTAAAAAACATTAATGATATTTAATATTTACTGTATTGTAAAAACATTATCTAAAATATAATTATTTCAATTAAATTAAAAATATATGTATGTATGGTAATGGTCACTATTTAAAATTCACATAATTTTTGTTATATTTTAACAAAATGATTTTCATATACATAAATAATAAACTGTAAATATTTATTTATAAAAGAACTCGATTATATTATATTATTTATTTATAAAAGAAGTCAAAATGATTTTCATTATACATAAATAATATATTGTAAATATTATTTATTTATAAAAGAATTCTATTATATTATACTATTTATTTATATCTAGAACCCAAAGAAATCAAGTATATAAATTTTTTCTTAATAAAAATATGTATTTAATTATTTATGCTAATAGTCACTATTTATAAGTGACATGGTTTTTGTTAGATTCCAACAAAATGATTTTCATATACATAAATAATACACTCTAAATATTTATTTATAAAATAACTTCAAGAACTCTATTAATATTATATTCTTTATTTATAAAGACAAAAATAATACACTTTAAATATTTGTTTAAAAAAAACTGAAAGAACTATATGCATATAGACTCAACATTTATATAGAAAGAACTATATTATATTATTTATTTATTTATAATAGAACTCAAAGAAATTATGCACTTTCATAGATGCATTTGTTTGTATTTTGATAATTTTTAAAATAATGTTAATGATAATCATAAAAATATCATATTTTTTCTATGTCTCTTAGATGGTTTTGTTAGACATGGTTGTGATTAATTCACTATACATTAATCAAAATCACATATGATATATATGATTAATGGCTCGTTATTAACGATTAAGCATTTTATTTATATAATAGAATGAACAAATTCTTTATAACCTTATAATTAGAAAATTATTTTATGAAATGATTAATGATATTTTAATAAAATGACTAAAAAAATAATAATTATTATGAGCTTTGTTATTTGAACTTTTTTAAATTCAAAAATATTGCATTAATGTTTTGTGTCCCATAATGAAATCACAACAAAATAACAAATGAAATATTACAGTAAAAGAAATATGCCAATTAAAAAAATATTAAATTACTAATTCAATAAACATAAAAACTTCAAGTAAAATATATAGTGCATTGTTAATATTAAGAGAATATAAAAGACCTAGAAAATGTATAAACATAGTTACAAATATTCTCATTAAATTAAATTTAATATTAGTATTCACAATATCAAATTGTGTAACGATGATTATATTAAAATACATTACAATTTTTATTAAAACGTATGGTATTCAATAACGTTTCTAGATCAATATTTATTGAAATTTGTCAAAGATGAATTGAAATAAAAAATAAATAATTAAAAATAAATATTGTAAAACTTTTATTGTTGAAAAAATCATCAAGAAGATATTCATAGAAGAATTCAAGTAGAGAGAAACAAAAATTTAGTTGTTGATACATTTTTAAAAAAATTTATTACAGTTTAAACCTATATAGTTGAAAGAAATGGATGACAATGAACTATTTATTTGGTGAATATAACGTTGACATACATATATATATATATATATATATATATATATATATATATATATATATATATATATATATATATATATTTAGCTTCGAACTTTTAGGATATATGACATATCAATATTGAGCACATCAAGCACATACATCAACATAAACAATTTATTAATAAAAACATATAATTTGAAATAATTTAAATAAATATATCATTAAATGTAAAAAGAATTATCAATGTATGGATTGAAGAACACACCAAAGTTTTTCTAGAAAATATATTTGCCAATAACTTATTTGCATGGATGGTCACTTCAATAATGTCCATCAATATCACTGTCAAATATAAAATATCACAAAATAAAAACAGTAATAATCAATTTCCCAAAATATAATAAACATACATGTGTTAGAGATGAAAAACAAACTTGATATTTGAAAAATAAATCAAGAAGAAAACTAACCGGTGAAATTGTAGGAGAAAAATATTTTAGATTGACAAATAGATTATATGCAACCCATACTATTTAAAACTTTTGATGATCATTCATCTTCTTTGTAACATATGGATAAATAATGAAATAACAATTAATTATAGATAACCAAGGGTTATGAAACGTAATGACATTAAATAAAAAAAACAAAAATTTAAATGATACATAGTTTTTAAATATAAAAGAAGATAAGTTAAAAATGAAATTTAAAAGTAAATATATAAATACATATAGTATAGAATTATATATACATTAAATGTTGTAGATATTTTATTAAAATAAGATGTACTAACTATTTTTAGATATTTAACGAAAATTAACAAATTGCTTACTATTATTATTTAATAATTTTTTTATTAAAATTAAATCAAATAAATAATACTCATATTTATTGCATGAAACTCAACTTATATATAATAGACTCAACATTTATAAAAACAACTAACTAAATATAATTATATTTTACTTGTTAACAATTTAAAGTTAAATTAGCTCATTAGTTTTCTCATTTATTAAAAATTAAAATTAGATATGATAACGTTGTAGATATTTGATTAAAATTAGACGGACTAACTATTTTTAGATTTTTAACGAAAATTAACAAAATGCTTACTATTGTTATTTAATAAATTTTTTATTAAAATTAAATCAAATAAATAATACTCATATTTATTGCATGAAACTCAACTTATATATAATAGACCCAACTGTAAGGTCTACCAACAACAGATCTATCTAGACGCGGAGCCGTCAACGAGTGCGGAATCCTCGTTAACGGGTAGACGGAAACAACTCTCAATCAGAAACACGGAGACTATCACAGGCTGAACGAACGACACACGAACGATCCTACGAACTGATTCTCTCCGAAACGGCACTAACACTGATGATAAACTCGAGATCGCTTAATGCTTAATTACTGACGAATTCTGCAAAAAGTCTGATAATTAATCGAGTCTATCCCTAATTATAGAGGCTGATTCGAGTCTGTTATGGGCCAAACTCGAATCCGGCCCAAGGCCCATTCGAGTTTGTCCACATTGACACTCTCGAATCTGTCTTCATTCGAATCTAGGGCTACATTCGAATCTATCACAGATTCGAATGTCAAGCCTTATATAATTTGAATCTAACTAATTCACATACTCAACTTAGCATTGAAACTTATGTTTTTTACCTTATGATTGATATTATCTTTGTACTTTATGTTTGAACTTCTTGTAATACGTTACATCAAGTTCAAACATACAAACACTAATAAATATCAACCATATATAAACATATATAACAAACACTTGCTAAAATCACAATGTAGGATCACTTAGACTGCTATCGTCACATAAGGTGTACCAACACCAACATTTATAAAAACAACTAACTAAATATAATTATATATTAAAAGTTAAATTAACTCATTAATTTTATCATTTATTAAAAATTAAAATTAGATATTTAGATGGACTAATTATTTTTAGATTTTTAATGGAAATTAATAAAATGCTTACTATTGTTATTTAATAAATTTTTTTATTAAAATTAAATCAAATAAATAATACTCATATTTATTACATGAAACTCAACTTATATATAATAGACCCAACATTTATAAAAACAACTAACTAAATATAATTATATATTAAAAGTTAAATCAACTCATTAAATCATTTATTAAAAATTAAAATTAGATATTTAGATGGACTAACTATTTTTAGATTTTTAACGAAAATTAACAAAATGCTTACTATTGTTATTTAATAAATTTTTTATTAAAATTAAATCAAATAAATAATACTGATATTTATTGCATGAAACTAACTTATATATAATAGACCCAACATTTATAAAAACAACTAACTAAATATAATTATATATTAATTGTTTACAATTTAAAGTTAAATTAACTCATTAGTTTTCTCATTTATTAAAAATTAAAATTAAATTAACCCATTAATTTTCTTATTCATTACATGAGATTTGTCATCACATTTATTACATGGAGGACTCAACTTTTATATATATATAGATAAGATAAGATAGATTTATATTTATATATTAATTAAAAAAACTTTGAAGGAAAACAAAGTAATTAGTACTCTCATTTATTACCTAGGACTCAACTTTTATATATATATATATATATATAGATTTTAACTTGTATTTCAATATAATCACTTTAATCGTATTTAGAAAATAAATTTAATCACCAAATTAAAAACAAAAAAATCTTCGAATTAATTAGTTGGTTAAATAATGTAAGAGTTATTATAACTATTATGTTTATGGAATAGTTAAGAAATCATTTTTTTATTATATTCATTTATTAATGAATGATTACTATCATCTTTTAGTTTAGAAAAATTAAAATTGAATTACATAGTTAATAATTTATCTCATGGGACTCAACTTTTATAGGTTAGGATCAACTTTTATAGTATATAAGATAGATTTATATTTATATAATAATTAAAAAAACTTTGAAGGAAAACAAAGTAATTAGTACTCTCATTTATTACCTAGGACTCAACTTTTATATATATATAGATTGTAATAAATAATTATTAGAATTTAAATTTGATTTGATTTGAGTTTGTTTAGTTTTTTAAAAATATGACGGTGATGACACATGAGAACTTAAAAAATGAATAGAGTTATTTATTTATTTATATTGATAGATTATAATTTTAGAATAGATACGTTATTTTGAAACAAAATCCAAAATAAAAATATATATAGTATTTCTTTTTTCCTATATGATGTAAGGGTCACGTGATGCCAAGAACAATACCTTCACTCACGTGACATGTATGATCCATTTTGCGAAAAGATGATGTTCGAAGAGAAAGTGACGTATGTTTTAATTTTTAATTTTTAATGTAAAATATTTCATAATATTTTGTTGTTCGTTCTTTGTGTAGCGAATTTTGAAGGATATATTACTTTAAAGTATGTTTGTTGTATATTGGGTAAACTAGTTTAATAACCCAACTGTTATATGGATATTTATAATAAAATTTATTTACATAAATGCATAAAAACTTAAAAACATTACATATTAATACTAGATTTTTTTAAGAGTAAATTACACAAATGGTCCCTGTGGTTTGTGGCTTTTTACCCTTTTGGTCCCTCAAACTTTTTTTTTGCACGAACGGTCCCAAAAAGCGAAATCTTTTACCCCTTTGGTCCCTCTCCCTAACGTCCGTCTAAATATCCGTTTGAGAGTAAGGGTATTTCTGTCTTTTTAGGTGTCCTCTCTATATTAATATATAGACGAAATAATCATCTTCTTCTTCTTTCAATACCGTTGTCGCCTCTCTCTCGCTCTGCTCACTCTCTGTTGATCATCTTCCCCAAGTTAACAATGGTGATGTGTGGATGTGGTAAGGTAGCAACGATACGAACTTCATGGACTTCCCGTAATCCTGGTCGTAGATTCTGGAGCTGTCCTGATGTGGTAAGTTTTTAGTTGTTGTAAGGGTTTGGAGCTTCCTGTTATGTATTTTTCATATAATGTTGATGTTCTATATGAGTCAACCTGCAATTTTATTGGATGGGTGGATCCTCCCATGTGTCCTCGTGCAACCGAAATCATTCCTGGTCTTTTGCGAGCTAAGAATAGTGTTGAAGTTCTGTGGTTTCAAGCTGAAAGAGAAGTTGCAAAGCTGAAGATGTGGTTGGTTGTTAGTTGGATTGCATTTTCCATTTATGTAGCTCTGATGTAAGTATAAAGGTTGATGTCTTTGATGTAGATGTCAGGCGTGTATGTTGGGACTTTTTGTAGCTGTAATGGCTTATTTTGATGTAATGGTCCCTGTTTTGATGTAATGGGTAGTGGTGATGGTTTCTTTTGAGGTTGTAATTCTCTCTGTTATGAAGAAATGAATGAAAAAAATTATCCTTTTACATGTTATTTGTTCACTTGTAAATCTAGTTTCATTTGTAGCATTGGTTTAAAAGTAGCATTGGTTCAAAGAAAGTGACACCAAACAAACAACATAAGTATCATAAACATTAAAACCCATATCATACGTACTGTCATAAATCACCACCAAACATTAAAACCCATAACATATGTCTCAAATCATTACCAGTTATTACACAATAGATAGTAATTCAAACAGTGTCTCAAATTAAAACATCATAAAACATTTGATTGCAGCTCCTATCCCTTCCATGGCTTACTGACTTGCACCTTGTTGTCTCTGCCTTTGATTGCCTGGTTGTTGACCTTTGCATGTCCTGGAATTGTGCCCTTTTTTATTACATTTGTTGCATGTTACTGTCTTCAAAGCTCTTGAAAGCTTCCCTCCCTTAACCATGTCAGTAGCATTCTCCTGATTCTCTCCCTCTTCAGCTGCTTTCTTTCTTTTCTTGGTTGGTCTTCCCACTTGCTTGTGATGTTTTGGTGGAACAAGAGTTGTTGGACATGGACATTTAGGCCACATGATGCTCCCTTTTATAGGATTAATCTTGAATGAGTAAACTTTTTTCCATGTTTCAAGCCTGTAAACCTTATGAACCCATGTTTCAGGTAAGTCAACATCTTGTCCATTAACAGCCATATTCCACATTGCTGCTACAGCATGTTTACATGGAATACCAGTGATTTCCCACTTCCTACAACTGCAAACTCTTTCTTTTACATCCACAACACATTGATCTTGCCAAGGTCCACTAACTTGAAATTTATCATCACCATTCCACAATACATTATACTCTCTAGCATCCTTCTTGATGCTCTCAAAAAGTTTTGTTGCACTAGGTGTTAGTGGACCTTCAGATTTGTCAATCACTTTCTGAACATTAACTAACCTCTTCATCAAGTACTCTCTAATGAACTCCAAGGCAGTTATTATGGGCTTGTCCCTACCGTGTACTAACTTACTATTAAAAACCTCACACAAGTTGTTGAGCAACATATCTGAATGAGCTCTACCTGATTATTTTAAAAGTAACTAAAGATTATTAAATAATTATGAAGCAATAAACAAATATGCAATTCAATAAATATCATGTTACCTGAAAAATGGGATCTAGTCCAGTGTTGTGGTGGGATTTTATTCAACCACTCATGAGCATCTTTGTTAAACAACTTGAGATCATTCATGGACTTATGGAATTCATGAACTGTAGAAGCAGTTGCACACCTCCATATCAGATCCTTGTAAGCTCTACCTTTCCATGTCTTTTTCATATTCTCATGAATGTGCCTTAAGCAATACCTGTGTTCAGCACATGGGAATACTTTTGCTATTGCTGGTATGATACCCTGTTACAAGAAAACAATTAGTAGATTGCTGGTATGATACCCTGTTTCAAGAAAACAATGAGTAGATTGGTCAAATTTAAATATGCACAACCTCATACCTTTTGCCTATTACTTATAAAGGTGAAATTGGAATTCTGAAACATATCCAGATCATCACCAAGGCATTCTAAAAACCAAGTCCAAGAGTTACATGTTTCTGCTTCAACAATGGCATAAGCAAGTGGGTAAATGCTATTGTTTGGATCCAACCCCACTGCAGTCAACACTTGACCAGGATAAGGGCCTTTCATAAAAGCACCATCCAACCCTAGAAAATCCCTCATACATGCTTTGAATCCTTCTTTCAATGCTCCTATGGTTATGTAAATCCTCTTAAATACCCTTGTTGGAGAAGCTGGATTAGGTTCTGATTCCACCCTTATCTTGACAGTAGTTCCAGGGTTTGTTGCCTGAAGTTCTTCAATGTAGTCTCGTAACAGAGCATACTGTTGTGTGTAATCACCCCTAAGTTGTCTAAATGCTTTCATCTTTGCCCTAAAAGCCTGCATCATTGATATACTAACCTCATATTTCTTCTGCATCTGCTCTTGGATTGACTTAATTGGTATTTCTGGGTTTGATTGAACTTGATCCATAATTTGCTTTGAAAGGAACCCTGAATTGCAAGCTTTTATTTTCCTTGATTGAAGGCAGATGTGTTCTTCATTTAAGGTCTTCACCATCCAAGTTTCAGTATTTGATACCTTTGATACGAGCAAAACCCAAGGGCAATTATTTTCTTGTGCAATTCCCTTTTTACCCTTGCCTGAAGACTTCAAATTTTGTTGACTTTGTGATGTTTGACCATCTGGATTTGGTCCCACTGCCTCACTAAACGTTGGTATACTACCAACACACACTGCTCTAACTCTTCTGTTATCATTTTTAACAATCTTTATCTCCCTCCTTGTCTCTATTGCATGCATCTTGATTTCTTGTTTCACTTCTTTAGAAGACCCAAAGGTTTGACCAACAAAAAAGTTATGCTTAATAACTTTACCATCATTACCTGTATGTTGCTTCCTTAATTGTTTCAACAACTTCCTCCTCTTCCTGTCAATTTCACTTTCTCCTTCATCAGAGTGACTATCAAAGCTATCATTATCCAAAACATCTATGTCTTGGTCCTCAACATCCTCAACATCCTGCTCAACCTCATTACCACAAAACTCAGCATCTATGTCAACATTCATTAGAAAGTCCCTCATATCCACATCCACTTCATTCACAATATTATCTTCATCCACTATAAAATCACTATCATCATTCTCTCCTCCTTCTAAGTCATGCTCATTATCAATGTTTTCTTGCCTCTCATCATTGTAAGCATCTCCAAAAAATGGATCAAAGTCTGTGAAGTTAAAATCAAAGTCGTGTAAGAAGTCTTGTTGTACCACTGACTCTGATTGTGTTATCCCCTCTTGGGGTTCTTCTTGTTCTTGCCTATCATCATTGTTAGCTACTCCCTCTTCTGCTTCTTGTAGTCTAACAACTGCAACTTCCTGTGGTTCTTCCACTGCATCAATAGCAACTTCCTGTTGTTCTTCCACTGCATCAATTGCAACTCTCTCTTGTTCTTGCGTATCATCATTGGAAGCATTTTTCTCAGGCTCATGCCATTCCAAGAAAAGCCTCTTACAAGATGAACTACCTCCTACCTTCATCTTTCCCTTTCTGTTTCTTGTATACTCTCTTGAAGCTACATCTCTTTCTGGTTCAGGTAACTCCTCAATGACAACCTTAGACTTGGGTGGGGTGTAATACCACAACAGATTAGTCATCCCATGTTCACAGTAAACATGCATTAATTTGTTTTCACCAACATACTTAGACATTTGGATAACATCATCATCATTTCCTAATGCTTTAAGCCCAAAATCCAAATCACTATTAGGTATCAAATACTGGTAATATATTGGAACTTCATCAAGGTAACGTAGTTGTTCCATTACCTCATGCATTTCATACACTGAAAATGCATCGATATCTACATCATCTACATAGCTTACCTTAGCCCCAACATATGACCTATTAGGAAATTTAGTAAACACACCACCGTGATGAACCTTAATCGAAAACATAGACTGATTGGTCCCTGTATTAAACATTAAAAAACAGGGGAATCAATGAAAAAACTTTTATGAAAAGTTTCAGTTTTTTCCCAAAAATAATAACAGGCCATGAATACTATCGTATTTCTAAACAATACAAAGTGGTATTTCAGGATCAGAACATACCATAAAGCTGTTGCAAGTCGATTTCATAGTTTCCTTTGCGTAGTCTCCACATTGTTTGTCTTTTTCGGGTTTTGATCGCCGGTCAGCTACAAATATGGAGGGAAGCAGATTGCTTTCGTTTTTTAGGGTTTCAGAAGAAGATGAACTGAGCTCAGGCCGAACGTAGAAAAATGGAGGGAAGCGAGGTAGAAGAAACTGTCAGATAGGGATCATCATTGCAAACTGGGAAAACTTAAACTATTACATCGCTTCATTAAGAGAGGACACCTAAAAAGACAGAAATACCCTTACTCTCAAACGGATATTTAGACGGACGTTAGGGAGAGGGACCAAAGGGGTAAAAGGTTTCGCTTTTTGGGACCGTTCGTGCAAAAAAAAAAGTTTGAGGGACCAAAAGGGTAAAAAGCCACAAACCACAGGGACCATTTGTGTAATTTACTCTTTTTTTAAAGTACAAAAATAGTATTGTTGTTTATACTATATATTATTTTTTCTAGTTTTGTAAACGGATATCAAAATTAGGTATTTTTTTATTATTTTTAAAAACATTTTCTTTTTAAAATTCATGTTATTTTAATTGTTATAAATTAAGTTTTAATTTTACATTGACATAGTCTTTATGTATTCAATTATAATAAACAAAATATTATGAAATATTTTTATACAAATCGTGTACTATTTTTGTTTTTCAAACATTCAATATTTTGTTATAGAACTTGAATTTATATTCAATATATTTTAATAATTTTTTTAACATGTAAAATGGTATTAGTTAGATACAACAAAAAATATTTCCGTTAAACCATACATGTAACATCCGGAACATAGCTTAGCATAATTAACAATCTAATGTAACTTTTATTATTGTTTAGCAATGTATTAATCTTAAAGTAATAAATGTTAATTTTAAAGGTTGTTTATGCTATTTGTTACAAGTGAAGGTTAAGGGATGCAAAATGTCAATTTCCCTAACTCGTAATAATTAAACAAGTGTAACTTACTAATCATCAAATGTTATCTGCTCATTTTATTTCTCATGCAAGAAACGAGTTTCAGACCATCTCACTGTAACACCGTCCCAATTCACATAAATGTCACGTCATCAAAATATCATAAGTGGCAATAACGCATAGAATTCATTTACACATGTTAGAGAATAATGCAAATCACTGATGATTTAAAACTTTAATACAAACAGTTAATAGTAGAGTCGTACCACGGACACATACAACTGAATAAATACACGAGTTACTGAGTACAAAGTTTCCAAAAACCCTATCGACATGCAGTGCTAATGCGATCCTCATACAGTAACAATACAGTAATCCCAACATACAATGTCAGCATACAGTAGCAAATAACAAGTCCCCCAAGTAACTATCGCTCCTACTTTGGCGGCTGCGGCTGCTGTTCCACTTTCTGACTCCCTGAACATGTTAGACTCGAAAACGTAAGCTGGGAAGCTCGTGAGTACGCGAGAGTTAGACTCTGCAGAATAAACACAGTATACAAGCACATAACACATAAATCACATATCTATCTGGATCACTGTCAATCAACAACACATCTCACGTATGATCATGAGAAAGCATGAGATCTAGAGCCCTGTATACATAATTCCTGTGGGGACACTTCCCCCGCTATCAAACCGCATGCAGCAGTAGTTAGCAAATCCCTATCGCTTAGGAGCAACCTGGCTACAGGACCTGCCGTTTATATACGCGCTCAAAACTGGATAGGGACAGTCAGCCCGCGCGATCACCCATCGCGAATCACCGTACGTATGGAACTCATCACGGACACCCTCGAATGGATCTCATCTCATGCACATGAAACACGTATAATAGGAATGATCATCATACCTGGGGTTCATGTCTCTCTCTCATACACAATACACAATAGCTGCACAGCTAAGACCCAAAAAAGAGGCGCGCATTTGCAAAAGAACTCGAGTACTCACCTGATTACCCTGATCAACTCGCCGAACCTTGTGTTCCCTGATTTGTCCCGGCTTGCTGTTTGCTCGTCCCTGTGAACACACGGATCCCATAATTCAAACCCAACAAACATACATAACAGACTCATACATTGATCCCATATCTGAATTGGACCCCAACAATAACCCCAAAATGGACTCCAAAGGCCAAACAGAAACCGGCCCAAAATACTCTGATCGCGGCCCGCACTTGTCCATCGCGGTTGCGCTCACGATCGCGGTTGCGCTGACCATCACGGCTCGCGCCCTTGATCTCGGCCATACTCGACCCGCACTGCCACAAGTCCAATCGTCGTCGCGCTCAGGGGATTGTGACCGCGCTCTTGGGCGAGCATGTCTTCCCCTGTTCGTCGCTCATGGCTGTCCAAGGGCCATTTTACCCCACTAATCTGATTTCTAACACGTGTTAAGCTTACAAAACCAACGTATAACTCTACCCTACAGGCTTTTAGCCGATTTTCACAATTCAACAACATATAACTCAAATTTCAGAAGCCAAAATCAATGATTTCTTACCTTGATAACCAAAGAACACAAAGGTAGTGAAAGTCCCTGATCAATCCACATTTGTTGCCCTTTTCTTGCTGCTGATTACTCCAGAACACACACACACACACACAATACACAATTCTGTTTTCTAAAACAAGGAAAGGAAGAAGGGAGTTCAAATGAAGCCGTATATATAACGTTTCTATTTTTAGCAACCCCATACCCAATAAC
Organism: Centrapalus pauciflorus; assembly: GCA_020465985.1. Classification (NCBI taxonomy): domain Eukaryota; kingdom Viridiplantae; phylum Streptophyta; class Magnoliopsida; order Asterales; family Asteraceae; genus Centrapalus; species Centrapalus pauciflorus. The sequence goes on from JAANYP010000395.1 coordinate 99,239, forward strand.
ACGAACCCGATATCGTATTATCAATGTTAATATCAACTCAACCCATTTAATCTCGTGATCTCATAAATATAATTAATCCACTAACATTATAAACCGGTGCCACGTCTATCGCAATCCCGACACGTATAAATTCACTACTCGAGATATAATTGGACCAACGCAATAATAACAAGATAATAATCCACTAAATTAAATCCACGTACCAGGTCTGAAAATGGGGTGTTACACTCACTCTAAAACTCTTCAACTCTACAATTTCTTCACAAATTCCTGATTATACTTCAAGATTCATGTTGCAAGAACTTCAATTAGTGATAATCAATAGGATTCTTGCATCAATCCAAGGTAATTTCATCTTGAATTCGTATTATGTTGTATATATGAACCTACGGTTTCCAGGAAGTTCAGAGAACTTCAATCACCATTCAAACATCAAATTGAAGCTTATAACTTTCATAAAAGCTCAATATAATCATATGCATGTGATAGTTTTGGGTTTAATTGATGAATTATGTCAAGAACATGAAACAAAGTCAAAGTTGAAAAAATAATAGGAAGTCTATATGTTTATAGGTTGTATGTATGCCGAGACTAGTGTATGTGTACCGCGAGTCTATAAGACTCGTGGGTGGGGGTCATTGTTTGGTTGAATGATTTGGCTTTGATCATTGTTCTTGTTTGCTTGATTCACAAACATCATAATCACTCTTGATCCTTTCTATTTTCTGCTTAAACCCGGAACATGTTATACATAGTGTGTTAGTGTGCAAGAGTGTGACCACGAGACATATAGTCTCGGGGTAGGAGGTGGACATGGTGATATTTGTTTCTTTGTTCTATAAAAGCATTAAGTGTGTGTGTTTGATGCTTTATAATTAATAGAAACAACAACAACAACAACAACAACAAAGAGATAGAGAGAGAGAGGGAGGGAGTGTATGTATGTGTGTGTGTGTGTGTGCACGTGGTGGTGATGTGGTATTGCTTTGGTGTCCCAGCCCCAAGGCCTTAGTCACTCGGCCTTAGGTCTTGTTTTATAGGACCTCAAAACATATGTGCTTATATGTGTGTTTAATATAAAGACCCCGAGTTAGTCTCGGGGTAGTCCTCATTCAAACATAAAACAAGAATGTTAGATTTGGGAGTTGTGTTTTATGTTTAATATAAAACAACAAGTTCATAAAGTGTGTTTGTGTTTAAGACATTGACTTGCATTTAGATTTGTTGGGTACAAGATTGTGTAGAGTTGAAATTAATTTTACTTATAATAATTGTTTCATCTCTAAAGGGGAGATTGTTAGGTATAAATATTAAATAGAGATGAAAACAATTATATTGTATAAGTTCAGGGGTTGATTTTGTAAATACACAATACTTTGTATTGTGTATATAAATAGTGGTGTATGTGGTACTGTGAATGAGGGTATGCAGAAAACAACACATACACACATCAGAAAAAGAGTGTTGTGTAAGAATTGAAGAACTTCATGTAATATTCTCTTCTACTCTTAATCAAGCATTTGGTTCTATGTGTTATGTGATAATTGTTCATATGATTCTGTTTATTGTTAAATGAATTGCAAGAAATGTGAATTATCATTTGGTATCAGAGCCAAATATGGCTGAATTTGAGTGAATTTTGAATCTGAAAATTGAATTTTACGAACATTGTTACATTCTTATATGTTCGAAAATTTGAAAATTTCTTATGGGTTTTGGATCAATGGATGAAATGAGTTGAAAATTGGATCGAAGGTGCGGTTTATAAGGACGATTTGATTGTCATAAGCATCAGAATTTAATTCCAAACACACAAGATTTAATTTGGATTTTTACTAACTTTTTGAAAAAGTGTGTGTTCTTGAGGTTTTTTATATCGATTTTTGGTTTTTAATCTGAAATTAGCCAAAGTTGTTTTGCAAAAATTGTTTGTGTGTGAAAACCGCAGCTTCAATTCTAATCTGGAATCAATTCGTGGATTTTTGTTGAAAATTGAATTTTTGAACTTGATTTTTGAAATATTCTGTTAAAGCTCGAGCAAAGATAAATTCATAGTGTTAATTGAGTTTTAAAAGACGCATTCGAGTTTGGTTCATTTGATATTCGAGTTGTATACTTCTTGATCGAGTTTGGTCATATTGTAATTCGAGTTTTATAACTCTTTCATCGAGTTTGGTTCTTTTTGTTTCGAGTTTATTGCGGCTGCTGTTCCACTTTCTGACTCCCTGAACATGTTAGACTCAAAAACGTAAGCTGGGAAGCTCGTGAATACACGAGTAGACTCTGCAGAATAAACACAGTATACAAGCACATAACACATAACACATAAATCACATATCTATCTGGATCACTGTCAATCAACAACACATCTCACGTATGATCATGAGAAAGCATGAGATCTGGAGCCCTGTATACATAATTCCTGTGGGGACACTTCCCCCGCTATCAAACCGCATGCAACAGTAGTTAGCAAATCCCTATCGCTTAGGAGCAACCTGGCTACAAGACCTGCCGTTTATATACGCGCTGAAAACTGGATAGGGACAGTCAGCCCGCGCGATCACCCATCGCGAATCACCGTCCGTATGGAACTCATCACGGACACCCTGGAATGGATCTCATCTCAAGCACATGAAACACGTATAATAGGAATGATCATGATGTGCCGCTAGCACACCTTAATTTTAATTAAGAAATGGAAATAAATAAACTAGAACTAGCGGACAAATAGGCAAGTATTACCTATCGTATACTAGTATAGCTTACGTAAGTCCGGATATCGAACTCAGGGACAATCTGGTGGAATGATGATAATAAGTCGTCGGTTAATAATTAGCTATGTATTTAAATTGGTTTAACTATAAAAAATCTAAATTAATGACTAAAGATTTACCAAAACTACACACACAATCCTAAGGAATTGATTACTAAGATTCTTGATAAAAGGAAACATGTAATCAAATGGGATCACTCCCCCTAGACATCAGATAAACGATTTAACGCGCAAATCGGATAATATAATAGTTATGATTACGAAGCAACAAACACACAAATCTCTAAGTTATGTTTGATACTAATTTATCATAACAACCAATATCATATCCACTCAAATCTCTTATACATGAATACAATATCGATTATTTAACGTATGAACAATGATCATCTAGCTATATAGATCTCTCACTATAGCACAATAATCCGATAACTCACGACGTGAACACGAAAACCTCTTTTAAATGTTCAAAACTTGAGTTATGCAAATCCGAATGTTCACAACAAGATTACGTCTTTTGAAAGATTATTTGGTTAAAAACCAAATACATAAAATTCATGCTATATTCTCATAAACACATAAATCCCCTCTCATATTATGAAAACACCGATTAAACCTACTCTTTCACCATCTCTAGTAGAAAGATTCAACCTCACCAAGGTGTTTGGTTTATCAAAAACAAATACCAACTATTTCGAACTCTCGTTATGGAAATAATAAAGCATTCATAGCAAGTTTAACAAGTCTAAACATAATAACAAGATTTTCATTCAAAATACGCAAACTTCGATATATCATCCGATTACATACAAATATAAATCATCCAATGTCTAGGGTTTGCTACCCAAATGATTACATAGCAAAACTACTCCATGCTAATGGAGTAAAACACCATCATACAATAAGCAAGCATTTCAAATATTAAGATGAACTTAAATACAAGAAAAACTCCCCTAATAACGTATGTTGATGAAGATGCAATCCTTTAAGACAAAACTCCAAGATAGATGCCTTCCTTGCCTTCCTTCTTCCTCAAGAAATCAGAGAATATGTGTATGAAAAATTTGGTAAAATTTCGTCCCCCATTAAATGAGCAGAATCTTCCTTTTATAGGCTGGAGAGAACTCGCCGAGTACAGGGGATGAACTCGCCGAGTACATGTGTTGTCAGCTCCTGATTCCATCTCAAACTGGGTGAACTCGCCGAGTAGTGTACATGAACTCGCCGAGTTCATGTGTTGTCGACACCCTATTTGATCTGGCAATTATCAGGAATATTCAGAATTAATCAGAATTCAGGTGAACTCGCCGAGAATGAGATGAACTCGCCGAGTTCTTCTTTTGAGTTTGGTTCTGGAAGTGGGCGAACTCGCCGAGTATGGATGGGAACTCGCCGAGTTCTGAGTAGGTTGGACTTTCTGTTCTTGTGTGAACTCGCCGAGTTTGTGCGGGAACTCGCCGAGTTCTCTCTGTTTCAGCTCCTTTCACTCCAATTTATTCAACCAACACCTGAAATGACAACATACACCTATAAGATCGAGTTTGGGACGAAAATCAACCAAAAAGCTATGCAAAACACGAGATATCGTCCGATAAAACATGTACAAATTGGACGATATCAAACATTCCCACACTTAACCTTTGCTTGTCCTCAAGCAACTCTTACACAAGCATATATATAGACTTGAAATTGAGAACGCATAATAACTCGACAACTTTTGACAAAGAAAGAAAATCCTAAGGCATTTCCGACTTAACCGAACACATAGCTAGGAAAACAAAAATAACTTCAAGAACCAATTAAAACATAAAGTAGGGATAGAAGCTAAACATCCTAAACTTTTTGAGAACAAAATAAACATGGCAGAAACTCACTAAATGAACACTCAACCCTCGTGTTTAGGTTGACAAAGTCTCTCAATTGTAACACATTGAAATATGCATGAACATAAGCTTGCTAGAACCTCAAATCTACAACACTCGATCAAGAACTAAGCGAAAATTAAGAGGGATTGAAAAGGGTAAGGAAAAGAGGGAAAAAGACTGAAAGAAAAGAAAGAGAGCGGCTAAAAACACGATAAACGGCTCGACTGGAAAACTTTTCTTTTCCAACAAAAGTCGAACAATACATTAGATACTTTTATCTTGACAATAATTTAGCAAATGCCTCTATAAGACTTTCTTATTTGCTATACTTTCTTTCGATATTTTTTTTTTCGACGTGGACTTTGCCCATAATAACCTAACAACGGCCACCTCAACAATAAAGGCATACGCTCTTTTCTTGAATTAACGGCAATTGGGTTAGGAAAGAAAACAAACGGGAAAATTGGAAAAGGAAAAGGAAGCCAAAAGAAAGGCTTCGTAAATGCGTCTATCATACAACCGCCTAAAACTTGATCATTGTGTTTCCGAGATGAATCGCAAAAGCAAGTTCTAACATGCATACAACAACTGACAATATCACACATAAAACCAAACGAATTGTGAGCACCTAGATCATATACACTTAAAGCTCAATAAGGCACAAACGCTCACGAATGAAAGTTCTTGGTTGGGTTAAAATGTGCAAGCCATGCTAATTTTGAAAACAAACCTTTTATCAATGAGTTTCTTTTATTCCTAAACATGCTTAAATGGAAATCAAAAAATTTTTTTTGCCTAAAAATATGAACAAATAAGAAAGAAATGCCACAAGATTTTCATTCTAACAAGAGATGCGATGTGTGATAAACTATAAAAATGCTTGACATAAGAATTACTCGAGAACCATCAATGGTTCGATTATTCCCACACTTGACAAAAAAAAACATTGCCCTCAATGTAATAAACAAGTAAAAGAGCACGTAAAGCAATGATAAAAGCAAGTGGGTCGAGAAATCTCCCTGAATTGCAAGAAGGGAGAACTCCAGAAGTGATGAACCGGAAGGCGCACCAACTTGGACAAAATCTGTGCAAGAAAGAAATATAACGCAAGACATGCATAAACAAGAATATTAAGCAACCATAAGAACAGAAATTAAAAACCTAAGCATTAGTAACAATATAAAAAAAATAAAAGTACTGGCAAATAAGAAATAAATAACAAAGTGCAGAAAAAGAAAAATTGTTCAAGGGCATCACGCCTGTATAGTACAGACAATCAAATAAATAAAGGGGGAATCAAATACAAGTCCGTCAACAAAAAGCAACAAAACTGGGAGTCAATCATCTTCGGGCGGCGGCGGGGGATACTGGCGTGCGTCCCATGGCATGTAAGGAAAATACTGATATGGGGACGGGGCAGGAGGCTGCTGAAGCTGGTACTCGGGAGGCTGGACACTAAAGAGACTGTCTACGGACGTCTGAATATGTTGCAGGTAACGTCTTGTCTCTTGGACCTGCTGATTATACACCGACCCGAAGTGGTCGGTGTTGCTGAGGTTCTGCCGGAGCAGATGATTCTGCTCCTGCAGCAGGCCGTAGTTTTCCTCAAGCCTATCCCGGTCTAAAGTCATGTGAGCAAAACAGTCATCCAGGCGATCAAACCTAGCATCCCAAGGATAGGGGCCCGGGCCGAAATTAAAGTAAGATGACTGGGATGATTCCGGCTGCTGTTGTGGCTCTTGCTGCTGCTGCTGTCGCTGGGGAGGAACATAGTTCGGGGGAAGGACCGTGCACATCAGTATCAGCTCTTCGCGTCCCATAGGCATCTGCGAGACCTTGGCTCGCCGGAAGTATAACTCATCCGTGTCTCCCGCCGGATCGCTCTCTCTGAGCCCTCGGAGCACCGAGAGGGTTAGCAAATTAAACGATTGAGCCAGGCGGGTAATAAACCGCCCGCCGCATACGGCGCTGGCTCCAGTGCGACCCGTGGCGACGTGCAAAAAATACACCGCCAACTGGTAAGGGAGGGACACGAATTCTTCCGGATGAAGAAGGGAGTAAAGTAACCAAAGGTCAGGCTTTGTAATTTTTTCCTGACCCTCCTTCCTAATGAAGCCGTCAACAGTGATGAAACGATGAAGAAGTCGATGGAAGGGATCGCGAAGCTTGGACTCGTAGGCCCGTGATACATTGTAGTTACCCAAGGCGATATCGCCCCAGAAACCGGCATAATCAAAAGTCGCTGGTGCCTTCCTAATCCCCACAGACAGGTAGTCATCAAAATCCGGATTTCGGACATCTGAATCCGAGTAAAGATCCAAACGCCGACACAGCTCTAGCACAGACATAGCTCGGCTCGCTCCCCCGAGCCTAAAACGGATGGTGTCCCGGGCCTTTATATTTGTGATGGCCTCGCTAAAAGAGTATGTCGAGAAGAATTTTAAGCATAACTCGGCATACACGGGCTCTCTTATATTGACAAGATTAAACCAGGCCCGGGATGTGAATGCTCCATGCACAACAGAAAACGTGGCCTCCAATCGCTCCGGGAGGTTAGGACGGGGCGGATCGCATTGAACCCGACCCAGGAAGTCCCAATTCAGGTACCTCCCTGAGTCGAGTTCTCGACTCGCCAGGCTAAGAAGCAGCTCCCGATATTCCCGCCTTTGTGCATTCGGGACTCCAGAAAAAGTCAAATACGGATGATTGGGGTTGTAAATCATCCGCACTTGTAGTTCCTCGTTACCGGAGTCCGAATCCGGGGAGGGTGCCCGTTGGCGAGAGGTACTTGCTCGACCACGTTTTGGTGCGCCCGACATATCTGTATCATAATGGAGGAGCGAGGGTGAGCATTTGAGCAACACTTTAGCATTAAAATTATGAAGGGCTAAAGAAAACCACAGCATTTAGTACAACCATTCCCACACTTATTTTTGGGACTACATCCCGACATCTTACAAAATAACCGAGATCACTACAACTACAAGACTCAATCAACAAATCATGCGTGAAAAGCAAGAAGACATATGTCTTTCCAATTGGCAATCCCAAAGTGACCTCTCATGCAAAAATTAACTAAAAATAAGAAAGACTATCAACAAAAATAAAAGAAACACAAAGCACAGAAAGCTAAACAAAAATAAACTAATCACTGAAACAAGACAATATGCATGCATGCACTAGACGACAAAAGACACAACCTATAAATAGCTACACGACAAAACATACTTGCATGCAATAACACGTACAAAACAGAACTCAATAATATGAACTTGAAAACATGAAATTTTGAAAAACATAAATGATCTACAAGAACAAAAATAAAAAGATACATGAAACTTTGCAAGTTGACAATAATTACCAAAATATCAACTAACAATTAACGAACAAAAAATAAAAATCTAGCCTAAACATACATACTTTAAATTTACTAAACACAAACATTATAAGAAACTTCTACAAACAAAACCATTAAACTAAACTACTACACAACTAAAAATAAGCATAAAAGTTTAATTACCTAACACATACGAAAAATTCAAGATCTACCACAAAATTACTAAAATCTAAACATATAAATTAACATAACAAAATAAAAATGCACCAACTAGCAAGAAAAAAAAAATAAACTAACCACAACACAACACAAGAATGTAGAATATTAACATGAATATTCAACAAAAATACACTAAAAAGAAGGAAAATATAACAAAATAAAAATTAGCATGAGAAATTCTTGCAATTTTGTTACAAGGAACAAGGAATGTACCGAGAAATAGATATGAGATGGAGGAGTAGAAGTTGTAGAAAATCCGGCGAAATTCCGGCGAGGCGGTGGCGGCGGATGACGGTAGAGATGAGTCAAAAACACCCAAAAATGATCCCCACACTTGTATTTGACAAAAGGAAAACAAACCTACGAAGATTTGGGGAGAAACTAGCCAAAAACGGAGAAATAAGGTAGTTTTTTGGGGGCTGTCGGCGTAGAGAAGGGAGGAGAGGAGATAAGATGATTTCAAAATAATGAAAAAGAAGAGACTGAAATTAGGGTTATAAGCGCGAGTACTCGGCGAGTACTACAAGAACTCGGCGAGTTCCTTCCAGATTGTCAGACCTCGAGATGCTCTTTTGACTGGAAATTAAATTTTTTTTTATAATATAGAAATGAGCATCGAAGAGAAATCTGCACATACAGACATACTCGGTGAGTATAGACTGAACTCGGCGAGTTCACTCGTTTTCCAGAAAGTTTATTTTGCAAAGAACTCGGGGAGTATATATGCAGAACTCGGCGAGTTCACCGAATTCCAGATTTAAAATCAAGAGACGAACTCGGCGAGTATGTTGTGAACTCGGCGAGTTCAGTCCTGAACTGCACTATTAAACCCAGAAAAATTAACAAGATGAACCAAAACAACAACCCCGACTTTTTCGATCTTTAAAACACGGAAAAGCAGAAACGAAGCAACAATGAACAGAATCGAAGACATGCTTATTTAACTTCGAGTCTTAAGCTTGACTCGGCCTCCACTTTAATTTTCGATACACAACAATGTGAGGGTTTCGACATCCTCACCAATAGCTTCCGAGTTTTCAAAGTATTTTTTCAACCGTTGGCCATTCACTTTAAAAGTTTCATTGCTGTTTGGATCAAGCAATTCGAAAGTGCCATACAGGAATACCTTATGTACGGTGTAAGGGCCGGACCACCGAGATCTCAACTTTCCGGGAAAAAGTTTCAATCTAGAACTAAATAGCAAAACCCGGTCCCCCTCACGGATGTCGGAACGATTCTTGAGATGAGCATCGTGAAAATTCCTGGTCTTTTCCTTATAAATGCTTGAATTTTCATAAGCTTGGAGTCGTAATTCATCCAATTCAAGCAATTGAGCCTTTCGTAGCTCACCGGATAAGGAAAGATCAAGATTGCATTCTTTTAAGGCCCAAAACGCCTTATGCTCAATCTCGACGGGAAGATGACAAGATTTCCCGTATACCAAACGAAATGGAGTGGTGCCGATTGGAGTTTTAAAAGCTGTTCTAAACGCCCAAAGCGCGTCATCCAACTTATCGGACCACTCCTTACGGTTGTTTCCAACCGTCTTCTCTAGGATTCGTTTCAATCCACGGTTCGTAACCTCGACTTGCCCACTTGATTGTGGGTGATATGAAGTGCTGGTGCGATGTTTCACACCATATCGAGCTAAGGCCTTTTCCATTTGTGAGTTGCAAAAGTGTGTTCCACGATCACTAATTAAGGCCTTAGGAGCACCAAACCGGGAGAAGAGCTTTTTCAAGAATTTTAGTACAACTCGGGCATCGTTTGAGGGCAAAGCTTGAGCCTCGGCCCATTTGAAAACATAGTCAACGGCCACGAGAATGTACTTATTTCCACGAGAAGGGGGGAACGGCCCCATGAAATCGATCCCCCAAACATCAAAGACCTCACAAATTTGAATCGGATTTTGGGGCATTTCATCTCGTTTGGAGATGTTTCCGGATCTTTGACATTGGTCACAAGTTTGGACCATGGAATATGAATCTTTATAAATGGTCGGCCAATAGAAACCCGAATCGAACACCTTTTTGGCGGTGTTACTTGGTCCCAAATGACCACCGGTCGGTCCAATGTGACAGTGATGGAGTATTTCTTGGCACTCTTTGCCAAACACACAACGGCGAATCACTTGATCCGCGCCAACTCGAAAAAGAAAAGGGTCCTCCCAAAAATAATATTTGCAATCGGAGAGAAGCTTTCGCTTTTGTTGGAACGACATGCCTTTGACTATTATACCACAAGCTAGATAATTGGCAATGTCGGCGAACCAAGGAGCCTCGGAATCAACAACTAGCTTCATCAGGGATTCATCCGGAAATTTTTCATTGATGGATGAATCATGAAGCCCTTCAAGATTTGGATTTTCAAGACGGGAGAGGTGATCGGCCGCGAGATTCTCGGCTCCTTTCTTATCCTTAATTTCGATGTCGAATTCTTGTAGAAGAAGAATCCAACGGATAAGACGGGGTTTGGCATCTTGTTTAGAAAACAAGAACCGAAGAGCCGAATGATCGGTGTAAACAACAGTTTTGGACAAAACGAGGTAAGACCGGAATTTATCGAACGCGAAGACAACGGCGAGAAGTTCCTTCTCGGTAGTAGTATAATTCTCTTGAGCATCCGTTAGCGTCTTACTTGCGTAATAAATCGGTTGGAAGTGATTATTGACTCGTTGGCCCAAAACGGCCCCTACGGCGAAATCACTAGCATCACACATAAGCTCGAAAGGTTGGGACCAATCGGGAGCTATCATGATAGGAGCGTGTGTGAGCTTATCCTTGAGGAGTTCGAAAGATTCTTGGCATTCTTTGGAAAAGACAAACGGGGTCACTACAACAAAATGAACCTAAAGCAACATGGGAAAAGTGTTGTGTTAGGCCTTAAAAGTGTTGCTATAGGCCTAATGCGACACTTTATGTAGTGCCACCTTAGCCAACGTCGCCTTAGGTCTAAAGCGACACTTTTACTAGATAATGCAACACTTTTCAAAAGTGTTGCCATTATTTTATAAATGCAACACTTTTTAAATGCAACACTTTTTATATTCTAAAGCAACATTTTTAATGTGTTGCCATTATTTTATAAATGCAACACTTTTTATATTCTAAAGCAACACTTTTAATTTATTGTTAGCAACTTATAGCAACACTTTACTTATCAAATGCAACACTTATGAGTTGTCTTTATGTAAATGCAACACCATTATCAATCTATTGTAACACTTTATTATTGTTTTAATTGCTTCGTGATAGTTTTTCTACTTACAATTCAATTTAACAAAAATAATATCATTTCATAACATATCGATCAAAAAATATTTCAAGTATATAAACGTCTACAACCAAAATAAGGATCATCAAATGTATAAGCGATACAACAAACATATAAAGTACAATATTGGGAAAGCATATTCAATTCCTCTTCTTGTAATTTCTTTCATACGAAAATGACGTTTATCATGCACAACTCTCCTTCTGTCGATCACTTTGCATATGTCAAAAGAAAGTAACTAACCTGCAACATATGAAAACACGTATTTAAACACAGTCTTACACATTAAATATACCACCCATATACAAATTATAATGCAATCAATAGATATTTGCAATGGAAACAAAAAAATGCATTGATATCCTATAGTAGTGTACCCGCGCAAAGCGGCGGTGACGAATTTTTTTTCCTCATTTGGAAACATGTTTGTTGAGTTTTATAAACAAAGGGAAAAAAGATTGAATTCATAGATAAGATGACTCTACTTAGCCTATATATTAACAAGGTAGAAGAGGGTATCTGTTACAAAGGGTCAAAAAATCAAATAAATAAAATTGAGAAAAGGTAGGCAAGAGGGAAAGGGGTCACACAGGTTAATGTATTAAAATAATTCATATACAGAATTTGCTTTCTATATACATCTATTAAACCATCCCTAATCGCAGAAAAATTTATAATGTACAATACAGATGACAAAAAATATATATCCACAAAAAAAAAAAAAAAATTCAAAACTTGAAAACGCATTAAATTGACCACTGCACACTAACCGTCATCTTCAGAAGGATTGTGCAAACAGAGATTGGCTTGATGGCAGATCCCAAATTATTGAATTTATAAGCAATATCACCAAGAACATAAAACATCGATACATAAATCCCCTTAATTCAAAAGCTTACACATAAAAGATCTTTATACTTCATAATCATAGAGCAAATCATATCGAAAGAGCTCATGTTGTACAAACCCTAATCTTTACCTTTTTTTCCTTTAAACTCGCTCAAATTCTGTTGTTGATGACCCAATCATATCAAAACATCTCGGTTCAAACACTGCATAAATCAGAAATTCAAACAATTAGACAACTTTTCTTATAAAAAATTGTAGCGGAATCAAGAGGGAAATTTGAAATTACAATACAAACCCTAGATTTTGTCGATGTCTTCATCTTCAAACTCAATATAATCATCACCAGCGTTATCATCCTCCTCATCAAGACCACCAGCAATACCTTCATTGAGCCTAATATTATCCGGCAACTCACCGTAAGCCTTCAAGAGCCTGGCTTCATCAGGCATGTATTTGAGGATGACGTCAGCCTTGTCATCCTGGTAATCACGTAAACCGACTAAGATGATGTCACCGGCGGCGATCCAGACCTTCTTGTGCATCTTATCACGGATGTGACAGAGACGTTTGGTGCCGTCGATGCACATGGCTTCGCAACGGCCGTTGCCGAGCATACGGAGAACCTGAGAGTACTCTTGACCGTCTTCCTTGAACACCAGCTCACGCTTCTCATCATCGGCTTCGTTCTTACCTCTCTTGCGATTCTTTCCTCCCTTTCCCTTGTTCTTCGGCATGGCTTTGATCTACAAACAAACGGAAACCCTAGAAATTTGATTTTGTTATCTCTGTTTGTTAATTCGCCCAAATCGATAATTTATGTACTGGACCTAAAGCTATTTTACCTTTATTCCCCCTATACTATGAAATAATATAAATTTGACCCATGTTGTTTGAAATCGATGTCGCCGCTGGAGGAAAGAAAGAGAGAGATCTTGTACTATCACATCTTGTATTTTATTGATATTAACAAATAAGACATCAAACTTTTGTGTGTATTTTTTTATCAAAATTACAAAATAAGAAAAAATAATATAGTCAACACTTAAAAACATGTCATATTTTTTTCATTAAAAATGCAACACTTCAAAAAATGTTATATGTTTTTAAAAATATGTTGCATTTTTTTTATTATAAATGCAACACTCTAAAATTGTGTTGCATTTTTTTATTGAAATATGCAACACTTTAAACAAATGTTGCAATTTTAAGTAATAACTGCAACACTTTAGAAAAATGTTGCATTTTTTTAGTAAAAATGGCAACACTTTAAAAAAGTGTTGCAATAAATCATTATATGCAACACTTTTTGTCAATGTGTTGCTTTAGAGTGAACTTAAATAAAAAGGCAACAGTTTTTAAATGTGTTGCATCAAAAGTGTTGCCTTAGCTTCAAAATGTAGTAGTGGGTGTCTTTTTCGAGAAGTTGGGTCATCAGGCGTGTAATCTTTGAAAAATCCTTAATAAACCGACGGTAAAAGCCCGCATGACCAAGAAAACTTCTAATGCCTTTCACATTTGTGGGGGGAGGAAGCTTCGAGATAGTATCAATTTTGGCTCTATCTACCTCAATTCCCACACTTGAGATCTTGTGTCCCAAGACAATTCCCTCTTGTACCATGAAATGGCACTTCTCCCAATTCAAAACGAGGTTTGTTTCCTCACAACGAGCAAGCATGCGATCAAGATTTGCTAGGCATGAATCGAATGAGTCTCCATAGACCGAAAAATCGTCCATGAAAACTTCCATAAAGCTCTCAATCATATCATGAAAAATTGCCATCATACACCTTTGGAAAGTGGCGGGTGCGTTGCACAACCCGAAAGGCATCCGGCGATAAGCATACGTTCCATATGGGCAAGTGAAAGTTGTTTTCTCTTGGTCATCGGGATTGATAGGAATTTGAAAATATCCCGAAAATCCATCAAGAAAACAATAGAATTGATTTCCGGCCAATCGTTCTAACATTTGATCCATGAACGGCAAAGGAAAGTGATCCTTACGGGTGGCATCGTTGAGTTTGCGATAATCGATGCATACTCGCCATCCCGTTACCGTTCTCGTCGGTATGATCTCATTGTTTTCATTATGAACGATAGTCATGCCACCTTTTTTGGGCACAACTTGTACCGGACTTACCCACGGGCTATCCGAGATCGGATATATCAACCCGGAATCAAGAAGCTTAATTACCTCTTTCTTAACCACCTCCATCATGTTTGGGTTCAAACGACGTTGTCTTTGGACAACGGGTTTGTAGTCCACCTCCATCAAAATTTTATGAGTGCAAAACGAAGGACTAATACCCTTGATGTCGGTAATTTTCCATGCTATTGCCCCTTTGTGGGCTCGAAGAATGTCGAGGAGTCTAATTTTTTGGTCACCCGAAAGACTCGATGAAATTATAACCGGCAACTTAGACTCCTCAAGTAGGAATGCATACTCGAGATGGCTTGGGAGCTCTTTGAGCTCAAGAATTGGTGGGTCTTCCAGAGATGACTTAACCCGACAAGAATTATGATCATGAGAGACGGAATCAACATCCAAAGGAAACAGGGGTGGATCAACGGTCGACAATGGTGTCGACTCTTCTAAAAATTTTTCAAAATCAACAATCTTTTTCCCTTCATCTATTGGGTAGATGTCCTTGGAGTTGTATGACAAAAGAGATGAAAAATCAAAATCAAAAGCTTCTTCAAATGCGTGCACGTGGTAACAAGTGTCATCCATAAATGATGCATGTTGCATGGCCTTATCAATCGAAAATGTGACCGACTCATTACCGACCTTCAATGTAAGCTTTTTATCAAACACATCAATGATAGCTCGTGAAGTGGCCAAAAATGGCCTCCCTAAGATAAGGGGTACCCGGCTATCTTCTTCCATATCTAGGATCACAAAATCCGCGGGGAACACAAATTTATCAACTTTTACAAGCACATTTTCAACTACTCCCCTTGGATACTTTATTGACCGATCGGCCAATTGAATGCTCATTTTGGTAGGTTGCGGATCTCCTAAATGCAATTTTTCATATAAAGAAGTGGGCATCAAATTTATGCTTGCCCCGAGATCCGCAAGTGCATTCGTGATAACTAAACTACCAATGTGGCAAGGAATAGTAAAACTCCCTGGGTCCGTTAGCTTTTGAGGTAGTTTGTTTTGAAGCACCGCCGAGCATTCCTTGTTCATTACCACAGCCGAGATTCCTTCGAGCTTCCTCTTGTTGGTGATGATATCCTTGAGAAACCTAGCATAAGTAGGCATTTGTGAGATAACATCAATAAAAGGTAAATTAATATGCAATTGCTTAAATAGCTCAAGGAATTTGTGAAATTGGGCCTCGTCCTTTTCCCTTTTTAACCGACTCGGGAAAGGTGCCTTCGGCTTGGCGATCGGGATTTCTTTTGCGATAGGAGGTTGGACTTGCACGGTACTTGGTGGGCTTGAAGTTTGTGCCTCGTCCTTTGTTGCCTCCTCTTCCGGTTCAACCTGCACATCATCAACAACAAGATCATTTGAAACCGAATTAGAAATAGGTTCAAGAATTTTACCACTCCTCAAACTGATTGCTTTGACATGCTCTTTCGGATTGACTTCCGTGTTGGAAGGCAATGTACCCTTTTCCCTTTCCTTATCAAGAAGTAATTGAGTGAGTTGCCCCATTTGCTTTTCGAGATTTTGAATGGAAGCTTGTTGTCCCCTCACTATGTATTCAAGGGTGGGCTTGGTTTCGGTTGATGGAGTGGTGGTATTTGTAGCTTGGTATGGTTGTTGCGATGTATTGGTTGGTTGATTGGGTTGTCGGGATTGGTATTGGTATTGGGCGGTGTTTGGATGACGAGGTTGGTATGAATTGTTTCTTTGGTTGGGGTTGGAAGAACTAGCACCCTCAAATCCCGGTGGTACCGCCAGAGCTTGGTCGTTTGGTTGACGCCATCGGAAATTTGGATGATTCCGATTGTCAACATTGGGATTATAGTATTGTTGAGGTGGTGGTTGAAACGCTAGCTTTCCCTTTTGATTGTCAAATCTATCACCATACAAATACAAAACATCTTCTTCCATGTTTCTTCCGCATTGTCACTCCCACAATCCCTTGCCGTGTGTGGTCCTCCACAAAGTTGACACACTTCTTGAATAGACTTGATGGTGGATTGTCTACTAAGAAGTGTCAACCTCTTGGTGCACTCATTTGCGGTATGAGGACCGTCACACAATTGACACACATTACTTGCTAATCTTGGGTTTTGAAGTTGGACTATTTGTTTACCCATCTTAGCAACCTCCTCTTTAAGAGTACTCACCTCATCTCCATGCTTTAAAGCACCGCGTACAACTCTATGCCTTGAAGAATGCCACTCATGAGTGTTAGTGGCCGTGGTCTCTATCGCTTTGTAAGCATCGTTTGGCTTCTTATCCATTACACATCCACCGGCATTCAAGTCTAAAATTTGCCTCGTTGAGATCAAAAGACCAGTGTAGAATGTGTAAACTTGGTTGTACGTGTCCAACCCGTGATGTGGACACTTCCTTAAAAGTCCCTTGTATCGTTCCCATGCTTCATATAATGACTCCTCGCTTTCCTGCAAAAAATTACTAATATCATTCTTTAAACGAGCAGTTTTAGAGGGAGGGAAATACCGCATTAGGAACCGGTCAACAAGTTCCTCCCATGTTGTGATTGATTGTGGCACAAGTGATGCAAACCACGTTTGTGCGGCTCCCCTCAACGTATATGGGAACAATCGAAGGTACAAGGATTCTTCGGGCATCTCCCGAATCTTAATCATATCGCAAACGTCCAAGAATCGTGTTAGATGCGCGTTAGGATCATCGGAGTCAAGTCCATCGAAAGGGCACATTTGGTTTAGGTATTGGAGATAATTCGTTTTGATCTCATAATGTGCCGCTTGAACGGGACGGCGTATTATTGCCTACCCCGACCCGATGTTGGTCGCCTTGGAACGTTCCCTCATGGTTCGATTGTCTTCCTCCGCCATCTTGGCTTCGACTTTGGGTTCGGTTCTTTGTCCCGAAGCCTCAAGATTTTCTATTATAATTGGAGACGCGGATGGTGGTGTTGATGGTGTTTCTTGCTCAACCGAGGGTTCTCCTTCCTTTTGCTTATTTTTCCTTCGAATCAATCTCTCCGGATCCGTCAATGGCTCGGTTAGATCCGAGTGGAGATTTCGGTTCATAAACTTCTACAAGAGAAAGGGAAACCAAACGGGTAATCTCGAACAAGAATTGATAATGCAATAAAATAAAGACAATGAAATTAACTTTCGGGGATAAATCCCCGAAAGGATCGCTAATATAGAAACGTTCAACCGTTTTCAAAATCACCGTTATTGTCCCCGACAACGGCGCCAAAAACTTGATGTGCCGCTAGCACACCTTAATTTTAATTAAGAAATGGAAATAAATACACTAGAATTAGCGGACAAATAGGCAAGTATTACCTATCGTATACTAGTATAGCTTACGTAAGTCCGGGTATCGAACTCAGGGACAATATGGTGGAATGATGATAATAAGTCGTCGGTTAATAATTAGCTATGTATTTAAATTGGTTTAACTATGAAAAATCTAAATTAATGACTAAAGATTTACCAAAACTACACACACAATCCTAAGGAATTGATTACTAAGATTCTTGATAAAAGGAAACATGTAATCAAATGGGATCACTCCCCCTAGACATCGGATAAACGATTTAACGCGCAAATCGGATAATATAATAGTTATGATTACAAAGCAACAAACACACAAATCTCTAAGTTATGTTTGATACTAATTTATCATAACAACCAATATCATATCCACTCAAATCTCTTATACATGAATACAATATCGATTATTTAACGTATGAACAATGATCATCTAGCTATATAGATCTCTCACTATAGCACAATAATCCCATAACTCACGACGTGAACACGAAAACCTCTTTTAAATGTTCAAAACTTGAGTTATGCAAATCCGAATGTTCACAACAAGTTTACGTCTTTTGAAAGATTATTTGGTTAAAAACCAAATACATAAAATTCATGCTATATTCTCATAAACACATAAATCCCCTCTCATTATTATGAAAACACCGATTAAACCTACTCTTTCACCATCTCTAGTAGAAAGATTCAACCTCACCAAGGTGTTTGGTTTATCAAAAACAAATACCAACTATTTCGAACTCTCGTTATGAAAATAATAAAGCATTCATAGCAAGTTTAACAAGTCTAAACATAATAACAAGATTTTCATTCAAAATACGCAAACTTCGATATATCATCCGATTACATACAAATATAAATCATCCAATGTCTAGGGTTTGCTACCCAAATGATTACATAGCAAAACTACTCCATGCTAATGGAGTAAAACACCATCATACAATAAGCAAGCATTTCAAATATTAAGATGAACTTAAATACAAGAAAAACTCCCCTAATAACGTATGTTGATGAAGATGCAATCCTTTAAGACAAAACTCCAAGATAGATGCCTTCCTTGCCTTCCTTCTTCCTCAAGAAATCAGAGAATATGTGTATGAAAAATTTGGTAAAAATTCGTCCCCCATTAAATGAGTAGAATCTTCCTTTTATAGGCTGGAGAGAACTCGCCGAGTACAGGGGATGAACTCGCCGAGTACATGTGTTGTCAGCTCCTGATTCCATCTTAAACTGGGTGAACTCGCCGAGTAGTGTACATGAACTCGCCGAGTTCATGTGTTGTCGACACCCTATTTGATCTGGCAATTATAAGGAATATTCAGAATTAATCAGAATTCAGGTGAACTCGCCGAGAATGAGATGAACTCGCCGAGTTCTTCTTTTGAGTTTGGTTCTGGAAGTGGGCGAACTCGCCGAGTATGGATGGGAGCTCGCCGAGTTCTGAGCAGGTTGGACCTTCTGTTCTTGTGTGAACTCGCCGAGTTTGTGCGGGAACTCGCCGAGTTCTCTCTGTTTCAGCTCCTTTCACTCCAATTTATTCAACCAACACATGAAATGACAACATACACCTATAAGATCGAGTTTGGGACGAAAATCAACCAAAAAGCTATGCAAAACACGAGATATCGTCCGATAAAACATGTACAAAATGGATGATATCATATCATCATACCTGGGGTTCATGTCTCTCTCTCATACACAATACACAATGTATACACAATAGCTACACAGCTAAGACCCAAAAAAGAGGCGCGCATTTGCAAAAGAACTCGAGTACTCACCTGATTACCCTGATCAACTCGCCGAACCTTGTATTCCCTGATTTGACCCGGCTTGTTGTTTGCTCGTCCCTGTGAACACACGGATCCCATAATTCAAACCCAACAAACATACATAACAGACTCATACATTGATCCCATATCTGAATTGGACCCCAACAATAACCCCAAAATGGACTCTAAAGGCCAAACAGAAACCTGCCCAAAATACTCTGATCGCGGCCCGTACTTGTCCATCGCGGTTGCGCTCACGATCGCGGCTGCGCTGTCCATCACGGCTCGCACCCTTGATCTCGGCCATACTCGACCCGCACTGCCACAAGTCCAATCGTCGTCGCGCTCAGGGGATTGTGACCGCGCTCTTGGGCGAGCATGTCTTCCCCTGTTCGTCGCTCATGGCTATCCAAGGGCCATTTTACCCCACTAATCTGATTTCTAACACGTGTTAAGCTTAAAAACCAACGTATAACTCTACCCTATAGGCTTTTAGCCGATTTTCACAATTCAACAACATATAACTCAAATTTCAAAAGCCAAAATCAATGATTTCTTACCTTGATAACTAAAGGACACAAAGGTAGTGAAAGTCCCTGATCAATCCACATTTCTTGCCCTTTTCTTGCTGCTGATTACTCCAGAACACACACACACACAATACACTCTTCAGTTTTCTAAAACAAGGAAAGGAAGAAGGGAGTTCAAATGAAGCCGTATATATAACGTTTCTATTTTTAGAAACCCCATACCCAATAACACGAACCCAATATCGTATTATCAATATTAATATCAACTCAACCCATTTAATCTCGTGATCTCATAAATATAATTAATCCACTAACATTATAAACCGGTGCCACGTCTATCGCAATCCCGACATGTATAAATTCACTACTTGAGATATAATTGGACCAACGCAATAATAACAAGATAATAATCCACTAAATTAAATCCACGTACCAGGTCTGAAAATGGGGTGTTACACTCAGTCAAAAACTTTCAACTCTACAATTTCTTCACAAATTCCTGATTATACTTCAAGATTCATGTTGCAAGAACTTCACTTAGTGATAATCAACAGGATTCTTGCATCAATCCAAGGTAATTTCATCTTGAATTCGTATTATGTTGTATATATGAACCTACGGTTTCCAAGAAGTTCAGAGAACTTCAATCACCATTCAAACATCAAATTGAAGCTTATAACTTTCATAAAAGCTCAATATAATCATATGCATGTGATAGTTTTGGGTTTAATTGATGAATTATGTGAAGAACATGAAACAAAGTCAAAGTTGAAAAATAATAGGAAGTCTATATGTTTATAGGTTGTATGTATGCCGAGACTAGTGTATGTGTACCGCGAGTCTATAAGACTCGTGGGTGGGGGTCATTGTTTGGTTGAATGATTTGGCTTTGATCATTGTTCTTGTTTGCTTGGTTCACAAACATCATAATCACTCTTGATCCTTTCTATTTTCTGCTTAAACCCGGAACATGTTATACATAGTGTGTTGGTGTGCAAGAGTGTGACCACGAGACATATAGTCTCGGGGTAGGAGGTGGACATGGTGATCTTTGTTTCTTTGTTCTATAAAAGCATTAAATGTGTGTGTTTGATGCTTTATAATTAATAGAAACAACAACAACAACAACAACAACAACAACAACAACAACAAAGAGAGAGAGAGAGAGAGAGAGAGAGAGAGTGTATGTATGTGTGTGTGTGTGCACACGTGGTGGTGATGTGGTATCGCCTTGGTGTCCCAGCCCCAAGGCCTTAGTCACTCGGCCTTAGGTCTTGTTTTATGGGACCCCAAAACATATGTGCTTATATGTGTGTTTAATATAAAGACCCCGAGTTAGTCTCGGGGTAGTCCTCATTCAAACATAAAACAAGAATGTTAGATTTGGGAGTTGGGTTTTATGTTTAATATAGAACAACAAGTTCATAAAGTGTGTTTGTGTTTAAGACATTGACTTGCATTTAGATTTGTTGGGTACAAGATTGTGTAGAGTTGAAATTAATTTTACTTATAATAATTGTTTCATCTCTAAAGGGGAGATTGTTAGGTATAAATATTAAATAGAGATGAAAACAATTATATTGTATAAGTTCAGGGGTTGATTTTGTAAATACACAATACTTTGTATTGTGTATATAAATAGTGGTGTATGTGGTACTGTGAATGAGGGTATGCAGAAAACAACACATACACACATCGGAAAAAGAGTGTTGTGTAAGAATTGAAGAACTTCATGTAATATTCTCTTCTACTCTTAATCAAGCATTTGGTTCTATGTGTTATGTGATAATTGTTCATATGATTCTGTTTAGTGTTAAATGCATTGCAAGAAATGTGAATTATCATTTGGTATCAGAGCCAAATATGGCTGAATTTGAGTGAATTTTGAATCTGAAAATTGAATTTTACGAACATTGTTACATTCTTATATGTTCGAAAATTTGAAAATTTCTTATGGTTTTTGGATCAATGGATGAAATGAGTTGAAAATTGGATCGAAGGTGCGGTTTATAAGGACGATTTGATTGTCATAAGCATCCGAATTTAATTCCAAACACACAAGATTTAATTTGCATTTTTACTGACTTTTTAAAAAAGTGTGTGTTCTTGAGGTTTTTTATATCGATTTTTGGTTTTTAATCTGAAATTAGCCAAAGTTGTTTTGCAAAAATTGTTTGTGTGTGAAAACCCCAGCTTCAATTCTAATCTGGAATCAATTCGTGGATTTTTGTTGAAAATTGAATTTTTGAACTTGATTTTTGAAATATTCTGTTAAAGGTCGAGCAAAGTTAATTTCATAGTGTTAATTGAGTTTTAAAAGACGCATTCGAGTTTGGTTCATTTGATATTCAAGTTGTATACTTCTTGATCGAGTTTGGTCATATTGTAATTCGAGTTTTATAACTCTTTCATCGAGTTTGGTTCTTTTTGTTTCGAGTTTATTGTAGCTTCATTCGAGAAACTGCCTACTTCTATTGAGTTTCATTCCTCTGCATTCGAGTTTCAAGCTTTATCATTCGAGTTTCATTAAAGATTTATTCGAGTTTGATACTTAACTGGTCGAGTTTCATCCTTTGTTGATCGAGTTTCAGTCTTTGTTATTCGAGTTTGTTCCATTTTTATTCGAGTTTTGTACTTCTTCATTCGAGTTTGGTGATTCATTATTCGAGTTTGAGCCTTCATTGTTCGTGTTTTGATTCTTCATTGATCGAGTTTGAATACACTTTATCCGAGTTTGATTCTAATACATTCGAGTTTCATCATATCATTCGACCTTTACTTTGTTTGACCTTAGCTGCTTAATCTGGCCATAACTTTTGACTTGAACATCGTTAGAAGGCCTACCATACGTCAAATCGAAGCTTGAACAGAGATCTACGATTTCTATGAAAGGCAAAGCCGATTCGATAAATTCACGAGGCCCAATTCCACTTCAGAAAAAAGTTACTTGCATTTTTCTGCAGAAAAGCAAAAATTTTAAAGTCAAAAAGTCAATTCTGAGCTGATTTTTCACAAGTTATCATTCACAGATTCATTGTTTTCAGAGCTTTAATTTGAAATCACTCTTCAGCCCATAAAAGATCTTGGAAATTCAATTTCAAGCAATTCAATATGTTTCAAGCTAACTTGACAGCCAAAGATATACAAATTCGAGAACTCAAAGCTACAGCTGATGTTTATCAAGAGAGACACAAGCTTGATCATGTAGTGGTTCTTAAAGTTAAAGAAGATTTATCTGGTGCTGAAAATCAAGTTAAAGTGTTGACTAAAGAAAATGTTGAACTCTTAACAAAATTAAAGTCTGCTGAATGTGACATAAATGTTTTAATTTCTGAAAAAGAAAAACAAACTTCTGAGAGTTGTGCTCATCAATTGAAAATATCTGAATTACTTAAAGAACTTGATGAGCTGAAACAAAGAAAATTTCAGACTGCAACTCAACTCAAATATTTTTTTCCTGAAAGAACTGAGCTTCATAAGAAAGTTAAAGATCTTGAAGAATTACTCTCCAAGACAAATCAGACTGACCAAAATTGTGTTTTAAACAACTCTGAAGAATTTTTTGCTCTTGAAAAATAGCTGTCTTTAACTAAAGATTCTCTTAAGAAGGAAAGACATGAGTTCTTACTGAAAGAACAAGATTTTAAAACAAAATCTAAGTTGTTTGAAGATGAAAGAAAGATGTTCTTAATAAAAGAACAATCTTTTAAAACTGATTTCCAATCATTTGATAATGACAGATGTTCTTATTTGGTCATTATCAAAGGATTAGAATATCAGATATTTCATCTTACCAAAAAAATTAATGATTCTCATTCTTCAAAAGAATCAAAGGTTGACATTCCTTTAGTTTGTTTAAAATCCAAAGTTGATCATTCTGATTTATCTACAAAACGTGAAAAGAATCCAACTGAATTTTCTAAATTTGATTCTTCTTCAGATCCTAAACTTAAATATATTTTAAAGATACACAGAGGAAAAGATAAAGTTGTTGAACAACCTCCGGTAAGGATTTACACCGGTGAATCTTCAAAGTTAAATTTTCCTAAAGTTTCTGGAAATGCTGGTCATTCTTCACAGAAAAGAATTTCAAAGAATACCACTAAGTATTACCACAATCAGGCTAGCACCGCACAGTTATTTAAAAAGAAGAGTTTACAAAAGTCTGATCATTCAAGTTTCTTTAGAAAATCAGATATTCAATTTTCTGATACTCAAAGAAATTTGTTTTTTGCTTTTGAGAAAGAAGTTGAAAGTTATAATCTGCAATGGTACCTAAACCAAAGTACCGTTGGGTACCAAAACCCGTTTTGAAATGGGTACCCAAGAGCGCTAACAAGTGTGGATCCAAATCAGTTTGGATACCAAATACATTTTGATTTTGCAGGTTTTATAGGTTTCTGGTTAAATCAGACTAGAACCCGTTCTTCAATTCCAGAGGCTTCTACTTACAACAGAGTAGAACCCAGTCCTCACTGGAAAAAGGTTTCTAGTTAATTCAGACTAGAACCCGGTCCTCATTGGAAAATGGTTTTTAGTCATATCAGACTAGAACCCGGTTTTCCTTCATAAGATTTTTCTACTTCTCAGTACAGAACCCTAGCTAAAGGCTTTCAGTTACATCAGACTGAAACCCAAGCTTCCACGACAAAAGCCTTCTAATCACTTATGATTAGACCCTGATTCTGAAAGACGAATCCTTCTGAAATTCCTGCCATGTATTCAACTTTGAAGTTGAATTAATAAAGAGGGAGTTTTGTTTATACAATTTATTGCTCCTGATTTATTTTAAGTGAGTTGACTAATTTTTTTTTTGTGCTTATTTCCAGAGGGAGTTTCAAACACATAATGTGACGATGAAATTTTTTCAAACACAACTGTGTATAATTTTCACGAACATATTTGATGCACACATAAAAAGTTTTTTTGAGGTGAAAATAAAATTTTTTCATCTGATTTTCTGAATCTATCATTGAGCTTTATTGGTCTAATCTCTTTGATTTTCATAATCTCATTATTTCTAAGATTTTCTTTGTTCTAATTCTTCTCATTCATTCATACTGAATTCTCTCATTATTCTCCCATGTGCTAATTCTTTCATAAAAATATGATTCATTTCATATCTTATATCAGATTTTACCTTTCATTCTGATATCTCCCAACTCGTCATTTCCCCAATTTGTTCTGAATTTCATCTCCCAATTCATCTTAGCTGAAAATCCAAATTTTTCGTTATGATTATCGTCACACCTCGTTACCCCGGTTGGCAACGAAGCGTGATGTCGCGGAAGCGTAACCATAATCATAACGAACGACCACTATATGGACGTTTTCAAAAATACATCGATATAATTTTGAAATATAGAAATGTTTTACATAATCAACATAAGGTGTAAGTAGTTCGCAAGATACAGAGATTTAAATACATAATTAAATTAATCAAAATAATGCAATTAAATATCCGATGGTTTGAAAATGCATGCGACTCCAAAAGTACGGAAGCTTGAAAATATTTTCGATGCGGTGCACTTGCCTTAATTTCCTGAAAATACACGCTAAAATACGTCAACAAAATTGTTGGTGAGCTCATAGGTTTACACGTAAATCTGACTTGTATGGACATCAACAGTTGAGTTTGAATTTATAAAATCATAAATTCCACGTTATGTATTAAATAAAAACCATCATGCAACCGAAACTTAATTATGAGTTTGCCATGTGCAGTATTCCCATACGTAATACCGTAATGTTAAATACATATGCATCCGCCGTTAGCCGGTAAGACTAACCCGAATGGGGGACATGACTCCCGATAGATCTATCCACAATATATTCGCGCTTACAAATAAATGTAACTAACGGTTCATGATGAGGGCTGATGGAACCACACATGTAATACATAATAGAAATGAAGCAGTTTCCGTGTCCATGTGAAAACGTAGCATGTATTTCAACCCCAAAACATAACAGTGTGAAAATAGGGGCTATGAGGACTCACCGAGAGTGTGATGGCAAAATGTGTGCGTAAAATGCAAGTTTACGTTCTTTGATGAGTGATGCACTGGATGTGTTTAATCTAGCCCTAAATGATAATAGGGACTTAATAACTCTCATATATGATAATATGTATATAGGTTTTTATGTCTTAAATCACCCAACATTACAAGTTTATAAATAAAACCCACTAAAAACGTCAAGTTTATATATATAATTTTCCAGCTTTTCGAAGGTTTTTCGGCCTACTTTGAGGCTGTTTTTTACGAAGCTCCAAAATGATTTAGGCTTTGGTTTTCTTGGACACTAAACTACTATATACAAAGAATTTTTAAAGTCAAGAACCGACGGCCATTTTTTGAGATGTTTAGGTTAGGGAAAAAGCTTGTTGAAAACCCTATGTTGGTCATTTTTGAGCTGTCAAACTTTCGGGTTCCCAAATAATATCTGGGGGTTCTAAACCCCATAATAAATTATGAAAACTTCCAGATTTTTAGTTAAGACATAGATCTAACTTGAGACAAGAATCAACTCATTTTGTTAGGTTATGAATTAGTTATGATTTTTCAAAGTCGATGCAACTTTTCTGCCGAAATTTCGTAGTTCATAAACTTGAAATAACTAGTGATTCTTGTTGTTTATTCAAATACTACTTATATAAAAGTTATGAAACATATATATCACTTGTTTTTCATAATATTTACACTTTCATGATGTGTTTATATATTTATAAACACATTTGAAGAAAACAACTTTAAAACAAAAACTAGTGACTTATAAACTTGAGTTTTTATGAAACTTGTTGTTGTTGGTGATTATATATATATTATGCAAGACTTATATAAACATAAATATAAGATGTAATAGGTTAGTATTTACTTACTTTGATGTATTAGAAGAATGAAAATGAGTAGAAAGTTGGATCTTCAAAAGTTTCACCAAGAACACTTGCACAAATGAAGAACACTTGAAAGAAAAATTGTGTGGAGTATGTGTGCTTGTGTGTGGACGGTTTCAAGAGAAAGAAAAGAGGGTTTTTGAGTTGTTAAAAGTGTGGAAATGAATTGAAGTTAAGTTCTCTATTTATAGGCAAAGTTAGGTCATCAAATGGAGGTGGAGTGTGATCTTGGTTGATATGAAAGAGTATGATGGATGAGGATTTGATTTTGATGTGTTATGGAGTTTGATATTAAAAACTTTGAAGGTCAAAAGCTATATATACCATCCTATGGCCAGATTTGATGGATTATTTTCATGTATTTATACATATATATTTTTTGTATAAAAATATTTAGAAATGTATTCTTGTATTTTCCTTTTTTTGTAATTTCATAAATACTTTTGGATGCATTGTTTTAATGAATTGTTTTAGTCTTGCATACTTAATGTTAAGTAAGTGTATTAGTGTATGATTAGTGTTACTAATCATAGTTTAATTTTGTACTTAGTTGAATTAATCCATCATATCGCAAATCGATCGGATTATTGATTTCCCGATTCATCGCACCGATGAATTTGATTCTAATTGAGTTGAATTTCCTTATGAACATTGTTAATCACTTTGATTAATTGCTAATGACCATTGATTAGGTTATAATTGGCTATTAAATACTGATTAGGTCATGGTTGCTAACCTGGTTTAATGCCGGATGTTATAGTCTCCCCCTGTTAAGGGAATTTCGTCCCGAAATTAGCTCGTGTTCTCCATTGCTTGAGTATTTGAGAACAGCTGAGGGTATTTTTCCCGGAACTGATCTTCGCGTTCCCATGTAAACTCAGGACCTCACTTAGAGTTCCATCTGACTTTTATTATCAGGATTCGGCTGTGCTTTAGTTTCTTGACTTCTCGGTCCATTATTTCCACGGATTGTTCAATGAAGTTCAACTTATCATCTAGCTCCAGTTCGTCCATGGGTATAACGAGTGTTTCATCAGCCATGCACTTCTTAAGGTTGGATACGTGGAAGGTAATATGAACATTACTAAGCTCTGGGGGCAAATCGCGTCGGTAGGCTACCGGGCCAATTCTTTTGGTGATCTTGAATGGTCCGATATAACGAGGATTGAGTTTTAAACGTTTCCCAAAATGGATTACGCCTTTCCAAGGCGGGACTTTCAACATTACTTGATCTCCCTCTTGAAATTCCAAATCCTTCCGTCGAACATCTGCATAGCTTTTCTGTCGATCCCGTGTGATAGACCCAGTCGTATGAGTATCAAAAATAACCCAAAAACACTATATAGATAGGGTAAGTGGGATCGAATCCACAGGGAATGTTAGGTTGTTAAACTAGTTCAGAGCACTGTTTGGATTGAGTTTGAAATCATTTGTTTTGAACTAATTTCCTACTGTAAAACTACTATTGTTGCAATGTCACACACGAGAATTGAATTAAAGAAGTTCACTGGAAGAGAAAGAGGGTGTTTGCTCTCTCGTTATACACACTATGGCAATTCAGAATGTTAGGGATTCCATTCACATGAAGTGACATGAATTTACAGCTTATGTTCCAAAACAACGTATACCACTCTATTGACTGTCTTCCTCCCCTATAGAGAGTGGGCACAACCAATGACATGGATATCAACAACCCCGGCCCTAGTGAGAAGAAGATGGTTAGACGCCAATTGAAAGAGTGGTAGTTTTATCCATGATGACCGGGTGGCTCTCTTTGCCCTTTCGATCTACTTCCTAAACTAAAGGAAGATCTAGCTGTGGATGATGTCCCAGCTGGAAAGTAAACCTTTTTATATTCATGCCTGCCCTATTGGAGATTCCAACTATATATGCATTTATGCATTTTATTTTTATGCGACAGGTATGTGCTTCAGTCTCAGTGGTCTGCTGCTACCAATCAATCTCTGATAGATGCTCACAAAGAGCAATGCTGTGAATGCCAAGTGGAGTGAATCGGTCCCTAAAGATGCTTGTCTCGCTGGGATGGGACTCACTCAAAAAGTGGATTTCAGATACACTTACTGTTCACTCACATTTATTCATACAAATATAATTCCTTTTACAGTTTCCCTATGAATGCATTGGTTTTCACGACAAATATTTTTAAGACGAAGTATGCACCGTCTATTAATTGTCTTCCCCATATTAATGAGCCGGCACAACTAATGATATTACTATACTCCGTTACATACAATACCCGTTGATTACAACCATTCATTCACAAATAAGATCCACAACCCCTTTAAGCGCAATTGGAAACTGAAATTAATTAATCATTCATTCAAACCATAGTGTGCAAACTAAAGAACAAACACCACAAAATATTTAGCCAAGCATAACTTGGGTTAACTTACTAACAATGTCAAACACAGGTGAAAACATTAAAACTACCGATAATGCGTAAATACAATCGATCGGATGCCAATGCTTGGTCTTCGTTTGATTCCGATTGCTTTCCTCCTCTGATTTTTCTCCCAAAATCGCACCTTTGTGTGTGTGAAACTGCCCAAATGCGAACCCCCCTCAAAATGGTAACTGCCTCCCTCAAAAACTGCAGGTTTCGCCATATTTCCGCACCAGCGTCGCCCCCAGCATCTAGGACGCTGGCTGGGACGCTCAGATTCTGTTTCAGATAATTTTGGGCGTTTCCCTGGGCGTCTGGGACGCTGGCTAGGACGCCCTGCACGAAATTCCCCTTTCAAGCTGCCATTTCCTTTACTTTCTTGCCAAGCAACTGAAAACACAAAAACCTACATTTGCAGTACCAATTATCTCATATTTACACACTAAAACATAACAAAAACACATGAAAATAACAGTGATTATATCACTGATCAAACCTCCCCAACTTACACCTTGATCGTCCCGAACAAGGCATCAAAACAGAGACAAAAAGGATGAAACGATTGAGTTTTTCAACTTTAAAAGCGTGAACTTGTGGCATGATAAAACAGTGAATGATCAAATCAAATGCTAACATGTTCAAGCTATGGGTTTTCCTTCCTAATAAATCCGTAGGCATTGATTTTTAGCTCAAGGTTACGAGTTATTCACTTAACACCCAACTGCACATTCATTTTAGAGCACTTTTCTGCTCTTTTTCTTTTGATTCAATGCTAACACTTACAGCCATGGCTTTCTAGCAAGTTCATGTAACGGGATTTGGGTCAATCGATCCCAAACCAGACGGTCTTAGGTGATTAGGCATGACGGTACCCCACGGACTTAATTTCCCGAACTTACTAGGCCACGTGCTAGCTTATTCAACTCTCCTTTTCTTTTCTTTTCTTTTTATATTTTTAGATTTTCCGTGCAATGTATACCTTACTCTCCCCCTTATTGCCATCAATGCCAAAGATTTATTAACGAAGGAATCAACCACTATCTCCCATGCTAAACACTTATACTCAATCATACTTCCTTTTCATCAACCCAAAAGCTACTTTCTTTTAAAACTATCAAACTAGGGTGCTCACCCCTCTTAAACTCTCATCTTCACACTTTGCACAAACCAATCATGTATAAGCAGTAAAGGAGTGATCATGATACTACCACCACAACAACAGTTGCAAACATAAACTAAACACCTAAGAAAACTACTGAACTGAAAAATGCAATAAATTAAATGACAGAAATGAAACGAAAGTACCCGATATTGGAGTTGCCTCTTATCTAGGATGGTGGCCCAAAGATGCCACTGAAGAAAGCCGCAAAACCATGTTGATCTCGTGTTTGGGGTGCAGATGGAGGCTGATGGAATGGTGCCAAAGCAGGATGTGGCACCGGGTTACCCGTGCCTCTGTCAATAGTCTCATACCTTGGTGCCTGGTACCTATCCAGTGGTGTGTAGGGCAGGTTGGCCCTATAATCACTGTAGTGCCTCAACTCGTCCTCGTACTGCCACTGTTGGTTGTACATATATGCATTCAGGAATGCACCGGCCCTTACACCTAGGTAGATGTCGTCTAACTGCCTCCTCTGCGCTCCTACTTCAGACTGCAACCAATTAATTTGCCTTTGCTGCTCCTCCATTACCCTATCTTGTCTCTCTGACCTCTCTCGTTGCTCAACTCTCATGGCAGTGACTTCCGTGCTCAAACTCGATAACATCTGTACAATGTTGCTTAAATCTCCTGCCTCCCCTCTCCGAACCGCTCTGCTTTGCTGTCTTTCCGTTCTCTCTTCCTCAGGATATGGTGTCACTACACTTTTCTTTGTCTCAGTGTCGTAGATCTCGTACCCGTCCTCGGCTTCCCTTAGTACAATATTTTTCATAGAGCTGACCTTGATCCATAAACTACTCTCCTTGATGAACTTAGCAAGGGTATTTTCAGCCATAGCACCTTTTACCTTCAGGTATCTGGACAACAGCCACATATGAGGTATAACCCGTCTCTCCCGGGTGTTGTACATATTCCACAAGTCGTCCATTACAACCCAAGCAAAGGATAGAGGTTCCTCTCCGGTCAGCAGAGCATGCATAATACTAACATCTTTCAATCTCACCTTGCTCAGATCTCCTGACCTTGGTAAGATATTCGTGATCACGATCTTGTGAAGTACCTTAGCCATCGGCTGCAAATCACCTCGTTTGAAGTCCCTATACTTGGATACCCGATCCCTGGGAAGATCAAAAGCTGCCATAACCTTCCTCAACCAGACCTCGGAGTACATCATCCCTGTACCGGCTAAATATCCCTCGGTTCTATACACATAAGGCTTTCTCTCACCGTCTCTCATGCATCCAGTGTCTACTGCAAAAACTTCCCTCAACTCTGCGGCTGACATCCTAATCTCTGTATTGCCCACTATGCCAATTAGGGTGTAATTACAGTCATCGACCCCTCTCCCGAGTCGTAGGTTTGACATCCATTCAGCTACCACAAAGGGGTACAACTCCTCTCCGCCTAAGTCCAACACTCTCTCCCAACCCAAGGTTTGAAACAACTCGACCACACCATAATTGCCGAATTCATCCCTATCTAGCTTTTTCTCATAGACGAACTTCGTGTCCTCCCCCCATTTCTCCATAAACAATTCTGCCCTAATTCTTTCATCATGCTCGGACAGAAGCTTAGTTGAATCCCATACAGCAGAAGGACGCACATCTGGCGTGGTTGAAGCTGTTTTCTTTCGCTTTGCAATGCTCTTTTGCCTCTGAGATGATGATGCCCCCGACATATTGAATCCTGAAATGCACAACAATACACGCAACCATGGTAATGGACTGTTAGAATCAACATACTAATGTATCCACATATAGCCTGCTGCTCACAACACGGTTTCCTGTTACACATTCATCTCACATATGCTAAAAAGCACCAAAATCAAAAAATTGGACACCCCCTCCCCAACTTAGAGGAAAGTGATGTCCTCATCACAAATAACACAGATAAGCAACACATATGGGTACAAAATCACACAATCAGATATAGAAATAGCAACCGGCACCCAAGCATATTATAGGCCATAGCAAAAGAAAGAGACGGTGTCAAAGTTAAGTACACATAATATTGTTCATCGCCACACACGGCGGAAGTAATCATCAACCCCAAAAGAAACAAAATGTTTTCATGACAATAACCTACGAAACCAACTCCAAGTACTTGATGAACCACACATAACTACACCACATCCTTATCCTCCTCACGAATTGGAGCTTTGTCTTTCCGTGCGGGTTCCCTCCTTGCTAACACCTGTTGCTCCCGCAACTCAGCTTCATATTTGGCGGCATCATTTATTGCTTCAGCCATTTCGTATAGACGATCCACTTTCTTCTCCACGAGTTCCAGAGTGATCATTACCTGGTGTTGCAACTGCTCATGCATTCTTCCTACTACAGCAGTGAGGTCCCGAATGCTCTTCTGCATGCCTTCCAAGGCTGCAGCAGTGGTGGTATTGGTTGAGGATTCACCGAGTACCTGGTCGGGAGAAACAGCTGGAGAACGAGGGCGGTCTAGGGTAGTCTCAAAGCCACTCATCAAATCCCGGATAATAGACACATCACCTGCTCGAATGAATTGAGTACGACTAAAGAGTTGCTTGGTGAAGTATTTTTCCCGATCGGGAATCAAAGCAAAACGTGGAGTGGAGGGAAGTGTGCGCATACGTTCCAGAAGTTCCGATATCATTCGGACGTGTACAAGTTCAGTGCGGCTAGAGGAGAGTATAGAGTTCCAGATGTTTGCCAGTACCAAATGACTCAACGAAATACACGGTGATCCAGTCAACAAAGCATTCACAACCACGATTTCTTTCACTTTCACGCTTGTAGTGTCGACATTTCGGGGCAGCACATTATACAACACAAGCTTCCATAACACCTTAGCTAAGGGCCTAAGATCTTTACGTGCGTGGGCATTATATGTTCTAGCCTGAGTGGGAGTGAGTTCAAACACGGTCGTCAAATATGTCTGCCAAATTCCCGGGGACACGAGAGGAATTTCCTTTAGACTGTCCTCATCCCATATCTCGTGTTCCAAGATGCTTCCATCAGCTGCAGTAGGTGCATCAAAAACCAAGAGTTGCTTTAACGTCTCCGCAGAAATCTCAACTTCATGACCAGCTACTGTTGCCTGAAGAGTTAGAGGTGCTAACAGGTCACCTCTCTTCCTTGTGACCGTAGTGCAGAACTCCTCCAATGCATCTTGGTATATCACATCCTTGGTCCAGTTAGAGCCGCTGACCAACCTAAGCGCCCAAAAGCGTCGAAAACTCCGTAGTCTTTAAATTCGTCCCTATGCACACCTTTTTCCAAAAGGAACTTAAAATTCGAATCAATCTCCAGCACCTCCACTGGTTGTTCTACTTCTCGTACTGGAGAAGGCGTTGGAGACACGGTTTGGCGGGAACGCTTTCGTGTGCTGGATGTTGCAGTTTGTTTCTGCTTCCTCGCTGAAGCCCTAGTCATGGCTAGAGACAGTGATACAAATCATATCAGATGTTATGCCCCACGTGATGGATCGAATGCATATGATGAATGCCTACTGGGAATGATGATGGACAATGCACTCTAACCCTAGGTCAATGAAATCCTGTGCTTACTAAACACCATGACCACTGTGGGTTTATGTGATTTGGCCTTAAAAACATGTACCCACATGGTTAGTGTAGCAACAACCTGTTCAACAACTCACCCCTCCCCAACTTAGTTGCAAAGGGGGAGGTTACTACCGCTGTTACTGAAATTCTATGGGTGAGAGTACCCAACACACTCATAGGCTGGAGCATACACCAACAACGCTATTACACACTCACAATGACCACAAAGAACATATACACGCATCATGCCACTTAATCACATATAACCCATAGCAAACAAGTTCACACAACCCTAGCTTCTAAAATCGGACCCTTAACTTCATAAAACCGCAAATGTGCGTGATGTACATGCAAGATACGAGAAATACAACCACATACATACATGAGCAACATAGAATTCCAAAAGTCACACACAAATCCACAAAAAGCCCTAATCGGTTCATGAAAACCACAAGAGAAGCATAAATGCTAGAGATGAACTTGAAATCGTTACCTGATCGATGGAGAGAAGGAAATGCGTGAGGGATGAGATCAACAATGGAGGAAACCATCGGCTTCGCAAGAGAGAGGGACGAGAGCGTTTTAGAGAGAGAGGGAGGATGGTAGGTGCGAAATAAATGAGGTGGGTGGGAGTTTAAATGACGAAAATCGCTTGGGCGTCCTACCCAGCGTCTAAGACGCTGTCCAGCGTCTGTGCGCCTATTCTCGGCGTCCTAAAGACGCTAACCCTCGGTTGTGGAATTTATTCCAGCGTCTAAGACGCTCACTTGAACGCCGCCCACTTAAACTTACACGGCCCCGCATCCCCAGCGTCCCACCTGGCGTCCCAAACGCTACTCAAGCGTCTGAACCTCTTTCAGGGCGTCTTGGAAACGCTCACACTCTGTTTGAGAATTAAATTCTGCGTCCCCGACGCCCACTTGGACGCTGGTGCGTCAAATTCACTCAACACTCTTTCTAAAAACTTTCCAACTCCCATTTGCTCAATAACGGCCACTCCCGCTCATTTCCGAATTAAAACACACATTAAATTAACCAACACAACTTTAAACAAACACAAAAACAACCATTTTCGTAGGGAACACGACTATACTTAGCACGTATAGCAAGCCTTTAAACCACCTAATTACTTAGATGGACGAGTTTAGTCTCGTGAGGGTTTGCAGTGAATATACCCACAAAATTCGTAGTCATTTTACTTACAGAGATGAGTCGATTGGCTCTTTGAGAGCCACTACCTCTATCAAGGTTGCTTGATTACCATCAGTGCTTACCGGACCTTCAACGTACATCTTGAGCCTATGACCATTCACAGTGAACGAATGTCCATGCTTAAGATCCTTGACTTCCACAGCTCCATTGTCATATACGTGAATTACCTCATAAGGTCCCGTCCATTTACTCCTCAGCTTTCCTGGAAACAATTTAATGCGTGAGTTATAGAGCCAAACCTTACTGCCGACTGCAAAAGTCTTCCTTCTCAAGTATTTATCATGGAAATGCTTCGTCTTTTCCTTGTAAATCCTCGCACTTTCGTATGCCTCCAATCTGATCTCTTCCAATTCTGCCAATTGAAACTTCCTCATCCTTCCTGCATCAGAAATATCAAAGTTAGCATTTCTAATTGCCCACGTAGCTCTATGCTCTAACTCTACAGGTAAATGACAAAGTTTCCCATAGACTAGCCTATAAGGTGACATTCCAATAGGGGTCTTGTATGCAGTCCTATAAGCCCATAATGCGTCATCTAATCTCAACGACCAATCTTTGCGATTAGGCTTAACAGTCTTTTCTAAGATTCTTTTGACTTCCCTATTGGACACCTCAACTTGGCCGCTCGTCTGTGGGTGATAAGGAGTGGCAACGCGATGAGTTACCCCATAATGCTTTAACAAGGTGTGAAACTGAAAATTTTTAAAATGAGTTCCCCCATCGCTAATAATAGCTCGGGGAATCCCATGGCGTGAGAAAATGTTCTTTTTCACAAATTTGCACACCACCTTGTTGTCATTATATCGCGTTGCCTCAGCCTCAACCCACTTAGAGACATAATCTACGGCCACCAAAATATATTCAAAACCAAAAGAGACAGGAAAGGGACCCATAAAATCTATTCCCCAAACATCAAAAATTTCTACTTCTAATATGGGAACCATGGGCATTTGATCTCTCTTATATATCCCCCCAACCTGTTGGCATCTCAGACAGGACTTAATATACTCATATGCATCTTTAAACAATGAAGGCCAAAAGAAACCACAGTCTAACACTTTATGGGCTGTTTTCTTGGCACTAAAATGCCCCCCACATGCTAAACTGTGACAATGAGTAAGGATATCAAGTTGGTCCGTCTCCGGAACACATCTTCTAATCAACTGATCAGCACCAATCTTGAAAAGGTCAGGATCGTCCCAGATGTAATACTTGGCTTGAGCGTAGAAACTTTTCCGCTGCTGTGACGTCCAATGGCTCGGTGTCTTACCTGTCACAAAATAATTAACCAAATTAGCAAACCACGGCAATTTAGACACAAATAACAGCTGTTCGTCAGGAAAAGATTCCTTGATCACTTCAATGGAATTTGGAACCAACGTGGGCAGCCTTGACAAATGATCAGCCACCACATTCTCCGACCCCTTTTTATCCCGTATCTCCAGATCAAACTCTTGCAATAATAAAATCCACCTGATCAGTCTTGGCTTGGCATCCTTTTTGCTCAAGAGGTACTTCAATGCACTATGGTCCGAGTAGATTATCACCTT
Organism: Centrapalus pauciflorus; assembly: GCA_020465985.1. Lineage (NCBI taxonomy): Eukaryota > Viridiplantae > Streptophyta > Magnoliopsida > Asterales > Asteraceae > Centrapalus > Centrapalus pauciflorus. The sequence goes on from JAANYP010000395.1 coordinate 136,066, forward strand.
GGCACCCCATACATAAGCACAAAACTTGTCTAAGGCATACACAACCGCTAATAACTCTTTTTCTGTGATAGTGTAATTCTGCTGAGCCTCAGAAAACGTTTTGCTGGCATAATAAATCACAACCGGCTTCTTATCAACCCTCTGTCCCAGCACTGCTCCCACCGCGAAGTCACTTGCATCACACATGATTTCGAATGGCTTCGTCCAATCAGGTGACTGCAAAATGGGAGCATCCGTAAGCTTAGCCTTTAATAGCTCAAATGCTTTTAAGCATGCTTCATCAAACACAAATTCAGCATCCTTAGCTAAAAGATTACACAACGGCTTGGAAATGGTGCTGAAATCCTTGATAAATCTTCTATAGAATCCCGCGTGCCCCAAGAGCGATCTCACCCCTTTAACACTGGTTGGTGGTGGCAAAGATGAAATAAGCTGAATTTTTGCCTTGTCCACTTCCATACCTTTCTCAGAAACTACGTGGCCTAAGACAATACCCTCCTTGACCATGAAGTGGCTCTTCTCCCAGCTCAACACCAAATTCGTTTCGGTGCATCTTTTCAAGACTTGCTCCAAATGGTACAAACAACCCTCAAATGTCTTATCAAAGATAGAGAAATCATCCATAAAAATCTCTAGCGATCCTCCTACCATATCTGAGAATATCGCCATCATGCAACGTTGAAACGTGGCAGGAGCGTTACACAACCCAAATGGCATCCGTCTATAGGCGAATGTCCCGTAAGGGCACGTGAACGTGGTCTTTTCCTGGTCATCAGGGTGGATAGGAATCTGATTGTACCCTGAATATCCATCTAGAAAACAATAGTACTTCTGGCCTGCCAGCTTCTCAACTATCTGATCTATGAAAGGTAACGGGAAGTGATCCTTTAATGTGGCTGCATTCAACTTCCTATAGTCAATGCAGACCCTCCAACCTGTTACTGGTCTGGTTGCAATCTGCCCATCTTCGGTGTTTATCACTGTTACCCCCGACTTCTTGGGCACGGTCTGTGTAGGGCTGACCCACTGGCTATCAGAAATGGGGTAAATGATACCCGCATCTAACCACTTCAACACCTCCTTTTTTACCACTTCTCTCAAGTTTGGGTTGAGTCTCCATTGTGCATCCCTTGATGGTTTACTATCAGCCTCCGTGATAATTCTGTGCATACAGATGGTAGGACTTATCCCTTTTGGATCAGAGATTGTCCAACCCATAGCTGCCTTATGCTTTCCCAAAACTTCAATCAGTGCCTCCTCTTCCTCTTTTGTCAAATCCGAAGCTATAATCACTGGCAAACTCTCTTGTGGCCCCAGAAATACATATTTGAGATGTGTGGGTAAGGCCTTGAGTTCCAGTGTAGGAGCCTGCTCCAAAGACGGTTTGTTTGACTCCGGGAGATTTTCTGGTAGCTTCTCAAACTTGATTGACCATAGAGGTTGCTTACTCGGCTTTGTTCCTCCAAACATCTCTTCTAAGCTCATCAACCAACCCCAATCAACCTTTTCATTCTCTTGGCATGACAATGCATATCCCAACTCATCCCTGCTAGTCATGAGTGATGTCTGTGATCCTGCTAACTCATCAAGATAATCTATAAAATAGCACTCTGAATCATCAGAAACATTAGAAACAGCATTGAAAACATTTAACTTCAACTTTCTATTCCCGAAGGCTAAGTCCAAGGCACCGGTCCTACAATTAATTTGGGCATTAACAGTGGCCAAAAATGGCCTACCCAAAATAATTGCGGGCTGGTTATCCCGACTTCTTTGATCTGAATCTAACACAAGAAAGTCCACCGGGTAATAGAAATCCTCAACTTTTACAATCACATCGGTTAACATGCCCCTTGGAATCTTAGTGGATCGATCAGCTAATTGTAACACCACATCTGTGGGTGTTAAGCTTCCTAAATCGTGCTGATCGAATAAGTTTCCAGGGAGTATGTTAACACTTGCTCCCAAATCTAGCAATGCTTTTTTAATTCTGATATCACCTATAGTAACAGAGATAAGAGGTGAACCTGGATCCTTAAGCTTGGGTGGCAATGAACTTGAAACTACTGCACTTACCTACTCCGTGAGGTGAATTTGCTTCGGCAATACCGTAGGATACTTGCGCTTCTGAGTGCACAAATCTTTCAAGAACTTTGCATATGCCGGAATTTGCTGCAATGCTTTCACCAATGGAATGATGATCCTTACCTGATTGAATGTGTCCCATAGATCCTCTATCTGTGGCCCATTCTTCCCATACATTGGTCTATTCGGGTCCTCTAGAGCTGATGGGTATGGAGGTGTCGGTTCAGGCTTTGGTTGCTCTTCTTTTTGCACCACAACCTCCTCAAACTGAACTTGCTTCTTCAACTTTACCTCCTTCTCAGATTCTGAATGTGGAACTTCCTTCCCATTATCTATAGTCTCCTCAACATCACTATCTTCATCTTCCACTTCCGGCATCACAACTTTGTTATCAACCTTCTTCCCACTTCGCAAGGTAGTAACTTTCTGCAACTCACTCACTTCGTTCAACTCTTCCACCTCATGTACCGATTGCTTTTCTTTGCCTTTTGAATGAGACGGATTGACTTGGGTATTGCTCGATAATCTACCTTCATCTCTTTTCGTAAGCTGATCTGCGATCTGCCTCATTTGCTTCTCTAGACTGGCCATTGACTTCGTCTGCACATAAGATTGTTGCTTTAGGTAATCCATAAGCTGATCCATCTTTGAATCCTTAGGAGCTTCATGAACAACCGGTTCCTTTTCTTCCTTAGTACCCGATGATGTACCACCATAAAAATTCCTACCCTGTGGGTACCGGTTCCCTTGATCAAATCTGGGTTTTGGATACTCCTCTGCTCTTTGATCATCTCTCCAACGAAAGTTAGGATGACGCCTCCATCCAGGATTATAAGTTTCTGAATGAGGGTCAAACCTATCTTGCCTTGGTCGAAAACCCGAGATCTCACTTTCTTGCTCGCCTTGCACATGATAGCAAAATTCTGAAGTGTGAGTGTACTCCCCACAAGTGACACACATCACCGGTAATCGCTGTTCCATCTGCTCCTTTTTCATCAAAACATCCAACTTCTTGCTAAGAGCTTCCATATTCGTTGTGACGTCCCTTTTCCAAGCATTGTCAATTCCCAATACTTGAACTCCAATTGGCGTTTCAGACCCGGCTTGCACCTTTGACCCCTTAGCTAACTGTGCCAACAATTCCCATGCCTCATCATGCTCTTTGGCCAAGAATGTACCCCCCGAGGCTGCGGTAATCATATTTCTGCTTTCTTGGCTGATACCATCGAAAAAGTTCTTCACCAACATCCACTTGGGTACCTCATGATGTGGACATGCCCGTAACATCTCATTCAGTCGCTCGAAAGCCTCATGAAATTGTTCCCCCGGCTTTTGCTTGAAACTGGTGATGCTATTCCTCTTTTCAGTGGTCTTACTAATCGAATAAAACTCGTTGAGGAAAGCCCTCTTCATCTCCTCCCAGTTACGAATACTGTTAGCTGGTAGAGACGTGAACCAGTGCTTTGCTTTGTCTTTAAGAGAGAACGGGAACAATCGTAGTTTGAGAGTATCTACGGGTAGTCTTTGCACTCTGTTAGATTTGCATATTGCTGAAAATTCTGCTAGGTGATCGTATGGTTCCTCGCTCTTTGTTCCATGAAAATGAGGAATGATGCTGAATAAGTGAGTCTTTATTTCCGGTTCATTCTCAATTTCAGGATAAAGTATCGGTGACATATCAGGAACATCACCCGGTCTGTAGTGAGACTCCACAGTCCTCCTATCATCTCCCATGTTTACGATGGGTTCGGTGTCACTTTCAGGTTCCTCTGAATGTATGGATTGCTCTTCTGAATCAGATGGCTCCAGTGTGCTCGGA
>JAANYP010000396.1:0-331274 GCA_020465985.1 Centrapalus pauciflorus
GCAGGGTGTGCCCAATGAACGTTTTCAGTTCAAGGATAAGTGTCTACCTTGCATGAAGAGCAACACACAAAGAAGACACACAAGTCCAAGAAGCAGAATTCCATAGCCTCAACATTCGATCTGTTGCACATGGACCTTTTCGGCCAATCAACAAAGGAGTATTGGAGTAGTTGGTACTGCTTAGTTATCACCTGACGATTACTCACGTTTTTCTTGGTTTTCTTTTTAGGTACGAAGGACGAGACGGCTGCAAGGCTCATCATCGGGTTCTTGGAACCAGTGGAGAACTCATACGGAACAGGGTTAAATGTATCGTGAGTGATAATGGAACTGAATTCAAAAACACTGTAAGTGGTGTATCTTGCCTATCAAAGGGCATAGTTCCATCAGTCATGCACCATATGAACCTCAACAGAATGGGGTGCCGAACGTAAAAATAGAACTTTGATTGAGGCTGCAAAGGATATGCTTTCGGATTCAAAGCTTCCTACACATTGTTTTGGGGGGAGGCAGTGAATACCGCGTGCCACATTTTAAACCGAGTTCCTTACAGTCAAATCATTGAACAAAACATGCTATGAATTTGAATAAACGGCCACCTAACTTAACTGGATTCGAATCGTTTGGAGTACCATGCACACTTTTAAAACAAAACATCAACCGAAGTTTGGTGAAAAGGCTGACGAAGGATACTTCCTAGGTTTGTGCCAAACTCACCAATCAAACGGGTGTTTAACAAAACAACTGTACTGTGGAAATTGTGTATAACATTGAAGTCACCCAAGTATACACATGAACACCAAACCTGGTCCGGAATGGATATTTGACTATGATAAGTTATTTGGTCAATTTAATACATTCCTCGTGGTGATAATGCGGGTACAACGAGAAGGCATGGCGACGTTCGCATCTGAACGACGATGGCCAAATCTTCCAAGGACCACGTTCGAATCTACGTCCGAGCCTACGCGACTGTAGATAGATCTCCAGAGAGTTGCTGATCAAGAGGCACCTAACAACTGAGAATCAGACTCAAGCATCAAGTTCTACCTCTGAGGAAAAACGTCCGTGAGTAGGAAAATGTAGAGCTAGCCTGTTCCCCCTTTCGGACGAAATCGGATCCAACTTGGAGATAATCTAAGGGTTGATGAAATAGCAGACTCTAGAGATAACAGAACCATCAATAGATACATCCTAGGAAATCCTAAGAGGGTGTGAGGACTCGGAGTAGTGTAAATTAACAACACTGTTGTTGTCGATGATTTAAACACTCCGATGGCATATCACACATGTCTATTCTTGTTCATATATCGCAATAGAGCCCAAAAATCGTGCAAATGGCACTTAAGGACAACTCCTGGGTTGAAGCGATGCCAGGAAGACTTTCACAATTTAAGGAAACTAGAAGTGTGGGAGTTAGTTCCGTTACCTAGAGGGAGATGTGCAATAGGAACCAAATGGGTTCTTTTAAGTGCAAAAGAACGATCGGGTATAGTCACGCGCAACAAGGCGAGATTAGTTGTAAAGGTTTCAACCAAGAGGAGAATCGATTACAACGAAGTTTGTGCACCAGGTACAAGGCTGGAAGCCATTAGGTTGTTTCTAGCTTTGCCTCCTTCAAAGGCTTTAAGGTATATCTACTGGACTTTTAAGAGTGCTTTCCTGTATGGAAAGTGAAGGAGTTGGTGTATGTTAGAACAACCGCCCGATTTACAGATCCAAAAATTCTGATAGAGTATATCGCTTAGATAAGGCTCTTTATGGATTACATCAGGCCACTAGGGCGTGGTATGAGACTTTATCCAACCATCTTTTAGAAAAACGGTGTTTTGAAGGGTAGGATAGATAGTACTCTATTTGTGAAGAGGAAGGGTGAACACTTTATCTTGGTACAAGTGTACGTCGATGTATCATTTTTGGATCAGCGACGAACAGATGTGCAAAGATTCGAAAAGGTGATGAAGTCTAAGTTCGAGATGAGTGCTATGGGGGAGTTGAATTTCTTTTTAGGGTTACATTGACCAAAAGAAGGAAGGGATGTTTATCCACAAACTAAGTCTAGTCTAGGACATATTAGTAAACGGTTTGGGATGGAGGGAACTAAGTTGACTGCCCAACGCAGCACGCCGATTCAAGTGAAAGCACAGCTCGGTGCCGGGTGAACTGGAAACGTGAGACCATGTGGAATCGACTGTATATCGTGCACCAGTCCATGCTTCGTAATGTAATTCATCTTCCTCAGGTGCAGGTGAGCCATGCGTCTGTGCCACAGTACGGATTCCGTCTCCGAAGCTTTGGATAGTAGACAAATTGGCCCCATCGAAGTCTCTGGCTTGTTCATATCCAACACGTACAAGTCGTTCTTCCTTGGCGCCCGCATCAATACCCATTCTTCAGGAATTTTGAATCCAGGCTTTAGCACTAACGCCTCAGTGTCAGTAAATAACACCGAGTTCTTCTTATCACAGATTTGAGAAACACTAATGAGATTATGAACCAGTTTATCAACGTGATAAACTTGATCCAAAGTAATCGTCCCATTAGTGACTTCTCCAGTTCCAGTGATATTTCCACCCTTGTTACCCGCGAATGATACAAATCCCCTATTACCCCCGTTGAAGTCTGTGAGAAGACTTCTTTCCCCCGTCATGTGCCTGGAGCAACCACTGTCGACGAACCACTTGTTGTTTGGACCGGTAGTTATCTCCTGCACATGAAAGAAAATAGGTTAGTTATCACGGGGAACCCAAGCCATGACTGACTTGGTAATACCATTCTCGTCCACATACGTGAACTCTTTCAAGTACCCATCTCGCCGTTCAGGTGACTTGGGCCTTTGAACTGAATTCTGTTGTGGTGCCGAGTGATTTAAGTTCACTCTTTGCCTTGGTGTAGGCATTTGCTGTTGTGGAGCTCTAGAATAATTCCTATTATATGCCATTTCTGACTGTGATCCTTGAGCTCTTACCGGTGCATACTGTCTAACTGGAGTATGAGACCTAACTGGAGTACGTGACCTGCTAGGTGTGGTGCTCCTATAGACTTGCTGTGGTGCTGACCTAGATTGATTAATGACACGATTCGGTGAATTTGTCCTAATCACTTCCTTTGGTCCAACCTTAACCGGTGTGTTTTTCACAACTTGTTTGGGTGCGGCCTGCACAGTTTTCTCGGTAGGTTGAGAACTACTGCTGCTTGCCACACTGGGTGAGGGCTTAACAGGTGTTGGGGTCACTGTCTTAGGGGTAACATCGGCTTTCCTAAGTGGACAGTGAGAAGCAACATGCCCTTTCTCGTGACATCTAAAGCAAGACATCTTATCCATGGACTTTTTGGTTGTTCCCTTAGATCTAGGTGTCTCACTAGTGTCTACTGCCTTTGGTACATCTACAGTGTCTGTCTCTTCGACCTGGTCAGCCCATGAAATTTTCTGTTTTCCTGCAGGTGTTTCACTGGAGGAAGACACAAATTTCACTTTCTTGACCTTTACGGTTGAGTCAACCACCTTAGGTGTATTATCAACTGTAGGCTCAGGTGTCGGTTCAGGTAGGTCCTCTAAGTCTACTGACTTGTCAGTTTTCTCCTGAGGCTGAGGCACATAGTTCGCATTGAATGGTGGAGGAATTTCGTGAAATCCTAGACCTACAGGCTTCTTAGACTGTCGTTGGGCATCTAAGACTTTTCCTAGGTTTAGGCTCGAATTCCTAAACTTTTCCAGCTTGCTATTTGCCTCTGCTACCTTAACCTTGGTCTCGGCTAGCTCTATGTCCTTGTCCTTCAGACTTTTGGTCAAGGCCTCTACGTGCTCATACATAAGCTCTATCCTAACACACTGCTCACTCAGTTTGTCTTTTAGAACTATTACGTCTTGAGCATCAGCCTTAAGCTTTTCTTTTAAGTCTTGCTTTATATCATTTAGGCTAGCGTTTTCTATTTTTAAGTTTTCATTTTGAGCAGAGATGGTTTTGTGTGATTCTAAGACTAGATTTAACCTATCATTAGAAGTAGCACACAAAGCACATAATTCTGAAAATAGAGAATAAGAAAGACTAACCTTAGAGTTATCAGATTCCACGTTGGCCATCTGAGCAGCAAACTCCAGCACGGTCTGATCATTCGCCTTCTCTACCCACATCGGACTGCTGTCCCGTGTGGTCTGCTCGTCTTCTTCACAACCATTCTCAGTAACTTCAGCCATGAAAGCTCTAGCATTGGACTCAGGATGTGAACTCCAGTCATAGGTACCATCTAGCTGTCTGTCAGAGGTGACATTGGATATTAGACCCGCTAGATTGGCTTGACCAGATGAGGAACTCGGAAGGTATCTTTGTTGGGACTGATTTTGGTACTGTCCTTGATGCTGACTCTGTCCTTGGTATGTCTCTACCTTCGGTCTTTGACACTCCCTGGCGAAGTGTCCCAATCCCTGACAGTTGTAGCATTTGACCTTAGACTTATCAAATCCTATCCCTTTGTTGTTCATTTGCAGATTCCTCCCAGTTCGCTTGATGAATCTTTTTACCCTCTGGGTCACCATGGCCAGTTGCCACTTAAGATCCATTTCCTCTAAGTCATCAGAGTCGACCTGATCGTAATCTTCATCCCATAGAGCTGGGTCATTGATTTTCCCTTGAACACAATTTCCATAAGCTGCCACAAAGGAAGCAAGCAGATTCAAATGTTCTTCTGCGGACTTTGCGCTCATTGGCATCTTCGAATAGCTCTGACTTGTCGGTGCCTGATGGACTTGAGGTTGCGGTTCTTCCGATCTTCCTAACCCTAAGAACGCGCGATTCAGTGAGTCTTCGGACTCTGGTGGCGATGACGTTTCTCCGGTGAAAAACGCTGTAGCACTCTTCGGTTCAGCTGTCACTGATGATTTAGATGTCTTTCCAAAATACATAGCCGGATTCTGGACTTGCTCGTAATCAGTCTCAGCCTTAATCATCTCGAAGTGATATGCCCTCAACGTTCCCACAATGTCATCAAGTGATTGAGCATAATATTTGTCCTCATTCAGCTTAATCATTGCCACGTACATAGCCCATTTGGCTGGTAGGGCATCAAGAAGCTTGTTGTTCTTGTCAGTGTCCGAATACTCAATTCCATGACTTTCAAGCTCCGTTATCAGATGATTGAACCTTGTGATAATATCATCCAACTGTTCATCCTTAATTGCCTTGAAAATCGCAAACTGTTGGGTCAACAGCTCTGTACGCTTTCTACGCACCCGAGGATTACCCTCACACCTTTTCTGGAGAGACTCCCAAAGTTCCTTCGACGTCCTTTGAGTCCGAAATGTGTGTAAAATATCTTGAGGTAAAGCCATACGGATTATGGAGAAAGCTATGTTTTCAGCTTCAAATAGTTTCTTGTCATCCTCTTTCATCATCTGATATGACAAGACCTTTTGACGGCCTTCAACTTCAGATACTGGCGGAATGTACCCTTCATCTATGCACACCCACATGCGCATATCATTGAATCGTACAAAATCTGTAAATCTGTCCTTCCACCAGTAATAGTCCTCAACTTTCATCAGCTTAGGCGGTGCATTTGCCTTCCCAACTTCGTGATCCATCTCAAGGAATTTCTGAAGATTTGACATCTTTTCTTAAACAAATTGAATTTGAACTTAATTAATTTAATTCGAAACTGATTTAGACTAACTTATTCGAATCTAGATAGATTCGAAACTAATTAATATTAAATCTTTTGAGATTAAATTCGATTAAGTCTTAAAAGTCAATTAGATTCGAAATAATGTCAGATTCGAACAACTCCTTAGATTCGATGGTCCTTAGAATCGAAGACTCAGCAGATTCGAATGTCAGCAGAATCGAAGCACAGAATCGAAACAGTACCAGACTCGAAATAAACTCGAAACACTATAGACTCGAGATCCAATTCGAATGAAGTAACAGATTCGAAACACAGTAGACTCGAAACTCTCTGAAATTGACTCGAAAGGAGCGTATTTAGGTTAGACTCGAGAATAAAGTGAAACCCTAATTACCCCTATAGATTCGAGCGCCGCAAACTCGAAAAATGGCTAACACGTTGATTTTTTGACGTTTTACAGATTAAACCACTATTTTTCAAACGAAAAATAATGATTTCGATCAAAAACGTGAAAAACAACAAAGTGTTTCCCGAATATGAATTTGCTAAGCTCAAAAACACGTTTTTGAGAGCAAAACCGTCCAACTAGCGTCAAGAAACCTAGAATGTATCTGATGAACACGAAGAACACCAAGAACACTCCGTAGGCTCTGATACCACTTGTAAGGTCTACGACTGCAAGATCTATCTAGACGCGGATCCGTGAACGAGTGCGGAATCCTCGTTGACGGTTAGACGGACAACTCTCAACCAACGGAACACGGAGACTATTAGACGCTGAACGAACGACACACGAACGATCCTACGAACTAATTCTCTCCGAAACGGCACTCACCTAGCTGATAAACTCGAGATCGCCTCTTGCTTAATTCCTCACGAATTCTGCAAAAAGTCACTTAATGATTCGAGTCTATCCCTAATTATAGACCCTGATTCGAGTCTGTTGTGGGCCAAGCTCGAATCTGGCCCAAGGCCCATTCGAGTCCGTCCATATTGACAGTCTCGAATCTAGCCTATTCGAATCTATGGACTCATTCGAATCTATCTCAGATTCGAATGTATTCCCTTAAGAAATTCGAATCTAGCCAAAATACTTAAACTCTTAAGTGATAAAACTTATGATATTACCTTATGATTGATTTTATCTTTGAACTTTATGTTTGAACTTCTTGTAATACGTTACATCAAGTTCAAACATACAAACACTAATAAGCATCAATCATATATAATATATTTATAGCAAACACATGCTAAATCACAATGTAAGACCACTTAGACTGCTATCGTCACACGGGATGTACCAACACAATCCTCGTGCCCAGTCCCCCTTGCAGAGCTGACCAGAAATTTGATGTAAATCAGCTATCCCGATCCGATACAAAGGACTTAGGCACTCCATGTCTAGCAGTAATTTCGTCCATATAAATCTGAGCCAACCTTTCCAATGAATAATTTTCCCTGATGGGAATGATATGAGCAGACTTTGTTAATATATCAACAATAACCCAAACTGCATCATGTTGACGTCTAGTTTTCGACAACTTCGTGACAAAATCCATGGTGATATGTTCCCACTTCTATTCCGGAATGGGAAGTGGTTGCAGACTGCCGTAGGGTTGCTGATGTTCGGCTTTCACAAGCCGTCAAGTCCTACATCTTTCAACATACTGACTGATATCCTTCTTTAATCCCGGCAACCAGAAGTCTGCTTTCAGTTGGTTGTACATCTTGGTGCTCCCTGGATGTACAGAAAATTTCGACGGATGTGCTTCTTCAATGATCACCATTCTCATACCACCAAGCTTTGGCACCCAGATCCTTCCATATACACCTTTCAATCCCGATTCACTTGTTTCCATGACCTTCTTCTGTACTCGAATATCTTCAGCATCAATGTTTTCTTCCTTTAAAGCTTCTACTTGAGCAGCTTTTACATCATCAATGACCGTGGAAGTTAACATCGTAGATGTCATCATGTAACAACAATCCTTAGCATATGCTTTACGGCTTAAAGCATCGGCTACTACATTAGCCTTACCAGGATGGTAAAGGATCACACAGTCATAATCCTTTATAAGTTACATCGACCTACGCTATCTCATGTTAAGCTCTTTCTGACTAAAAATGTACTTTAAACTTTTATGATCCGTGTACAGTTGACATTTAGTCCCATATAAATAGTGCCTCCATAATTTCAATGCAAAAGTAACTGCGGTCAACTCCAAATCGTGAGTCGAATAATATTTCTCATGCTGCTTAAGCTGTCTAGAGGCATAAGCAATTACATTCCCACGCTGCATCAATACATCACCTAACCCCAATCTCGATGCGTCCGTGTATACTACAAAACCCTCATTACCCTCTGGTAGGGCAAATATAATCGCTTCACTAACGTTTTCTTCAAAATCTCAAAAGCTCCTTGCTGCACGATTTCCCAAACAGACGGTGCATTCTTCTTCATTAATGCAGTCAAAGGAACTACAATCTTCAATAAATCCTTTATAAATCTCCGATAATACCCCGCAAATCCAAGAAAACTTCTGACTTCTGTAGCTGATCGAGGCGGTTCCCAGTTCTTTATCGCTGCTACCTAAGCTGATCTACAAAAATCCCAGCTCCCGAAATAACATGTCCCAAAAACTGAATTTGTTGCAGCCAAAACTCACACTTTGAGAATTTGGCATACAACTTCTCTTTTCTCAACAGCTCCAATAATTCCCTTAGATGATCAGCATGCTCAGTCTCAGACTTGGAATATACCAAGATGTCGTCAATAAACACAATTACCGACTTATCTAACATCGGTCTGCAAACTCTATTCATCAGATCCATAAAGATAGTCGGGGCTTTGGTTAAGCCGAATGGCATACCCAAGAACTCGTAATGCCCATAACGTGTCCTGAAAGCTGTTTTAGGCACGTCTTCCTCTCGAGCTTTCAGTTGATGGTATCCCGACCTCAAGTCAATCTGTGAAAAGACACTAGCCCGTGTAACTGATCAAACAAGTCATCTATCCTCGGCAATAGATACTTGTTCTTAATAGTCAGCTTAATCAGCTCCCGGTAATCAATGCACATCCTCATGGTGCCATATTTCTTCTTAACAAACAGTATCGTAGCTCCCCATGGAGATGAACTCGGTCGAATGATGACCTTATCCAACAACTCCTGGAGTTGTTTCATCATTTCTTGCATCTCGGTAGGAGCAAGGCGATACGGAGAACGAGCTACCGGTGCAGCTCCAGGGATCAAATCAATTCGGAACTCCACTTGTCTTTCAGGCTGCACGCAACGCCAGACAAGTCTTCCAGATTCACATCTGGAAATTGTGATACAACAGGCACATCGGCCATGGTCTTCTTCTCAGCTTTGACATCAATAGCGTATGCCAAATAGGACTTACAACCCCTTGCAACAACCTTTCGTGCTTTTGCAATGGTAAAGAAGCACAGATCCCTACTTCTCTTATCCCCGTATATGCAGATCTCACGCCCCTCCGGTGCGGTTATCTTGATCATACGCTTCTTACAGACTATATGGGATTCATTTTTGATCAACCAGTCCATTCCGACAATTACGTCAAACTCACTGAATTTGATCGGAATCAGATCCAAATTGAAGACTACATCTTCAATCACTAATGTGCAGTTACGGTATACGTGATCTACTTTGACTAGAGTGTTACTAGCAGTTTCTATGTCAAGTATAGAAGATAACTTAGACAGAGGCATAGACAATTGTTGAGCAAACATGGTAGATACAAATGATCTATTGGCACCCGAGTCAAATAACACTCTTGCAGGCAAAGAGTTAACAATGAACATACCAGTAACCACCTCCGGGTTTTCCCTAGCCTCCTTCGCAGTTATCTGAAATGCACGAGACGGTGCCCTTTGTGGCTGGTTCCGGCGGTTGACTGAACCACCACTAGATCCCCCAGATGATCGGGTTAAAGATGGAACAGCAGCTGCTGGAGCGTTCTTTCTACAGTTTCTACTATAATGCCCCCATACACCACATTTATGGCAGGCATCCGATTTTCGTGGGCATTACTTCTGGTAGTGGTCCAATTCTCCACAGCAAAAACATGCACGCCCATTAGTACACTTGCTGAAGTGTTCCAGATGACATTTATTACAGTACTGCGGCTCGGTGTTGATGGAGTACGCACGAGCCCTATTGGACGAACCAGACTGTCGATGGTAAGATTGTTGCGGCGAGTACTACGATGATCGAGAAGAACCAGAGTAGCCTCCTTCGCATTGACGTTTCGGTGGTGAAGGTTGAGTTGGATTAGTTGAAGCACCAGCAGACCCCATTACATACTCGGACATACTCAGAATCTGTTCCCCATTTCTGGCGGCTTCCAGTAAACCAGCAAATGCGGGGTAGCGTACGTTGCTCGTCACCCTTCGGATTTCCAGATCAAGACCAGCCTCAAATCTTGTCACTTTTCTTTCCTCTGTATCAACCTAATGCGGCGCGAACAAACTTCGCCTCGTGAACTCTACTGCATACTGGGGCAAAGACTTAGTCCCCTGAATCAGTGTCATGAACTTAGCTTCTAGTCTTCGGCGCTCATCGGCTGGGCAATATTGATGTGTGAAGATTTCTGTAAACTCAGCCTATGTCATTACAGAAACTTTTTCCAGAGCTCACGCATTCACCATTGAATTCCACCACATTACTGCATCTTTGTTGAACATAACCGTGGCAAATCGGACCATGTCCTTCTCAGCGCAATCGCTGATTCGGAAAGTCCTTTCCGTGGCTGTTATCCATTCCAGTGCAGTAACAACATCACCCAACCCATTAAATTCAACTGCTCCATTTCCCTTGAAATCCTTGAATCGACAACCTTTGGGCTTGTTAGATGACCCAGTGTTGTCATCTTGGTTATTGTCACACCCTGTTACCCCGGTTGGCAACGAAACGTGACGTCGCGGAATCGTAACCATAATCATAATGAACGACCACTATATTGACGTTTTCAAAAATACATCGATATAACTTTAAAAGATAGAAATGTTTTACATAACCCGTAAATGATAAAGAGTAGTTCGCAAGATACAGAGATTTAAATACATAATTAAATTATCCAAAATAATGCAAATAAATCTCCAACAGTTTGAAAAAGAATGCGACTCCTTAAGTGCGGAAGCTTGAAAGTAGCTACTTCTGAAGGCATACTTGCCTTAATTTCCTGAAAATACACGCTAAATTACGTCAACAAAAATTGTTGGTGAGTTCATAGGTTTACAGGTAAATCTGACTTGTATGGACAACAATAGTAGAGTTTGAATTTATAAAATCATAAATTCCATGTTATGTATTACACATAAACCATCATGCAACCGAAGCTTAATTAAAATGAGTTTGCCCTGTGCAGTGTCCCCGACTGTAATACCATGTGTTGAATATATATGCACTCGCTGTTAGCCGATCCAAACTAACCCGAGTGGCGGACATGACTCCCAATAGATCTATCCACAATATATTCGCGTTTACAAATAAATGCAATATTAACGGTTAATGATATAAGGGCTGGTGGAACCACATGTGTAATACATAATAGAAATGAAGATGTTTTCGTGTCCATATAAAAACGAAGCATGTATTTCATCCCCAAAACATAACATTGTGAAAATAGGGGCTATGAGAACTCACCGAGATTGCGATGACAAAAACTAGCGTAAAAAGCTATTTAGCGTGAATGGATGGATGATGCGTCGCGTGAGTTTAATCGAGTCCTAAATTATAATAAGGACTTAATATCTCTAATATATGATGATATATATATTTATAGATTTTTATGTCTTAAATCTCCCAACATTACAAGTTTATAAAGAAAATCCGCTTAAAACGTCAAGTTTATATATATATAATTTTTGAGCTTTTTCGGAGGTTTTTCGGCCTATTTTTGAGGCTGTTTTTGACCAAGCTCCAAAATGTTTTAGACTTTGGTTTTCAAGGACATTAAACTACTATATACAAAGGATTTTTAGAATCAAGAACGGACATTTTTCGATATGTTTAGGTTGGTGAAAAAGCTCGTTAAAAACCCTATGTTGGCCATTTTTGAGCTGTCAAACTTTCGGTTTCCCAAATAATTTCTGGAGGTCTTAAACTCCAAAATAAATTATGAAAACTTCCAGATCTATAGTTAAGACATAGATCTAACTTTTGAGACAAGAATCAACTCATTTCGTTAAGTTATGAATTAGTTATGATTTTTCAAAGCCGATATAAATTTTCTGCCGAAAACCCGCAGTTTATAAACTTGAAACAACTTATGATTCTTGTTGTTTATTCAAAGACTACTTGTATAAAAGTTATAAAAGTTATAAAACACATATATATCACATGTTTTCATAATATTAACACTTTTATAATGTGTTCATATATTTATAAACACATTTAAAGAAACAACTTAAAATAAAAACTAGAAACTTATAAACTTGAGTTTTTATGAAACTTCTTGTTGTTGGTGATTATATATATTATGCAAGTCTTATATAAACATAAATATAAGTTGAAATAATCTAGTATTTACTTACTTTGAAGTGTTAGGAGTATGAAATTGAGAAGAAGTTGGAACTCTTGCAAGATTTGGACCAAGAACGTTTGAACTTCACCAAGAACACTTGAATGAAAATATTTGTAGTGTGTGTGTGTGTGTGGATCCGGTTTTGAGAGTGAAAAAAGAGAGATTTTGGTGTGAAGATAATGAAAGGGAAGCTCTCTATTTATAGGCAAAGTCTTGGTCTTTCAAATGGAGGTTGAGTGCACACTTGGTTGAACTGAAAGAGAATGGTGAAATGAAAGGGAATGGAGAAAGGAGATTTGATGTAGATGGTGCATGGTCTTCTTAATATAAAATTGAAAATCATGTGTGTGTGTGTGTGTGTGTGTGTGTACCATGAGGGCTGGCCATGTGAAGGTATTTTCCATGTATTTTACATTTTTTTTGTATAATGTATTTAGAATGTATTCTTGTATTTCCCTTTTTATGTAATTTCATAAATACTTATGGATGCATTGTTTTAATGAATTATTTTAGTCTTGCATAATTAATGTTAAGTAATTGTATTAGTGTATGATTAGTGTTACCAATCATAATTTAATTACGTACTTAGTTGAATTAATCCTTCATATCGTAAATTGATCGGATTAATTGATTTCCCGATTCATCGCACCGATGAATTTGATTCTAATTGAGTTGAATTTTCTAATGAACCTTGTTAATCACTTGATTAATTTCTAATGACCACTGATTAGGTTATAATTGCCTATTAAATACAGATTAGGTCGTATATGCTAACCTGGTTTAATGTCGGATGTTACAGTCTCCCCTGTTAAGGGAATTTCGTCCCGAAATTAGCTCGTGTTCTCCACTGCTTGAGTATTTGAGAAAAGATGAGGGTATTTTTCCCGGATATGATCTTTACGTTCCCACATAAACTCAGGACCTCACTTAGAGTTCCATCTGACTTTTATTATCGGGATCCGGCCGTGCTTTAGTTTCTTGACTTCTCGGTCCATTATTTCCAAATGTTTTTCAAGGAAGTTCAACTTATCGTCTAACTCCAGCTCGTCCATGGGTATGACGAGTGTTTCATGTAACACCCTACTTTTTCGACTAATGCCACATAGGACTCACAGTCCACGTCATCAAATCATAAGCAATGTCATCAAGGGTTAAACAGCTAATTACTACTAAATATCAACATCGGACATAAGTAACACAGGACGGGAACCAACCCCCGTCAACAAAGTCCGGCAACCCCGACATAAGTAAAGGTTACAGTCATCCATGAGTCACTGGCTAATAAGCCAAACCACAAAACATCAAGACTACTTACGAAAGTAGTCACTAACTACTGTCCACGCGGCGGGTTTCGGCTACTGCCCGCTGTATCCCTAGCCTCAGTCCTCGTACCTGAGATCCACGGTTAAAACAACAGTCAGCGGAAAGCTGGTGAGTTACTATAAACAACTTTAAACAGTTTATAAAATAGTTAGCACAACGTAACAACTGGTAATTAACTCTACATGCGGCCGGCATCAACGGCCCGACGCCTCATCGGGAGCGACCCGGCACAGCCTGCATAGCCCACTCCACAAAGTAGTGGGTTGTCAGGTCCACTGAGTTGGGAATGACCCAACAGGCCTCTCTACTCTGCGTATCAACGACTATACGCGTGATCCACGAACTCTGCTCTGTGCAAACAAATATCAACGTATAAAAGGATCCACATCGGACCCGGATAATAAAAAACAAGTAAGTAACTCACCTGAAGCACGACTACAGTCCCGCTATCAACGACAGTATCTACAAGTCCCAGGTCTAGCTACGAACCCTGGCAACAATAAATACAACTACACTGTAACGACTAGCTACGGAACTCATAACGACTACACTACTAGACTCCCTAGCTCGACATGAATCAACAAGCCAAGACACACGAGCGCGGCCAGGAGCGCGGCCGGGATCGTGGTCGCGGGCTCCTCGTCGCGGCCAGTCATCTCGGACGCGATGACTCCGCGCTGCCCCTCTCGTCGCGGCCGGGCTCATCTGAGCACGCCCGTGCTCGTCCGACCCTCGACTAACGACTCGGTCGCGTTCCACTACCAGCGACCACCCTTAACCGCCTCACCCTGATCGCGGGCGCGACCAGGGGAGCTCGGCCGCGATGCGGCGACGAACAGAGCAGGTTATGCTCTGTTTTTCATACACTACGGGAATCGCTTTTAATCCCGTTTTTATGCATTTCAGGGGTTATAATCCAATCCCAAGACATGATAACTACTTAACATGATAATTCAACTCAGTTGGTACGAATCACTAACCTTAAATCTGATTTTCGTTCTTGGATTTGAGTTACAACTTGAAGAGGTGATGGTGGTGATGATTCCTCAATTTTAGCTGCTGAGATCCCTCCTTTGGCTTCCTTTCTGGTTCCAGCTAAGTACACACACACATATGCACTTGAGTTTGAAATGAAATGAAGAGATAAGCTATTACTCGAGATATATATACGTTCTCGGTCCCGAACTCAATTAAAACGGGTACGGTACTCATTAATCACTGGGTAAGCACCCGTTAACCCAATTAATCTCAAATTAATGACTTGGGTTTAGAATGTCAATTAACTCATTAAAACAACCCCAAATTCTCAATTACTACTAGACCGGTTATTATCTCAACCGATTAAAATTACACGTAATAGCAATCTACTTTACTGACTCACGTGCAATTTATCAATCAAAATTTACCAACTCATTGAGGCGACTCTTAAAGCCAATAAATAAATTACACGTACCTGCTGCTAGATTCCGGATGTTACAAATCCTCCCCTCTAGAACTGATCCCGTCCTCGGGATCTCAACTCAGGTGAATAGATGCGGATACCGCTGCCGCATGTCCGCCTCGGGTTCCCAGGTAGCGCTGGAACCCTTATGATACCGCCATTGCACTAATACCAGCGGGATCTCTTTCTTCCGCAACTTCTTTATCTTGCGGTCTAGAATAGTCTCGGGATGCTCAACGTATCTCAGCTGCTCGTCTACCTCGATCTCCGCCATGGGAACCGTCTCCTCATGTGGGGCCAAACATCGTCGCAGGTAGCTAACATGGAAGGTAGAATGTACCCCACGCAACTCTGGAGGCAACTCTAATCGGTAGGCCTGCGTGCCCACTCGCTCAACTATACGGAACGGCCCAATGAATCTCGGACTGAGCTTACCTCGCTTCCGGAATCGAATCACACCCTTCCATGGGGATACCTTCAGTAGTACCCACCCGCCTACCTCAAACTCTAACTCCTTGGTCCTTTTATCGGCATAACACTTCTGTCGACTCTGAGCTACCTGTAATCTCTCTCTGACCACTGCTATCTTCTCACTAGTCTGCTGAATGATCTCGGGACCTGTAATCTCTTTCTCTCCCACCTCGGTCCAACGCACAGGAGTACGACATTTACGACCATATAACGCTTCGAACGGAGGCATCTTAATACTGGAGTGGTAGCTGTTATTATAAGCAAATTCAACTAACGGCAAATGTGAATCCCAGCTACCACTAAAATCCACCACACAAGCTCGTAACATATCTTCCATCGTCTGGATCGTACGCTCAGACTGGCCGTCCGACTGGGGATGATAAGCAGTACTCATCTGCACTCGAGTACCCAACGCTCGCTGTAAGCTTTGCCAGAAGGTGGACGTGAATCGAGCATCTCTATCGGAAACTATTGAGGCTGGAACTCCATGTCGGGAGACAATCTCATACAAATAAACTCGGGCGAGCTGCTCCAACGTATAAGTCTCTCGGATCGGCAGAAAATGCGCTGTCTTCGTAAGCCGGTCTACTATTACCCATATCGCATCGTATCCACGTGGAGTCCGCGGTAACTTCGTAACGAAATCCATCGTAATATGCTCCCAGCTCCACTGAGGAATCTCTAACGGCTGTAAGCGGCCATGGGGCTTCTGGTGCTCGGCCTTCACCTGCAGGCAAGTCGGACAACGCTCGACGAACTCAGCTATATCCCGTTTCATACCGGGCCACCAATATAACACACGGAGATCCTGATACATCTTCGTACTACCAGGATGAATAGCAAGGCGAGACTTATGAGAATCCTCCAAGATCAACTGTCGTGCATCACCGGCCCTAGGAACCCAAACTCGACCCTGTCTCACATACAACCCTCGAGAGTCAGTCTCGAACTCCTGTGACTGACCCAAAATGTGCTCCCTCCGGTGGTTCTCTGCACGCATCCCGATAGCCTGCGCCTCTCGAAGCCTCTCTATCAGGGTAGACGTCACCTCGACCCTGTAATTACGGGCTCGGCTCGAAGATCCGCGCTCCTTTCGACTGAGCGCGTCTGCCACCACATTTGCCTTACCTGGGTGGTACTGAATGTCGCAATCATAATCCTTGATCAACTCTAGTCCCCGTCTCTGGCGCATATTCAGATCACGCTGGCTGAACAAATACTGGAGACTCTTATGATCGGTAAACAAAGTAAACGGAACTCCGTACAGATAATGGCGCCAAATCTTTAGCGCAAACACGATAGCCGTCAACTCTAAATCATGGGTCGAATAATTCTTCTCGTAGTCCTTCAACTGGCGAGAAGCATAAGCAATCACTCGGCCTCTCTGCATCAATACACACCCTAACCCTGTCCCGGAAGCATCAGTATATACAACAAAATCACTGGTGCCTTCAGGCAGGGCTAACACTGGAGCCTGACACAATCGACGCTTCAGCTCCTCAAACACAAACTCCTGATCCTCAGTCCACTCAAACGGAACTGACTGGCGAGTCAAACGAGTCAACGGCACAGCAATCAAAGCAAAGTCCTGGATAAATCGACGATAATATCCGGCTAATCCCAGGAAACTGCGAATCTCTGCTACACTTCGGGGCCTCTCCCAGCTCATAACGGCCTCTATCTTAGCTGGGTCAACAGAAACGCCCTCGCCGCTAACGACATGGCCTAGGAACTGAACTTCTCGAAGCCAGAACTCACATTTCGAGAACTTCGCATATAGCTTCTCTCGCCGTAACACACTTAAAATCTCTCGCAGGTGCGCCGCATGCTCCTCTACTGATCGGGAATATATCAGGATGTCATCTATGAACACTATGACAAACTGATCAAGATACGGACGGCAGACCCTATTCATCAGGTCCATAAAGGCTGCTGGGGCATTGGTTAGCCCGAACGGCATAACCAGGAACTCATAGTGGCCATATCGGGTCCTGAATGCTGTCTTCGCTGTATCCTGCTCATGGACCTTCAGCTGATGATATCCCGAGCGCAAGTCGATCTTCGAAAACACGTTAGCCCCCTGCAACTGGTCGAACAAATCATCTATCCGCGGAAGAGGATAACGGTTCTTTACCGTTACCTTATTAAGCTCACGATAATCTATACACATCCTCATCGACCCATCTTTCTTCTTTACAAATAGGACCGGAGCACCCCATGGTGAAGTACTCGGTCGGATGAAACCACGGTCTAACAGCTCCTGCAACTGACTCATCAGCTCCCTCATCTCGGTAGGAGCCAAACGATAAGGAGCACGTGCAATGGGAGTAGCACCGGGCACCAACTCGATACGAAACTCTACCTGTCTGTCCGGTGGCAAACCAGGTAGCTCCTCGGGAAACACATCGGGGAACTCAGAAACGACATCAACGGTCTCTATACTCCGCTTCTCCTTCTTTGCATCAACTACATATGCTAGGAAGGAGGAACAACCCTTGGCTAAACAACGACTAGCCTGAATCGCAGAAATGAGGCCAACACTGCCCCTACTGCGCTCTCCGTACACGGTAATGATACAATCCGCAGAAACCGGTAGCCGAATGATCTTTTTGGAACACGCAATATCAGCACGCTGAGAAGCTAACCAATCCATACCTATAATGGCATCAAAACTATCGATCTCTATAGGCAACAAATCGATCCTAAATGGATAGCCGTCTATCTCTAATATACACTGGGCATAAATATGCCTAACTACAGAAGCACTGCCATTAGCAAGCTCTATGGCCAATGGCTCTGACAACTCAACAGGCAAAGCAGTAAAATATGCAGTAAAGGCAAGCGAAACAAAGGAACGGTTCGCTCCGGAATCGAACAACACTCGGGCACTATGACCATTTAAAATGAACGTACCCGAAACCACGTCGGCTGTATCTCGAGCCTCCTCCGCTGTCAGCTGAAAAACTCGGCCTCTGGCTGGCGGGACAGTATCTCTGCGCGCTGAAGAGCCAACAGAACTCTGACCCTGGGTCGGCGGTCTCGTATCCCCCTGCCGCGGAGCTGTACAATCTCTGGACTGATGACCAGGCCGCCTGCAATTAAAACATAGCGGGTCTCTCGAAGTACATCCTTTCTGGGTGTGGCCGGGCTGACCACAACGGAAGCAACGCACATGGCGGGGATCACACTCCCCTGTGTGCCTCTGGCGGCATCTCCTGCAAAACCGCTCTCTATTAGCTGACCCCGAACTCGATGCTCCTCCCCTCTGCTCGGACCCTGCAAAACGACTGCCCCTGTCATCGGGCCTGCGATCTGATCTCTGAGAAGACCTATCTCTGTGCCTATCTCCTCCCTCAGACTCTGCGCGTCGACGGTCGTCGCATCTAGGCTGAAACTGACTGGGACGACTATCTCTGTCCCAATCTCTATCTCTACCTCTGTCAAAACCACCTCCCTGTCCAGCCGACTGAGTGACTCGTGGCTGTTCGACCACTGGATCTCTACGAGATAACTCGCTCTCTCGTCTACGAGCTAACTCGACTGCCCTGGCATAGGTCGGGATGTAACCGGTATCAATAAACTCTCGAATCTCCTTACACAATCCCATCAGAAACCGATTAATCTTCCGTGACTCTGTACTAATCTGAATCGGCGCGAACAAACTCAAATCGATGAAAATCTTCTCGTACTCATCAACTGATCGCTGTCCCTGAAATAACGTCAGGAAATCAATCTCCAGCTGAGCCCTGCGGTCCTCAGGACAGTATTGCTCCTCGAAACGAGCCCTAAACTGGCTCCAGGTCATCTCATAGGCTGGTCCGTCTCCCATCATATCTCTAATCGTACGCCACCACTGCTGAGCGCTAGTCCGTAACTGGGCACTAGCAAAAGTCGTCATCTGATCAGGGTGGCATCCTGTGATACGGAAAGCCATCTCCATATCCTGCAACCAGTACATGGCCTTCACGGCCCCGGGCTCGCCGTGATACTCTGGCGGGTGTGCAGCAAGGAACTCCTTATATTTACACCCCTTGCCTGCCGCTCGCGATGAACCAGCTCCTGAATCTCTACCTCCGCCTGAACTCTGGGTCTGGGACTGAATACCCTCAGCACGGCCTTTCTCGTAGGCCTCCTGTAATCGTCGGGCAAACTCCTCATCTGATACCCGTCCCCCAGTGGGACCCTCGGGTCTCTGCTCGTCTGCCATAGAATCTCTGCATAATGTAAACAACATTACTATAACGACAATAATATAATTCTACAATTCCTTAGACCTACTCATCAGAGATCAAGCCCAAGGATCTAGACACTGGTTTAAGCCTAAGCATCACTAATGATACTTAAACCTTAAACTAATGCTCTGATACCAAGCTGTAACACCCTACTTTTTCGACTAATGCCACATAGGACTCACAGTCCACGTCATCAAATCATAAGCAATGTCATCAAGGGTTAAACAGCTAATTACTACTAAATATCAACATCGGACATAAGTAACACAGGACGGGAACCAACCCCCGTCAACAAAGTCCGGCAACCCCGACATAAGTAAAGGTTACAGTCATCCATGAGTCACTGGCTAATAAGCCAAACCACAAAACATCAAGACTACTTACGAAAGTAGTCACTAACTACTGTCCACGCGGCGGGTTTCGGCTACTGCCCGCTGTATCCCTAGCCTCAATCCTCGTACCTGAGATCCACGGTTAAAACAACAGTCAGCGGAAAGCTGGTGAGTTACTATAAACAACTTTAAACAGTTTATAAAATAGTTAGCACAACGTAACAACTGGTAAACAACTCTACATGCGGCCGGCATCAATGGCCCGACGCCTCATCGGGAGCGACCCGGCACAGCCTGCATAGCCCACTCCACAAAGTAGTGGGTTGTCAGGTCCACTGAGTTGGGAATGACCCAACAGGCCTCTCTACTCTGCGTATCAACGACTATACGCGTGATCCACGAACTCTGCTCTGTGCTAACAAATAACAACGTATAAAAGGATCCACATCGGACCCGGATAATAAACAACAAGTAAGTAACTCACCTGAAGCACGACTACAGTCCCGCTATCAACGACAGTATCTACAAGTCCCAGGTCTAGCTACGAACCCTGGCAACAATAAATACAACTACACTGTAACGACTAGCTACGGAACTCATAACGACTACACTACTAGACTCCCTAGCTCGACATGAATCAACAAGCCAAGACACACGAGCGCGGCCAAGAGCGCGGCCGGGATCGTGGTCGCGGGCTCCTCGTCGCGGCCAGTCATCTCGGACGCGATGACTCCGCGCTGCCCCTCTCGTCGCGGCCGGGCTCATCTGAGCACGCCCGTGCTCGTCCGACCCGCGACTAACGACTCGGTCGCGTTCCACTACCAGCGACCACCCTTAACCGCCTCACCCTGATCGCGGGCGCGACCAGGGGAGCTCGGCCGCGATGCGGCGACGAACAGAGCAGGTTATGCTCTGTTTTTCATACACTACGGGAATCGCTTTTAATCCCGTTTTTACGCATTTCAGGGGTTATAATCCAATCCCAAGACATGATAACTACTTAACATGATAATTCAACTCAGTTGGTACGAATCACTAACCTTAAATCTGATTTTCGTTCTTGGATTTGAGTTACAACTTGAAGAGGTGATGGTGGTGATGATTCCTCAATTTTAGCTGCTGAGATCCCTCCTTTGGCTTCCTTTCTGGTTCCAGCTAAGTACACACACACATATGCACTTGAGTTTGAAATGAAATGAAGAGATAAGCTATTACTCGAGATATATATACGTTCTCGGTCCCGAACTCAATTAAAACGGGTACGGTACTCATTAATCACTGGGTAAGCACCCGTTAACCCAATTAATCTCAAATTAATGACTTGGGTTTAGAATGTCAATTAACTCATTAAAACAACCCCAAATTCTCAATTACTACTAGACCGGTTATTATCTCAACCGATTAAAATTACACGTAATAGCAATCTACTTTACTGACTCACGTGCAATTTATCAATCAAAATTTACCAACTCATTGAGGCGAGTCTTAAAGCCAATAAATAAATTACACGTACCTGCTGCTAGATTCCGGATGTTACATTTCATCAGCCATGCATTTCTTAAGGTTGGATACGTGGAAGGTATTATGCATGCTGCTAAGCTCTGGTGGTAGCTCTAAACAATAAGCTACTATTCGAATGTAACGAGGATTCAGTTATCCTTTATTTGCAAATCGTATCACGCCCTTCCATGGCGAGACTTTCATCGATACTCTTTCTCCAAATTAAAACCCAAGGGACTTTCTTCTTACGCCCACATAAGTTTTCTGACGATCGGGAGTAGCTTTTAGTCGGTTCCGTATCTGTACTATCTTTTCGGTGGTCTCAAGTATGGTTTCTGGGCCAAAGGCATGACTATCCCTGACCTTGGCATATCAAAGGGGTGATCGACACTTTTATCCGTACAGGGCCTCAAATGGAGCAACCTTAAACCGTGTGTGATAGCTGTTGTTGTATGATAATTCTTCTAATGGTAATTGAGTATCCCAACACTTCCCAAAATCCATTACACAGGCTCTTAACTTAGGTTCTAGGGTTTGAATCGTTCTTTCATTTTGACCATCGGTCTAATGGTGATAGGTGGTACTCATGTCCAAGTCTTGTACCCAAAGCTTGCTGTACGTTTGCCAAAAATCTAGATGTGAATCTACTACCCGTATCCGAAATGAGTGAAATTGGCACTCTGTGTCCGGAGACGACTTCCTTGAGGTACGTTTGGACTAACTTAGTCATCTCGTTGTTCTCCTTGACTGGTAGGAATGCGCGGATCTTGTTAGGCGGTCGACTATTACCTAAATGGTTTTTGATGTTTGGTCTTAACTTTGGAGCATGATAAGAATTTGTTGACATATGTGGCAACGTCATCCTTCATGTTAGCCCACCTGTATAGTTCCTTGAGGTCATGATACATTTTTATCGGATCCAGGGTGAACAACATATCCTGATTTATGTCCTTCATCCATAGCCAACTTTCTTATTCCACCAGACAGAGAAATCAGATTCTATTAATGAAATATTGAATTTTTTTTCTTTATTAGCCCTTATACCAAAATATTTATCCATTCTATGCAGGGCTTCATTGTTCATATTTTCCTCCTTAACAACTTCTACTTGTGCATCATGAACTAAGGGAGGAAGGTTTGGTTGAATGGTTATAACTAGGGCTTGTATTCTTAATGGCTTAGCTCGTTCCTTTCGGCTCTGAGCGTCTGCAACCACATTAGTTTTCCTCAGGTGATAACTATTTTTCACAGTTGCAATCACTTATTAGCTTCATCCAATGACACTACTTCATATCCGACTCTTTCTGGTTCAAGATGTGTTGGAGGCCCTTATGGTCTGTGACTGTAGTACGCTTGTTATCATACAACTAATGTCTCCAAGTCTTAAAGATAAAGACTACTGCTCCAAGATCTAGATCATGCGTTGTGTCATTCACCTAGTGAACCTTAAGTTTTCATAAGTATAAGCTATGACCCTATCTTTCTATATCAACCCATTGTGTGAAGCTTCACAGTAATCTACTAATTTCTTGCTTCTCTTGGATAAAATAAGCGCGCTGCATAGTTTGTGCTTTAATAACTGATATGAAGTTTCTTGATCCTTGCCCCAATCATACTTAATGTCTTTTCGGGTTAGTTTTGTTAATGCTCCGGTGATCCTTGTGAAATTTTTTATAATTGCCTATAATAAGTGGCGAGTCTTAAGAACTGTCGTATCTCTATGGGGGTTCTAAGGGTTGACCAATTCATGATAGCCTCGATCTTTACGGGGTCGACTTGTATCCCTTTACTATTGATCACGTGCCTGAGAAATCTTACCTATCTTAGCCAAAAGTCAAACTTAGAAAGCTTGGCATATAGTTGTTCTTTCTTCAACAACTCTAGAATCAGTCTTAAGTGTATGCTCGAGCTCCTCCTTGCTTTGTGAGTAGATTAAGATGTCATTCATGAATACAATCACGAATTTGTCTAGATAAGGTTTGCACACCTGATTTATGAGGTCCATGAATACCGTTGGGGCACTGGTTAATTCAAATGGCATTAATAGTAATTTATGATGACCGTAACGGAATCTGAAGGCTGTCTTTGGACTATCTTTCTTGTGAACGCTAACCTGATGATAGCCAGACCTTAGGTCGATCTTCAAATAGAAGCTTAATTCTTGGAGTTTGGTCAAACAAGTCATTGATCCTTGTGAGAGGATATCGACTCTCTTAGTTTATTTAGCTCTCGGTAATTGATGCACATTCTGAAGGTTCCATCCTTCTTCTTTATAAACAAAACTGGAGCTCCTCCAAAGCGAGAAACTCGGTTTGATAAACCTTTTATCTAAGAGCTCCTACAGTTGGTTGGACGATTCTTACAATATTGATGGGGCTAATCGGCCTGGTGCTCGAGCCACTGGTGCAGCACCTGATACTAGGCCGATTTTTGATCCTCGATGTTGGCAGTTCAGGTATGTGTTCTGGAAAAAATTTGGGGTAACCATAATTAATAAGAATATTTTCGAGCCGCTTTTCCTTTGGCTTCCTCTCTGTTAACACTTCAGGGCCCTAATGCTAGGGATGATGCTTACTTTGGTATTTCTTTTTTTTTTTTCCCTTGGACAGTAATGACCTTCTTATTGGCTAAAGGTATATGAACCGTCTTCTTGTTGCACACTATTTCTGCACGATTCTTTGATAGTCAATCCATGTCTATGACCACGTCAAAACATCCCAGTTTGACGGGCATCAAGTCTATTTCAAAGAGTTGGCCTACGAATTCCAAGTAGAATCCTCGACTTATGTTATTCGTCTTAAGCGTCTTACTGTCATCATCTTCAATAGCATAATTGGCACTTAATAGTGTAAGAATGGAATTTATCTGCTTACTGAACTTAGTGGATATAAAGCTCCTTCTGCACCGGTATCAAATAGTAGAAATGCATAAGTGGAATTTAATGGGGTAAGAGGATAAGTCTATGGGTTTGAAATTTCTTAGGCAGATTGTCGTATTACATATCCTCATGCTCCTAGTTATAGATAAAACTTAATTTTTCATTAAAATGCTTGATACCTAATCTTTGTACATGATATGGTCGGAATTTTCCGATAAATTCTTAAGCCTTACACACCATAAGATGTATCAGATACTAAATCCTAGAGAAATACTATAAAAGGGTACTAAGTATGAGATGCCTCCGGGGTTTCCTCGTACTCCAGAGCGTTAAGTCGTTGGGTTAGTTCTTCACTGCGGGCTTTATGCGCTGTCACAATTCCTTGATTCCGTCTTGTTGAATCGCCTGTGTATTCTGGTTGGCCCAAGGTTTATTGGTGGTTTGTATTACCTCCTGCTTAATCCTTGCAAAGATCTCACCGACCTCTTGGTGGATTTTGTCGAAATTGGAGGTCGTGTCTCGCGACCCTTGCCAGCAATAGAGGCACCGTTTGTTACATAGGTTTCTGGGTAACTATCGACACTTGAGAGGAAGATGGTGTTCCGACTTCAAACTGGCCTTGGATCCCTTCCTCGTTTCTCCACTCTTAGAGTGTGTGAGGCATCCATCCCCACTTTCTTATGTTTGCCCGTTACTACTGAGACGGGCTTGGCTAATGGGCAGGTACCGGGATAGACTCCCGTTGTGCTAGTCACACCCTTTCCCTAGGGGTGAATTTCTTCAATGGTCCATTGGGATGGTTTCTGAATAGGGTGTAGGGTGGAATATGTGATGGTGATGGTGGAGCAATTTGTGTTGCAGGGCCACAATTTCCCTCCATGTGCTTTGACGGGTTCATTACATCGTCATTGATTTGGTCTGGGTGGGTTCCCGATCCAAAGTATACCTCAATGTCACCTTGGCTTCCTTGTTCCATGGGTGAGAATTCATCCTCTGAGTCAAAGAGGATAATAACCGTATTGTTCGACATGTTATTGTCATCAGGGTCCATATATGTGTTCACAGGTCTTGAAGAAAGTTTAGTTTTTGTAGCAGTTATAGTAAGGTACTAATGCAACCTAGTTCACTATAACTATGTCTCTGATACCAATCTGTCACACCCCGTTACCCCGGTTGGCAACGAAACGTGACGTCGCGGAAGCGTAACCATAATCATAATGAACGACCACTATATGGACGTTTTAAAAAATACATCGATGTAACTTCAAAAGATAGAAATGTTTTACATAACCCGTAAATGATAAAGAGTAGTTCGCAAGATACAGAGATTTAAATACATAATTAAATTATCTAAAATAATGCAAATAAATCTCCAACAGTTTGAAAAAGAATGCGACTCCTTAAGTGCGGAAGCTTGAAAGTAGCTACTTCTGAAGGCATACTTGCCTTAATTTCCTGAAAATACACGCTAAATTACGTCAACAAAAATTGTTGGTGAGCTCATAGGTTTACACGTAAATCTGACTTGTATGGACAACAATAGTAGAGTTTGAATTTATAAAATCATAAATTCCATGTTATGTCTTACATATAAACCATCATGCAACCGACGCTTAATTAAAATGAGTTTTCCCTGTGCAGTATCCCCGACTGTAATACCGTGTGTTGAATGTATATGCACTCGCTGTTAGCCGACCCGAACTAACCCGAGTGGGGGACATGACTCCCAATAGATCTATCCACAATATATTCGCGCGTAGAAATAAATGCAATTAACGGATCATGATATAAGGACTGATGGAACCACATGTGTAATACATAATTGAAATGAAGATATTTTCGTGTCCATATAAAAACGAAGCATGTATTTCATCCCCAAAACATAACAGTGTGAAAATAGGGGCTATGAGAACTCACCGAGATTGCGATGGCAAAAACTAGCGTAAAAAACTATTTAGCGTGAATGGATGGATGATGCGTCGCGTGAGTTTAATCGAGTCCTAAATGATAATAAGGACTTAATATCTCTAATATATGATGATATATATATATTTATAGATTTTTATGTCTTAAATCACCCAACATTACAAGTTTATAAATAAAATCCGCTTAAAACGTCAAGTTTATATATATAATTTTCCAACTTTTTCGGAGGTTTTTCGGCCTACTTTGAGGCTGTTTTTGACCAAGCTCCAAAATGTTTTAGACTTTGGTTTTCTAGGACATTAAATTACTATATACAAAGGATTTTTAGAATCAAGAACGACCATTTTTCGAGATGTTTAGGTTGGTGAAAAAGCTCGTTAAAAACCCTATGTTGGCCATTTTTGAGCTGTCAAACTTTCGGTTTCCCAAATAATTTCTGGAGGTCTTAAACTCCAAAATAAATTATGAAAACTTCCAGATCTATAGTTAAGACATATGTCTAACTTTTGAGACAAGAATCAACTCATTTCGTTAAGTTATAAATTAGTTATGATTTTTCAAAGTCGATATAAATTTTCTGCCGAAAACCCGCAGTTTATAAACTTGAAACAACTTATGATTCTTGTTGTTTATTCAAAGACTACTTTTATAAAAGTTATAAAAGTTTTAAAACACATATATATCACATGGTTTCATAATATTAACACTTTTATAATGTGTTCATATATATTCATAAACACATTTAAAGAAACAACTTAAAATAAAAACTAGAAACTTATAAACTTGAGTTTTTATGAAACTTGTTGTTGTTGGTGATTATATATATTATGCAAGACTTATATAAACATAAATATAAGATGAAATAAGCTAGTATTTACTTACATTGAAGTGTTAGGAGTATGAAATTGAGAAGAAGTTGGAACTCTTGCAAGATTTGACCAAGAACACTTGAACTTCACCAAGAACACTTGAATGAAAATGTTTGTAGTGTGTGTGTGTGTGTGGATCCGGTTTTGAGAGTGAAAAAAGAGAGATTTTGGTGTGAAAATAATGAAAGGGAAGCTCTCTCTTTATAGGAAAAGTCTTGGTCTTTCAAATGGAGGTTGAGTGCCCACTTGGTTGAATTGAAAGAGAATGGTGAAATGAAAGGGAATGGAGAAAGGAGATTTGATGTAGATGGTGCATGGTCTTCTTAATATAAAATTGAAAATCAAGTGTGTGTGTGTGTGTGTGTGTACTATGAGGGTTGGCCATGTGAAGATATTTTCCATGTATTTTACATTTTTTTTGTATAATGTATTTAGAATGTATTCTTGTATTTCCCT
This sequence comes from Centrapalus pauciflorus, assembly GCA_020465985.1. Taxonomy (NCBI): domain Eukaryota; kingdom Viridiplantae; phylum Streptophyta; class Magnoliopsida; order Asterales; family Asteraceae; genus Centrapalus; species Centrapalus pauciflorus. The sequence continues at coordinate 27,597 of JAANYP010000396.1, forward strand.
TTTTATGTAATTTTATAAATACTTATGGATGCATTGTTTTAATGAATTATTTTAGTCTTGCATAATTAATGTTAAGTAATTGTATTAGTGTATGATTAATGTTACCAATCATAATTTAATTACGTACTTAGTTGAATTAATCCTTCATATCGTAAATTGATCGGATTAATTGATTTCCCAATTCATCGCACCGATGAATTTGATTCTAATTGAGTTGAATTTTCTATTGAACCTTGATAATCACTTGATTAATTTCTAATGACCACTGATTAGGTTATAATTGCCTATTAAATACAGATTAGGTCGTATATGCTAACCTGGTTTAATGCCGGATGTTACAGTTATCGTCGTTGTTATCCTCTTTTTCCTTGTTCTTTCTCTTGTCTTCCTTTCTCTTAGCTTCGGCCTCATCTCGAGCCCGAAACTGATCTTGAATCATCTTATTCCGCTCAGCCATCATGGATAGCATCATTTCTCTTGTTTCTTCGGGTGTCATTCGTCCTCTAGACATGTTATGAATATAAAACATCTAACTTGTTTAGTAACATGTCATTTTTTAAAAGAAACCACCCATTGTCCCATATGAAAGTCAATCTCCTATGACTACTAGATTGTAGCCTATCTTAGTTCAGATCATTACTTAGAATCACTACATATCTTCACTTAATGTTTGAGACCAAGACCTCACGGACACTTGAATCTCAAACTACTGCTCTGATACCATTCGCTTTGACACCGTTGCCACATTAACCACCATTACAATACACCAAGGATTAATCACCATATAAATTATTACATAATCATCTGAATGCTTAAACAAGTGCGGAAGCATTAAAGTACATAAATTAAAATAATACAAATTTGTCAAACACCCTACGATGCTACGAAGTTTCATGTCTAAGTCTACATACTCAATACATTTTTACATCACTCAGAATGTATTACAACATTGGTCACATTGTACATTTATCGATTGAGTAGTATTAAATTTTCCATGACTTCAAAAACGACCTAACTAGAAGGTCCTGCAGTGGATTTCCCCATTCCTGTAAAAATGTCAACAACTGAGGGGTAAACAAAGTTAGTGAATACCAATGATTTTACAAATTCCACAAGCCCTTATGATGCCCCCCAAGAGTAACATTGGTAACACATACCGTATACTCTCTACGTACTCAAAGTACGGAACCCGAGCCGCAGCTCCTTCGAGATGACACTCGGCATAAGAAAATCCAACCATCTGAGACAAATATACTATCGGGGATGACGTACTGCCTATCCTGACCACAGAAGTGTCAAACTCTTTGTCATATAGCACAGTAACATCTAGAAAACAGATGCGACCCGCAAGTCAATCAATAAGATACACAACAAAGAAACGGACATGCAACAAGTATGAATGTGCATCAACATATACGCAATTTAGTAGAATGCCAAATGAAAGTGAAACAACATGCCTCAGTAGGCAAAGCAAACATAAAACAAATGCAGACATCTGAAAATCAAAGGTATTCACAGTGGGTGCGTTAGTTAACTTTAATCAATATTATTTCTCCTCGGGATTTCGACCGGATTCACAAAGTACCCCACTGTGGGTTAAACAACACCACAAGGGACCTGTTACATTTCCATAAGGAAAACATATCACATACATGTTCGAGCATCAATTTGTACACTTAAAAGTATTACAACGTTCGAAACCGTCATCCGAAACTCATGTTTAAAATCCATTATATGGTGTGTTATTATTTCCAAATTACCCTTTATTATATACCTTAATATAGTACAAAAGATATCCCAAAAGTGTAATTAATTATCCATAAATTCGTGTCCTTAAAACCCCATCCGAATTACACATGAACAGCAGCCAACTCGCAGAGTTGGTCCAGGGAACTCGCCGAGTTGAGGTTTGAATTTCGGATCCTCGGTCGGATTTCCGACCCATCCGAATTAATTTACGCATCCGATTTCGGGTCTCATTCGATTTCGGTTCCATCTAAATTCGGTTCTCATCCGAATTCGCCCAAGAACTCGTCGAGTTCACCAGTCGCAACTACGGGTTTTGTACTAATATTTCAAAAATTCCATTTTTATTTACATGCAATTAAATCCCATGTTATACTAACATATTTGGGGTGTTTCTACATCATTTTCCCCATCAATAACACTCTAATTCGTCCAAAAATGACCAAAAATGAAAATTTTTCTCAAGAACACTAAAGTTCACAAAAACTAAGATTTCATAATGTTTAGGACGTTTCAACGGTTGATTCTTGTTTCTGAGGCTTCAATAATCTTCCAAGAATGATTTTCGACTATTAAAACATACATGCAACCACTGGAATACAGATTTTAATACCGAATTTTATGCATTTTTTATTCTCAAAATAAACCCCAAATTGAGAAATAATGTTCTTACCTTAATTTCCTTTGATTCTTGATAATATTCAACTTTAAATCCACGAATTTGTTCCAAAATCTTTGTTTTCCAGCAGAGATTTAGAGTGAGAGTGAGAGAGATTGAGAGCTTAAGGTTGAAATGGTGAAACTGAATGAAATGAAAGACTAATAGTCTTTTATTTCATAACTTCCGGGCTTTGGCACATTTAGCCCCTCAACTTATCTGATTTCACTGATTTTATCTTAGTTTATCATTACTAACATTTATAAATCATAATACTCCATAATAATAATTCAAAATTATCAAATTTCTTAAAATAGCAACCAACTTTTAAATTTCCGGATACATAATCATCTTTCTTAATCCAACTTAATTATACAAATTACAAAATATCCAACTAATTAATCTAAATTAAAATAATTTGGATCTAAGGATGTAACATAAGGTTTGAAAGAAGACTCAGATTCAATCCAAGTCTACTAAGAAACCCACTCACCAAGAAAATGAAAAATCTCCAAAATCTAAGTCTTCCATGCGTACTGACTCTTGTTGTTTTGTTCCTACAGATCATGTGAGAAGAGTGCCAAAAATGTCTATCCAAGGTTTTACAAGTTTTTTTGTGAAGAAGGCTGTTATGCAAAATGATTTTGTTTCTAGAGATAGGGTGCATGTAATCTCTGAAAACAATGATTGTAACGATGTACGAATTCTGTTTCCTATTTGAAGTATTCATTTAGTGACTTGTTTAAATTATATCCAACTCGTTTTAGATGTCAAGTACCTGAAATGAATGCTTTTGTGCCTTATCCTGCTAAGAGAATTCCTAAAATAAAAATGAAAAATGTTGCATTATCGGCCATCACAAAAAATGACACTTGTACTTTGCCTAGGCCCAAAACCAAAGCAAAAGTCAAACAAGTCTCAAAAAGTCAAAAACCGAAGGTAATTTCATCGCCTAAGGTTCCAAAGCCTGACAAATCCAATTATCCATGGATTCCAAAAGGCTATGCATCTGGTCCACACATAACTGCAAAATGCGTTCCTAAAACTGCAAATTTGCCATATACACCTGGAATCCTAACCCAAAAGGACCCATATTAAGATGGGTACCCAAAGTTGTGTGATCTTAATGCAGATGGTTATTGGTTACTTCAGATCAAGACTCGTACTTCACTGAATTGGCTTTTAGTTCTCATAGGCTAGGACCCGTTCTTCTGCTTGTCAGTTGTGCTTAAACCGACATGTTTAGCATCTGTGCACACAGCTCAGGACCCGGTCTAAAATCATCATGTTTTCTGAACATCTCGGTTCAGAACACGGTTTGAATGTCAATTTAAGATGGATCTGTTTGAATGCTTATAGATTTTCATTGTATGTATTTATTTGTTTTCAGGCAAAATCCATCTGGTATATGGATTCGGGTTGCTCCAAGCACATGACTGGGAGAAGAGAATTGTTGTCCAATGACTGGTCCTGAAGTTGATCAATCAGGACCACGCATTACACCAATTCTTGGAAACTCTTCTTCTCAATCTACTTCTTCTTCTCCTTCTGATTTAGTTAATTTATTTGATCCTTTTTATGTAGAATTTTTTGGTCCTAGTGATAATGTTTCTACTTCTGTAGGTAATACATCCAATGACTCAACTGCACAACAAATTCCATCTCATCCCTCTTCATCCACTTCGTACCCACATCCATCAACTTCATCCACTAATACATCTGCAGCTGAATCTACTCTAGAAATACCCTCACACATAATGCCAAACATCCTTCCTTCTCCTGAACACATTGACCCGAACCAAAACAAGTGGTACCTTCACTAGAAACCATTGACCATGAATCATCCTCCATTCCCACACTCACCATTGAGGTTTCATCTCGTTCACCCCTTCCATACGAGACAAAATGGACCCGGAGTCACCCAACCGGTCAAATCATTGGTGATGTCTCGGCCGGTGTCCAAACCCGAAGGGCGTCTGTTAATGAGTGTCTCTTTACGTCATTCCTTAGTATGATAGAGCCTGCTCGTGTGGATGAAGCCTTAAAAGATCCGGAAAGGATTGTTGCAATGCTAGAAGAGCTCAACTAGTTTGATCAGCTCAGAGTATGGCGGTTAGTTCCCAAGCCTAAAGACCAAACAATCATCGGAACAAAGTGGATCTACAAGAAAAAACGAGACGAAAACGGAATCGTGGTAAGAAACAAAACAAGTCTTGTCGCCAAAGGCTACCGACAACAAGAAGGGGTAGAATATGACGAGACCTTCGCTCCAGTTGCACGGATTGAAGCTATTAGAATCTTCTTGGCGTACGGGGCACACAAAGACTTCAAAGTGTACCAGATGGACGTCAAGACAGCCTTTCTTAATGGTGAACTTAATGAAGAGGTGTACGTTGAACAACCCTAAGGATTTGTTGATGCACATAAACCTCACCATGTTTATGTGCTCGACAAAGCCCTCTATGGTTTGAAACAAGCACCTCGCGCATGGTATGAAAGTCTCTGTAACTTTCTTATCTCTGCTGGTTTCAGCAAAGGTGTGGTGAACACGACATTGTTCAAAAAAAGGGAAGGCCCGCACATAGTGCTAGTTCAAATATATGTCGATGATAATATATTTGGATCTACTGACAGTAATTTCTGTAAGGATTTTTCATCTCTATTTGAATCTAGGTTCGAGATGAGTATGATGGGGGAAATGAACTTTTTCCTCGGATTAGAAGTCAAAAAACTTGAATATGGGATTTTTGTGAACCAGTCGAAATACACTATTGACATTCTCAAGAAGTATATGTTAGACTCTTGCACGAGTATCGCAACTCCCATGGCTTCAAACTGTAAGTTAGACACCGATCCTTCTGGGAAAAGTGTTGATAATACAACTTACAGAGGGATGATAGGATCCTTACTGTATCTGACTGCTAGTAGACCTGATATAATGTTTTCAACATGTCTTTGTGCTCGTTTTCAGGCTGACCCAAAAGAATCACACCTAACTGCGGTAAAACGCATTTTTCGTTATCTTAAGGGTACTCCCGATCTTGGTCTCTGGTATCCAAAGAGAACCAATTTTGATCTTGCTGCGTTTTTAGATGCTGCTTTTGCAGGTTGTAGAGTTGACAGGAAAATTACCTCAGGCGGAATACAGTTCTTGGTAGACAGACCGGTAAGTTGGTCCTCCAAAAAGCAGAATTGTGTTTCAACATCCACAGCTGAAGCTGAGTATGTAGCAGCTGCAAGCTGTTGCTCTCAAGTGCTATGGATGAGAACACAATTACGTGATTATGGATTCTCGCTCACGAACGAAACATATAGATATCAGGTATCATTTTATTAAAGATCATGTAGAAAAGGGAACAATTGAGCTATATTTTGTAGGCACGGTATAACAACTTGCTGATATTTTTACTAAAGCTTTAGAAGAACCTCGTTTTCAGTTTTTAGTATCACATATCGGTATGTTGAATCCACCTTCTAGTTAAATATCAGAAATTGTCTAAAGGAATTCTATTTCAAACCTTCATGTTTGAAATTCTTTATTTTAGAAAATATCTGTTATTTAAATTTAAGGGATATGTTGCAAAATTAAATTTCTATATTTCTTTATCTATATACATCATTAATATTTAATGATCCTGACAAATTGCTATATGAATTGTTCATCACTGAGATGGACGCAAATTTATCCAAGTTTGTCTGTATCTTAAAAGTCTAAAAAGGTTCAAAAGCTTTATCTGAAAAAGAAAAAAGAAAAAGGATAGGTGTTTATCTGAGGGGGAGTATAATTAGGATGTTAGTTTATATATTTTGTTGCTTTTAATGTCTCCATAACTTTGAATTTTAGGTTACTTAATTTTTAAATTTTAGGTTTAATATAATATGTCAGAAAATCACAAAAAGATTTTATGTGTTTTTAAATATATCAAAAACCCAAAAATATTTTTATTTCTTTCATTTTCTATATTTCCTTTGTCCCAAATTCATTTCTAAAGAAAATCTCAAACATTATTTTACTTTTCAAAGAAAAATCTAAAAAATTCTCTAATATTTTTAATTGGGCTTATGTGTGTTATTAGTTTTATTCCTTTTTGGTCCATTCTTTTTATTTTATTTGGCCCAAGTTATGGTAAAATCGTGAACCGGTTGGCCCCATTCCACTTTTCTCATGCGGACTCTTACAACCGACCCGACCCGACCCGCCCATCATTTAAGTAGGCAGGTCAAATGGTCAAACGTCACTTTTCTTCTTCTTTAAGCTTCCTTCTCCTCTTTCTCTCTGAAAAACCATCGACATCCCCACCGTCATACCTCTATTACCGACCGTTCAAGCTTATCAAGCGACAACTTTTTCTCGTTTTTCTTGCATTTTCACTCTTCGGCACTATCAAGTATCTTCTTTTTAACTTTATTTCAATCTATAACATCTTATTTAGTGTGTTTGATTTTCTGAATTTTTTATAGTTTTTACATTCGGTTTTTCATCATTTTTGGAAGATTAATCTGTTATTTTTAGCATAGTGTAGTTAAATAAAATGTTCATTGCATGTTTTTAAACAAGGATATGCATTTTCATGCATTTTTATACATTTTTTAAACTGTTCACGTTGCATGTGCATGCACATTAAATGCTGCAAAATTCTCTAATTGTCGAATTCGGACCATCCGGACTTCGGATGAATTTACTTAGAGAATTTTCAAAATTTTAACTATTTCACCCGAATTTGGACCACTGTGGATCAGAATTCGGTCCACTTTTCATCCGAATCCGGACCACTGTGCATCCGAATTCGGTTCACATCAGCATTGTTCAAATTTTCATTTATTTTTCTAAGTTTTCAAATATCAATCACTGTGCATCCGAATTTGGTTCCAATCCGAATTCGGTCCCCATCCGAATTCTGCTTCCTTCCGAATTCAGTCCTTTTCCATACTTTCCCATGCATTTTCATCCGAATTTTGGACAGAATAGAATTCGGATCACTGTTCATCTGAAATTCGGCTCATCCGAAATTCAACACTTAACATTTTTTTCAATTTTTACATTTTTTGTATTTTTCATCCAAAAAAACAAAAATCCAAAAATATTTCAAGTCCTGTGCACCATTGGTTAGAGTTAGGATCAGTGTTTGAGTGAAAATGTCTGTTTTAACATTGGTCTCTTAACGATTGACTTTGGACTTTATTCAGTAGAATTCCCATTCTACTGATAAAGACCCGATACTTTAAACAGAACAAATAGTTTCTACTTCACACTTATCCTAGACTTAGTATCAATGCTTTATTCTGTTAAGTCTTCTATTCTAACTCTGATGCATTTCTACAGGACTCATGGAACCCGCTATCGTTCTAACCATTCTTTATTCACCCATCCCAAACAATAATGCCCAACTCCCAAAAGAGTCCATACTACCTCAATCCCAATTTGTCGAGCTTTTCGCCCACAACTGGCAACTTGACGTTTCCACTCTACGTCATGAAGCCGAGGATATCTAATTTGATATTATCAAAGGCCACCCACTTTTCTACTCCCTATCCACCGCCATATCCGTACCCCAAATATACCTCCAACAGTTCTTGCATCATCTCACATTTGGGTCTGATGCTGAACCCTACTTCACCTCTACCATCGACTGCGTTCAAGTCAAAATTACAACAGCAGCCATCTGCCACATTCTCCGCCTCCCAGCTGAAGCCTTTTCACTATCCAGACTTGCCTTTGCCACAATCCCTTCTCGTATGGAAACCCTTGAAGAAATTAAGGCTCTTGGTTACGATGGCCCTTTATCAAAGCTATCCGAATTCCGAATGAAGAACCTTCTAGCTCATTGGAGGGTTCTCTTCGACATCATCAATAAATGTTTCACCAGGAAACATTCTGGTCATGATTCGACGTCAATTCAAGTGCTTTCAATGTTTGCAGCGTTTGCTTATGACCGTCATTACGACTATGCTGCGTTCATATTTGACGAGTTAAAAAGAGCCAATCTTGAAAGACAAACCAAGCGAGGGCATAAATACATACCTCTTCAAAGGTTTCTTCAGCTTATAATTCAGTACACTATGGATAGTGATGATATCCATTAAAGGCCGGAGGCTGATGTATATATGACGGCTGTTCTTCAAAGAATTAATCTTCCAAAGGGAAATCCCAGCGTTCCGGTGATGCCTATTCCTCTATCATTATTACAACGCGCAGTACAAACAGAGAGGGTACGGGAATATATAAAGGATTTTTATCCGGATGAGGCTCAGTCGAACGAATCCGAAGGTGAGGCTCGAGTGAGTGAGTCCGAGGGTGAAGAGGTGGAAATACAACAATCTATGGGTCTAGGTGAGCGGGAGGTTTTTGAGGAAAGGGAGGGAGCAGTAGGTGAGGAAGCAGAGGCGGCCGATTCTGAAAGGACTATCTTTGTTTTGAGAGGGAAAGAGATAACATCCGAGGGAGATGTTAGCCCAATCAGCCGGACATCCCCGCATAAGACCATAAGTCCAATGGTCGAAACAACCCGTCCATCCACTTAGTATCCTCTCAAAAGGATATTATTTCATTCCACGGGGAAATAGCACATACTCCATCACCCTCTCACTCGAAGAGTCGTGGTGTTGAAATCGGTCACATGTCGCCCCCAGTGACTATACTTCAATTGACCACAGCTCACTCCCAACCCACACACACTCAGCACAATGCCTTCGTGGTGTCTACCGATGAACGAGCTGCCTTCGTGGTAGCTCCACAAGCTTCCAGATTTGAGCATCCTGCAGTGGAGCTAGAAGACATAGAAGGAAGACCTGGAGTTGCATCACAAATTCCGTCAACTTCAGGCCATCCCGAGATCAATCTCGGGATGCTTACAGCAGCTCTGTGTGCTGCTACTATTGTCACCCGGGCTGACCTGGACGCCTAGAAGGAGGCTGCCGAAGAAAGACATACCGCCCTTCTTTCATTCATTAAGGGTAAGGTTGTTGCATCTGAGGTTCCGCTTCCACCAGGAACCCGTTCAGTCCAAGCACTGCTTTCAGAGCTCTCAGAAAAGATAGATGCGCTCACAAGGTTAATTCTTCAAGACCAGGAGCATATCAACTCCCGTATGGACCGTCTTGAGTCTGCAGTTATAGAGCTGCATTGTCGTCCTCAGGCTGAATCTCAGAAAAGAAAACATGACGATCAGGACGACGTTGATCGCCATAAGAAAAATCCAGTCAGAGGACCCGATAATGATTGTAGGGGGAGCCGAATCAGAGGGACCAGACATACAAGGGTTTGTAGAACAAAGTTATGGGGCTCAAGAGATGATAGAAGACGAGCCTTTGGTTGAATGCCCGGCTCCGTTGAATCCAATGTCAGCAATGGTGGAGTACGATCCCATATGTGAAAAGGTCAAAATCATATTGGTGTCTGATTCAAACTCTGATATTGATGAATACTATCCTTTACTCACTCCAAAAGCCTGAACCCGAGTCGCCTAAAAAATCATCCTCATCGTTCGAATTCCTAAACTCCCCGCCCCATGTGCCACAACAAGAGATATTATCATCTATCCAAGCTCCCTCCACTCTTAAAGAATCCCCATTGATCCAGAGCCCTCCCAAAGTCCAAAGTCCTCCCCAAGTCCAAACTATACCCCAACCTCAAGCCCAGGAACCAGAGCCCTCATGCAGTGGACTTGTACATTCTTTTGATGAGACACCAGAAGAACTTGGTATCCACGACGAGAGTGATTTATATTGGGTCAGCTGGTATACAAAAGGTGGGGTACAGTCTTTGCCAGAGGAACTAAAAGAAGAGCTTAGGGAAGAACGAAGGGGGAAAATTTTTAAACTACTTGAAGCTCAGAAGGCCGAAATAGAAGAACCCCATGTTCAAGGTCTAAAAGAGTTTTTGAAAACGTTTCCGGCCGAGCAGTTCCAGAATCCGTTCTTGGAAGAAAGCTTTAAGATGGTTTTCAGGAAAAAGCCTGGGTCATTCAGCAGGTGATTATTGGTGGACCTTACAGATGTTTCAAAAGTTGTACAGGCCGAATATAACCTGATGATTCTAAGGGAGAAGAGGCCAAGGGACAAATATTGGTCAAAATCAAAAATTAAAAAGCTTGTCACTATCACCATGTGCAAGAGAGCTCGGGTGTTCTATCCTGCGTTTGAAGTTCTCAGAGAAGATGGAACAGTACAGGAATTGTATGAGAGTGATCTAGACTATGTGAATGTGGACAACGTTGAGTTTTTGCATGAAAAATTGAGACACAGAATCAAGAAATGTCTGTCTCACATGACAGATGTTGCCGCACTTACGCGAAGCATGAACCGCCATTCCATTGTCATGTGCTTAACGGACTTTCAAATGGAAATTGAGAGTGCGCTGGTCAAAGTCGGTCTAAAAGCTCCTGAGCAAGACATTTTCCTATTAGACCATTACCCGGCTTACAAAGTTTTACTAAGAGGGCAGCCGGGAGTTCTATTTTTGAATCAAAACGGTCAGAAAAGATTCATGCGCTTTGAAGACCTACCTTGTTACTCCGATGGAACTATCAGATTAGTCAGAGCCGAACTCACAAAAAGAACACGAGAATTTGATGCTGAAACAAATCCGGAACTTAGACGCCCACCAAAGGAGATTCAAGGATCCTCAGCGACATTGAATATCTGAACGAGAGGCTACATCTCAGGCAAGTGACAAGACGATTCGACGTCATCTTTGGCCTCCGAGAATCAACAGATCATGCCCGAGTTCCTCCACAATGATCGAAAAGTATAAGGTCTACCACTACGAGATCTATCTAGACGCGGAGCCGTCAACGAGTGCGGAATCCTCGTTAACGGGTAGACGGAAACAACTCTCAACTATGAAACACGGAGACTATCAGAGGCTGAACGAACGACACACGAACGATCCTACGAACTGATTCTCTCCGAAAGAACACACTCCAAGCTGATAAACTCGAGATTGCTTTATGCTTAATTCCTCACGAATTCTGCAAAAAGTCTGATAATATCTCGAGTCTATCCCTAATTATAGACCCTGATTCGAGTCTGTTATGGGCCAAACTCGAATCTGGTCCAAGGCCCATTCGAGTTTGTCCACAATGACATTCTCGAATATGGACACATTCGAATCTATGGCCACATTCGAATCTATCACAGATTCGAATGCCAAGCCTTAAATAATTCGAATCTAGCATTTCATATAAATAACTAAGTGTTGAAACTTATGTTATTACCTTATGATTCATTTTATCTTTGTACATTATGTTTGAACTTCTTGTAATACGTTACATCAAGTTCAAACATCCCAACACTAATAAATATCAACCACATATAAACATATATAACAAACACTTGCTAAACCACAATGTTGGATCACTTAGACTGCTATCGTCACACAGGATGTACCAACAGACTCCCCCTTGACGATAGCTTCTAATAATTCACACATTTGACTTAAGAACTTTGTTTATTTATTGATTCAAGCTACTTCCAGCATACAAACCTTTCTCAACACATACCTTGACTACATTTTCATATTTACTAGCTTCACTATCCATATGTGCATCACTAGAGATCTTACGGGCATGCAAAATATGAAGATCATCTTTAGAGAGGTTTACCAGGTGAAGAGGGTCGTAGACTCTAAGAATAACGTTTTCTTCAAAATCTTCCATGACCGCTTCCCCAGTCTCAGTGTCAGCGTACCACCAATGCAGATTCTTCAAAACATTCTGTGGCATCGGCTTGAGAGGCACCTTCCTAAGACATCTGGCTGGTTTATAGTGAATCCTCATCCAAGGTCGTCCAGTTAGAGGATCGATACGTGACGGATCTTCTATTCTTCTCCCAACCCTTGGACTTAGCCGCTTAAATTTCCGTGATCTTCCCTCCTTTCTTATGATTCTTGCAATAACGTCTGCATAGGGATCATTGCCAATGTTTATCAGATCTTTCCATGCTAAGTCTGTGATTTCGATCTTTGGCAGGGAGTTGAAAGCTTTTAAAGTTCGCCACATGTACTGAAGCCCGTCTTTCCTCTTAATTACAAATAGATGCAGTTCTCTATCAAAGAACCAGCTTAATATGCGCTCAGACAGCTTCCCAGTACCCGGCACTCTCATTGTCTTCTTAAGCTCTAACTCCTTCTGTTCAGCCCTGAACCATAACTTTCGTTTCTCTTCATTTGATAGCTCTCTAGCAGGTTCTTCTGTTGATGGCTGAGCATTCAACGCAGCATTTACTACATCTATGTTGACAATATTATTCCCATCAATCATGTATGTATCCGTGATAGGATTCTGCTGTACGACTATCTCGTCGGCTTCATCATCCTCATCAGCAACTACTTCATCATCTGATTGCCAGTCTACTATCTCCTCTGGCACAAACTCACCTTCTTCTAGCTCTTCATCGTCATAGTAAAAACCTACATCCATCGGATCATCATCGAGATCCATAAGAGCGTCGATCATCTCACTGATTTCAAAATCTGTAGGCTGCTTGGATGAACCTGCTTCTCCTCCTTCTGTTTCAACTTGACTGGGCTCCCCCTGAACTTGTGTAGGCTGAGCAGCAGGAAAATCTACTGGCTCATTCTCATTAGGTGCATCGGGATCATTGCCTTCGTCATCTTCATCTCTACGCTCCTCGTCATGATCCCTACAACTTGTCTCCCCCTGAGCTTCTAGATTTTTCATTAGCTGCTCAAGGAGAGACCGCATCGATTGGATCTCTTCTGATTGATCTGCAATAAAGGACTTTAACTCTGTGTTCTCTTCCCTGACATTCTCCACAATCTTTTTCAACTCGGCATTATCTTTATCAAGATTTGCATTATGCGCCTGGATTTCGCCGATCGCCTTTGTTAGGCCTAAGATTTGGACATGCTGGAAGTCAACGCGTCCCTTAAGTTGCACAAACCGTTGGTTGTCAGCGTAGGTGGTCGAGGTAGATGGAATGGACTATATAGGAGTAGGAATGAATGGTGATGGAATATATGGTTCATGTTGAGGTGGTGGTGGTGGTGGAGCGGTGGCTTGAGGTTCTTGAGTTTGAGTTTGGGGAATTTCCGGTTGTGGATCGGATGCTGAGGATGACCCTTGCATAAACCTGTGACGCTTGGCCCTTTGCCGAGTCACTAAGGGAGCAACTTCCTCCTCTTCAAAATCTGAATCATCAGATTCCCTTGCTACTCTCCTCCTCGAGGCCTCTTCATTGACTACTAACCTAGATCCATACGTTCCAATTTGAATATTAGGTTCTGTGAACACTGATTCAGGAGCTTCAACCTCTAGCTCCTCCATTTCTTCCGACTCAGTTTCCGATAATGACAAAACTTTATCAGCTTGCTCTGGCATATATTCATCAACATCTCTTAACACGTCTTCCTCTCCTTCTGGAGGCTCTAGTAATTCACCTACTAGCGCTGCAGCTACATCTTCGTTCGCATGAGGCCCTGCCTCCCAGATTTCATTAAGCGTTTGGCATAGCTGTTCAGCTTCGCTCGGAACATTTGAAGGCCCAGCTTCCTGTTCCTCCGGCTGCTGACTTGTCGAAGGCCTTGATGCCTGAGTTTGACTCGCAGCTGATCTTTGTCGACGCCTTTGAGCACGCTGTGGCTGTAGTTGTGGTTGTTGTTGTTGTTGTGGCTGTGGTTGTCTTTGTTGAAATTCAACTACCCCTGCCCAGTTGGCAACATCCGGGGCTTGAAAATCCCTATCCAAGATTGCTCCGAATAACGGACGCTCAACAGGAACAGCCAACCTTCCTCTGTGTGAGGAACAGTCAGCGAAAATCCTTTTATCCATAACAGCAACGCTTTGGATGTCATTTGACGGCGGCAGATTTGGCAAGAAATGCCTGATCAACATCATAATGAACCGCGGATATAACAAGAACTGTTGATTTTCTGGTGCGGTTATTTGGTGAACAAATTCAGAGAAAAACATCTCCGAAAAGCTGTATGGTCGATTATAAACCATCGCGACTATCCCCGACTGCATCTTCGCAACCATATAATCAAACCCTGCTTTCTTTAGAGCAAAGCATACCATAAAAACATGCGCAAGAAATCTCCATTGTCCAATTAATCCACTCTTCATATATGAAACTTTTGTCACGTCTTGACTGTATCCCATTCTCAGAAAGGCCGCTTGCCTTATACTCAGAGGAAATTCGATCAGTCCAGACTCTTCTTCTTGAGTGCCCAGCTGCAACACTTGACGCAGCATGTCTGCCGAAAAGACCAGCGGTTGTCCAGCAATACGAGTGCGTAGCACTGTCGGTGTGACCGAGCAGTCTACCTGCAGATGATCGTAAAACTGATGAATGTAAGGTAAAACAAGCTGCACATTATGAGACAGTGCAAAACCGATCCTAGACTCTACTAGGAAATCAAGCACTTGTCTAAATCCCAGCGCCTCAGGGAGATTATGATCCGGATGAAGCACCATATTGTGCTTAGGCACAAACGCTCGTACAGCCATTTCTGCACAATAAACAAAACTATTAGATTCATTAAAAATCAATAAACTTGTTTAAATTCAAATCTGCTTTATTTTGAACTTGTTTAAGTACAAAATCCAAAACAATTAAATTTCTACAAGTTTAATAAAATTTAAATTAAATAAAGCAAATAAATTACAGATTCGAAAGTATCAGATTCGAATTGTCTCTTTTCGAGTTTGATGGACAGATTCGAATGTCCTGGTCATCTCGAATCTAATGACAGATTTGAGACACCCCATGAACAGATTCGAACCGCCGACATTATTCAAAGACCAAATCTCTTGATTTTAACCTTTTTGGACTTAGAAAATTACATTCATTAGCCCTACTAGTTACTCATCACAGATATATGTCTTTAATTTGACTGTTTATCGGTCCAAACTTGGTAATTTTTTAAAAACCCTATTTCGACCCTTAAACCTTCAAAACTCGATGATTTTGCCTAAAATTGTGTATAAAACTACATGAAGCTTGTACAATCAAGTTGATTATACCTAGATACAGTAGTAGAATCGAACACACTAGCTTTAAACTTGATGGATTGTCGTATATATGAGAAACGGTAGATTCGAGGATAGATTCGAGATCGCCGATATAGACTCGAGGAAGTAGATTCGAAAACAGTAAGAATTAAATGACTTCACTGTTGACCTATATATACTACCAACCTTCGAATCTAAGGCCAGACTCGAATATACTGACAGATTCGAAGTCTTCCCAATTCGAGTCTGTCCTAAACTCGAAAACACCAAACACTTAGAAAAAATTTCGAAAATATTTGAAATAACTTCAACTTTTTCTACGGTATTGTGTAACAAGATAAACTATGCCCAGTCTTTTACCCTAAGCACAAGACATTTCACGCAATGTTTATTTTATCCAACTTTGAATGCACCCTCAGTAATTTTTGACCTTTTACCTAAGTAAAAATTAAACTAAAATAAAATAAACTAAACTAATGTAAAATAAAATAAAATAAGATAAGTAAACCTAGAAAATTTTAAACTTGACTAAAAATTTAACTAAGACTTACGCTAAACTTATTAAAATTAACAACCTATGCTAAACTCTAAACAAAATATTTTTGATGAGTGTAGTCTAAGAAAGGTTCAATCAGATAGCGATGTCTGATACTTACTTTCAGTACTTAAACTTTCACACTTAAGAATTTTTGATTCCTTTGATTGTTTGTCGTGACATACCTATTTAGCCGATTGTTGGTATTTTACCCCTCTAAACATTCTACATTTCGGAATATCCCTTGGAATTTTTATTTATCAGGAAATTATCTTACGTGACTCAGACATAGACATACTTTTATGATCAAGGCACACAGACAAAGATTCTAACTTGTTGGTATTTGCAAATTTTCTTTAAAAGACAAACATCGGACACAGGTCTGTATTTTCATACAACAAAGTGTCTTAGTTTGACTTAACGTTTATTCTTAAAGTTAGCAAGACAGCGGTGACAGGTCTGTACTGACGTACAACAGAGTGACATATCTGCTAACCCGAATCTAAACAGAGGCAACAGGTCTGTACTTACGTACAACAGAGTTACATGTTTTCGACTATAAACTTTGTATGATTTTTCTATTCTTTCCATTTTAAGATGTATTTGATGTTGCCATACATCTCCAGAAAGTTTGCATACCTCATTTAGACTCAAAGTTTGTATGTCTTGTACATAAAAATTAAGACCGATTGGTCATACATCCAAGTTAGTGACACGCTTGACTTTTTCTAGAATATTTTATTAGCCTTGAGATTCCCTATATGTATTATGCCTACCAACACATCAAACTAAATAAAGTATAACACTTAGAATTTAGTTGCATTATGTGTGAAAGCCTAAACACTTAGAGTTTGTAACGACTGTGCTAATTTTCGTCATTTTGAACCTATGCTTCTAAGACTTAACTCTTTTTTCTAATATTCTCTTTTTTTTGTATTTTTATAATTTTCTCTCTTTTTTCTTTTGTTTTTCATAAGAAATAGCAACCTACTAACTTACTAAAAATAAAAACTTACTAAAAATAGAAACTTACTAAAAATAGAAACTTTCCTAAATTAGCAGACTACTGTAACGAAAGAAATACTACGACTATAAAGGAAAATTAACTACTACTACAAAGGTCAATTTACTCTGGGTTGCGCATTCCATTCAGTTGAATTAAATACTCAAACCGTGGCTTATCAAACGCTTTGGTAAATAAATCTGCATTATTATCTTCTGTCGCCATTTTTACCAATTTGATTAAGTTTTTTTCTGCACAATCACGAATAAAATGATGCCTTATGTCTATGTGCTTTGTTTTATTGTGTTTAACTGGAGTATTCGTTATAGCAATTGTAGATTGATTGTCTATCCTAATTGGAGTTTGAGTGTAAGCCAAACCGTAATCCCGCAATTGTTGTCGTATCCACAGAACCTGTGAGCAGCAACTACCAGCAGCAACATACTCGGCCTCGCACGTTGACACGGCTACCGATGTTTGTTTCTTGCATTGCCAGGATACCAATCTCCCTCCTAGGAACTGACAACCTCCAGTTGTTGATTTGCGCATCAAGCTGCATCCTCCGTAGTCAGAATCCGTGAACGCCTCCAACTCTAGATCTCCCTCCGCGTGATACCAAAGTCCCAGCTTCGGTTTCGACTTGAGGTATCGTAGAATCCGCTTCACAGCTTTCATATGCATCTCCTTCGGATTCGCTTGAAACCTAGCACAAATACACACAGCAAACATAATGTCAGGTCTTGAAGCAGTTAAATACATAAGTGATCCAATCATGGCCCGATATAAAGTCTGATCCACATCGGTATCACTTTCAGTACTCGGCCCGAGATTATGATTCACTTGAATCGGTGTGCTGAAATGGGCAGTCAACTTGGTTCCTTCCATCCCGAAACGTTCTAATATGTCTTAGACATACTTAGTCTGATGGATAAACATCCCTTCCTTCTTTTGGTCAACTTGTAACCCTAAAAAGAAATTTAACTCTCCCATAGCACTCATCTCGAACTTAGACTTCATCACCTTCTCGAAATCTTTACACATCTGTTCGTCTGATGATCCAAAGATGATATCATCGACGTACACTTTTACCAAGATAAAGTGTTCTCCATTCCTCTTAACAAACAGAGTACTATCTATCCTACCCCTTTCAAAACCGTTCTCTAACAGATGGTTGGATAGAGTCTCATACCACGCCCTTGGTGCCTGATGCAATCCGTATAGAGCCTTATCTAAGCGATATACTCTATCAGGATATTTTGGATCTGTAAATCCGGGCGGTTGTTCTACGTACAGCAACTCCTTCATTTTCCCATATAGGAAAGCACTCTTAACATCTAACTGATATACCTTAAAGCCCTTGAAGGAGGCAAAAGCTAGAAACAACCTAATAGCTTCCAGCCTTGCTACTGGTGCAAATACCTCGTTGTAATCGATTCCCTCCTCTTGGTTGAAACCCTTTACAACTAATCTAGCCTTGTTGCGCGTGACTATACCCCAATCGTCTCTTTTGCACTTAAAAACCCATTTGGTTCCTATGGCAACTTCCCCTCGAGGTAATGGAACTAACTCCCACACTTCTAGTTTCCTAAATTGCGAAAGTTCTTCCTGCATCGCTTCAACCCAGGAGTTATCCTTAAGTGCCATTTGCACATTTTTAGGCTCTACATGCGATATGAAACGTGAATATAGACATGTGTGATATGCCTCGGAGTCGTTTATCATCGACAACAACACAGTGTTGTTATTTACACTACTCCGAGTCCTCACACCCTCGTTAGGATTTCCTATGATGCTTTCTAATGGATGGTTCTTGTTAATCCTAGAGGTCTCTATCTAATCAACCCTTAGATTATCTCCTAAGTTAGATCCTATTTCACCTAATGGGGGAACAGGCTCACCTTCTACATTTTCCTCCTCATGGATGTTGTCCTCAGAGTTGGAACTTGATGCTTGAGACTGATTCTCAGTGGTAGGTGCTTCTTGATCAGCAACTTCTGGAGATCTATCTACAGTCGCTGTAGGCTCGGATGTGGATTCAAACGTAGTCCTCGGAAAAATATGGCCATCGTCATTTAGGTGCAACGTCGCCATGTCTTTTTCGATTGTACCTGCAGTATCATCCAAAGGAATGTTAAATGACTCAAATAACTTATCATAGTCAAATAACCATTCTGGACCAGTTTGGGGTTCATGTGTATAACTTGTGACTTCAATATTATACACAATCTCCACAGTACCATTTATTTTGTTAAAAACCCGTTTGTTTGGTGAGTTCGGCACGTAACCTAGGAAGTATCCTTCGTCAGCCTTTTCACCAAACTTCGGTTGATGTTTTGTTCGTAAAAGAGTGCATGGTACTCCAAACGGTTCGAATCCAGTTAAATTAGGTGGCCGTTTATTCAAAATTTCATAGCATGTTTTGTTCAAAGATTTGACTGTAAGGACTCGGTTTAAGATATGGCACGCGGTATTCACTGCCTCCCCCCAAAACATGGTAGGAAGCTTTGAATCCGAAAGCATAGTCCTTGCAGCCTCAATCAATGTTCTATTTTTACGTTCGGCCACCCCATTTTGTTGAGGTTCATATGGTGCACTGAATTGATGCACTATGCCCTTTGATAGGCAATATACACCAATTACAGAGTTTTTGAATTCAGTCCCATTATCACTACGAATATTTTTAACCCTTGTTCCGTAGGAATTCTCCACTTGGTCTAAGAACCCGATAAGCTTGGAAGCCGTCTCGTCCTTTGTACCTAAAAAGAAAACCCAAGAAAACCGTGAGTAATCGTCAGTGATAACTAAACAAAACCAACTACCTCCTATACTCCTTTTGTTGATAGGGCCGAAAAGGTCCATATGCAACAAATCGAATGTTGAGGATATCGAGTTCTGCTTCTTGGACTTGGGTGTCTTTTTATGTTGCTTGCCCTTCATGCACGGTAGACACTTGTCCTCAAATTGAAAGCTCTTCATAGGCACACCCTGCACCAGTCCATTCTTCGTTATGTAGTTCATCTTTCTTAGGTGCAGGTGAGCCATGCGTCTGTGCCACAGTACGGACTCCGCCTCCGAAGCTTTGGATAATAGACAGATTGGCCCGATCGATGTCTCCGGCTTGTTCATATCCAGCATGTACAAGTCATTCTTCCTTGGCGCCCGCATCAAAACCCATTCTTCAGGAATCTTGAATCCCGGCTTTAGCACTAACGCCTCAGTGTTAGTAAATAACACTGAGTTCTTCTTGTCACAGATTTGAGATACACTAATGAGATTGTGAACCAGTTTATCAACGTGATAAACTTGGTCCAACTTGATCGTCCCATTAGTGACCACTCCGGTACCCGTGATGTTTCCACCTTTGTTACCCGCGAATGATATGAATCCCCGATTCCCACCCTTGAAGTCTATAAGTAGACCTCTTTCCCCTGTCATGTGCCTGGAGCATCCACTGTCGACGAACCATTTGTTGTTTGGACCTGTGGTAACCTCCTGCACATGAAAGAAAATAGGTTAGTTATCACGGGGAACCCAAGCCATGACTGACTTGGTAATACCATTCTCGTCCACATACTTGAATTCTTTCAAATACCCATCTCGCCTTTCAGGTGACTTGGGCCTTTGAACTGGGTTCTGTTGTGGTGCCGAGTGATTTAAGTTCACTCTTTGCCTTGGAGTAGGCATTTGTTGTGGAGCTCTAGAATAATTCCTATTATATGGCATTTCGGACTGTGATCCCTGAGCTCTTACCGGTGCATAATGTACTCTAACTGGAGTATGAGACCTAACTGGAGTGTGTGACCTGCTAGGTGTTGTGCTCCTATAGACTTGTTGTGGTGCTGACCTAGATTGATTAATGACACGATTCGGTGAATTTGTCCTAATCACTTCCTTTGGTCCAACCTTAACCGGTGTGTTTTTCACAACTTGTTTGGGTGCGGACTGCACAGCTTTCTCGGTGCTTTGAGAACTGCTGGTGCTTGCCACACTGGTTGAGGGCTTAACAGGTGTTGGATTCACTGTCTTAGGTGTAACATCTGCTTTCCTAAGCGGACAGTGAGAAGCAACATGCCCCTTCTCGAGACATCTAAAGCAAGACATCTTATCTATGGACTTTTTGTGTGTTCCCATAGATCTAGGTGTCTCACTAGTGTCTATTTCCTTTGGTACATCTACAGTGTCTGGCTCATCGACCTGATCAGCCCAAGCAATTTTCTGTTTTCCTGCAGGTGTTTCACTGGAGGAAGACACAAATTTGACTTTCTTGACCTTGACGGTTGAGTCAGCCACCTTAGGTGTATTTTCAACTATAGGCTCTGGTGTCGGTGTAGGTAGGTCCTCTAAGTCTACTGACTTGTCAGTTTTCTCCTGAGGCTGAGGCACATAATTCGCATTGAAAGGTGGAGGAATTTCGTGAAATCCTAGACCTACGGGCTTCTTAGATTGTCTTTGGGCATCTAAAACTTTCCCTAGGTTTAGGCTCGAATTCCTAAACTTCTCCAGCTTGCTATTTGCCTCTGATACCTTAACCTTTGTTTCAGCTAGCTCTATGTCCTTGTCCTTCAGACTTTTGGTTAAGGCCTCTACGTGCTCACACATAAGTTCTATCCTAACACACTGCTCACTCAGTTTGTCTTTTAGAACTATTACGTCTTGAGCATCAGCCTTAAGCTTTTCTTTAAGATCTTGTTTGATATCATTTAGGCTAGCGTTTTCAATTTTTAAGTTCTCATTTTGAGCAGATATGGTTTTATGTGATTCTAGGACTAGATTTAACCTATCGTTAGAATTAACACACAAAGCACATAATTCACGAAATAGAGAATAAGTCAGACTAACCTTTGAGTTATCAGATTCCACGTTGGCCATCTGAGCAGCAAACTCCAGCACTGTCTGATCATTCGCCTTCTCTACCCACATCGGACTGCTGTCCCGTGTGGTCTGCTCGTCCCCATCACACCCGGTTTCTGTGACTTCAGCCATGAAAGCTCTAGCATTTGACTCAGGATCTGAGCTCCAGTCATACGTACCATCTAGCTGTCTGTCTGAAGTAACATTGGATAGAAGACCCGCTAGATTGGCTTGACCAGATGATGAACTTGGAAGGTATCGTTGTTGGGACTGATTTTGGAACTGTCCCTGATGCTGACTCTGCCCTTGGTATGTTTCCACCTTCGGTCTCTGACACTCCCTGGCGAAGTGTCCCAGTCCTTGACAGTTGTAGCATTTTACTTTGGATTTATCAAATCCAATCCCCTTATTATTCATCTGCAGATTCCTCCCAGTTCGTTTAATGAATCTCTTAACCCTCTGGGTTACCATGGCCAGTTGCCATTTAAGATCCATTTCCTCAAGATCATCAGGGTCGACCTGATCGTAGTCTTCGTCCCAGAGAGCAGGATCGTTAATCTTCCCTTGAACACAATTTCCGTAAGCGGCCACAGAAGAAGCAAGCAGATTCAAATGTTCTTCTGCCGACTTTGCGCTCATGGGCATCTTCGAGTAGCTCTGAGATGTCGATGCCTGTTGAACTTGAGGCTGCGGTTCTTCCGATCTTCCTAATCCTAAGAACGCGCGATTCAATGAGTCATCAGTCTCTGCTGGTGACGACGTTTCTCCAGTGAAAAACGCTGTAGCAGTCTTCGGTTCGGCTGCCGCTGAAGGTTTTGTTGTCTTTCCAAAATACATCGCTGGATTCTGGACTTGTTCGTAATCAGTTTCGGCCTTCAGTAGCTCGAACTGATATGCCCGCAACGTTCCCACAATGTCATCCAGAGATTGAGAGTAATACTTGTCCTCGTTCAGCTTGATCATTGCCACGTACATAGCCCATTTGGCTGGTAAGGCATCAAGAAGCTTGTTGTTCTTGTCAGTATCAGTAAACTCAATCCCGTGGCTTTCCAGTTCCGTCAACAGATGATAGAACCGGGTGATGATATCATCCAGCTGTTCATCCTTGATCGCCTTGAAAATTGCAAACTGTTGTTTTAACAGCTCAGTACGCTTTCTACAAACCCTAGGATTACCCTCACACCTTTTCTCTAGCGACTCCCAAAGTTCTTTTGACGTCTTCTGAGTCCTAAATGTGTGCAGTATATCCTGAGGCAATGCCATGCGGATCAGTGAGAAAGCTTTATTTTCGGCTTCATACAATTTCTTGTCATCCTCCTTCATCATTTGGTATGACAAGACCTTCTGACGGCCTTCTACTTCTGACACTGGTGGAATATACCCTTCGTCGATACAAACCCACATGCGCATGTCATTAAAGCGCACGAAATCAGTAAACCGATCTTTCCACCAGTAATAATCTTCGACTTTCATCAGCTTGGGCGGAGCGTTTGCCTTCCCGACCTCGTGGTCCATTTCTAGGAACTTCTGAAGATTTGACATCTTTTCGAAAGTAATTGAATATGAACTTAATTAATTTAATTCGAAATTAATTTGAATTAACCCATTCGAATCTAGATAGATTCGAATATAATTAGATTCCAATTGATTTGGGATTAAATTCGATTAAGTGTTATAGTTCAATTAGATTCGAAATTAAGTCAGATTCGAGAACTCCACAGATTCGAAGGTCAGAGCAAATTCGAAACTACAGCAGATTCGACACCCTTTTCGAAACTAAGCTAGACTCGAAACAAACTCGAAACTAAGTAGACTCGAGATCATATTCGAATGAAGCAACAGACTCGAAACTAGGTAGATTTGAAACCCTCTGAAACAGATTCGAAAGGAGCGGATTTTGGTTAGACTCGACACTAAGTGAAACCCTAATTACCCCTATTAGATTCGAGCGCCGCAAACTCGAAAAACGGCTAACACTTTGATTTTTTAACGATTTTCAGATTAAACCAGTATTTTTCTAACGAAAAATACTGATTTCGACCAAAAACGTGAAAAACCACAAAGTGTTTTCCGAATAAAAATTTGCTAAGCTTGAAAATACGTTTTTGAGAGAAAAACCGTCCAAGTAGCATCAAGAAACATAGAATGTATCTAGATGAACACGAAGAACACCAAGAACACTCCGTAGGCTCTGATACCACTTATAAGTTCTACCACTACGAGATCTATCTAGACGCGGAGCCGTCAACGAGTGCGGAATCCTCGTTAACGGGTAGACGGAAACAACTCTCAACTACGAAACACGGAGACTATCAGAGGCTGAACGAACGACACACGAACTATCCTACGAACTGATTCTCTCCGAAAGAACACACTCCATGCTGATAAACTCGAGATCGCTTTATGCTTAATTCCTCACGAATTCTGCAAAAAGTTAGATAATATCTCGAGTCTATCCCTAATTATAGACCCTGATTCGAGTCTGTTATGGGCCAAACTCGAATCTGGCCCAAGGCCCATTCGAGTTTGTCCACAATGACATTCTCGAATCTGGACACATTCGAATCTATGGCCACATTCGAATCTATCACAGATTCGAATGCCAAGCCTTAAATAATTCGAATCTAGCATTTCATATAAATAACTAAGTGTTGAAACTTATGTTATTACCTTATGATTGATTTTATCTTTGTACATTATGTTTGAACTTCTTGTAATACGTTACATGAAGTTCAAACATCCAAACACTAATAAATATCAACCACATATAAACATATATAACAAACACTTGCTAAACCACAATGTTGGATCACTTAGACTGCTATTGTCACACAGGATGTACCAACAAAAAGTGGGAGATTGTTAGATATTTAATTTCGATCTTGTGGGTTTCTTTTGTAATAAATATTATTAGTTTGTTTACTTGTAATTTATTTTTAGTCTATATTCAAGTAGTTTCTTTATTATTAAAGCACATGGGGTGAAATTGTAATTTAGTGATACTTGGTTTTAATTCCCTTGTAATATGGTAACCTAGGGTTTAGTGTCATCATACTTTTGACCATTTGAGAATACACGGACAGCCGCTGCAATTATTCAGAGAACATTCTTTTTGTCATTATTTCACCATCATTTCTTCAATCATTGAGTTCATATTCTGTTTGTTGAATGTTTGAGTGATTATTATAGATACACGAGTGTTGATAATCTGGGAAATATATATTAACAGTAAATATCTTCAAGATTTAAAAACTTGATCTTTAAAACTTTTCTCTTTTCTTCCCTTCTATCTATGAATCTTCAAATAACCTATTTTCTTCATTGACTCTCTCTAATCTTCATATCTCTTCTTCTCGTATCTTCTCTTATCATATGAGCAAACTCTCCCCCTTGATCATCAATAAAATTTGATTCTATCCCTTGATCAATCAAATACAACATATCATCTTTCATCTTGAACTCCTCTGCAGTTGTCACAATTGTCTTCAACATTGTCTTCAAACTTTTTAGTAGTTGTCTCTGAAATACAACTTTTCTCCCCCTCATGACGATCATCAGAATTATGAACATCATGCAAAATCTTCAGAGACACAGATGCAGTGAAATTACAATTGCAGACATGAATACAGACAGATTTACAACAACAATTACAACTCAGAATTATTACAAAGTTTATTTCTCCCCTTCAAAATGATATCCTCTCCCCCTATACAGAAAAAATTTATCACTCCCCCTCAAATGGATACTGTAGGTCCCAAATGGTTTCCCTAGTATGTTGCTGTAAGCTGTAGCGGGGGTGTGAATACAACTATTTAAAACTCAACACACTTTTCTCAATATTTAGGTATATTATCAACAAGTGTTAACTACAAACAAGCCTGAACTGCAGAATGGTTCAAGCTGAGATGACAGAAACAACAGATGTTTAACTAATCTAAGACACACTGAGACTAGATACAATGAATACACTCACTAAGATGAACTCACTGTTTACAAGATAGTCAGATGGACAGCTTGGACACACGTTACTGTTTTATTCAAGCAGACTTGTAAGCATGAAAACACACTTCTTTGCATGATCTGAATATCACACTCTTGGTTTTGTCACATTCCTTAGAAGCTTCCTTTTATACTCTCACTGAGAATCTCAGTGAAGCTTCCTCATTGGACATGGAGATAGTGGGATGTCTTTCCAAAAAGACAAAACATCTTTTCTGCACATTCTGACCAAGACAGAGTTGTCTTTACATTGTAGAATCTTTGTCTTTTCATTCTCGTCTATGTTGTAGAAGGCTTTAACTAAAAGAGGAATGTCAAATTTAAACCTTTCATTTTTTGTTAAGGCCATTTTGATATAAGAAACGGTCTGTCACCCATTTCATATATCCACTTTGTTTTCATCTAACAGAACAGCTTAGGCAGTCTTTACAGCTTCTGTTTTTCCAATTTGTCTTCGACTTTGTAAACTGATCTTGTACATGGGAACATGGAAACATATTCCATAAAGTGTTTAGTCTGTTCACAAAGAACATAACACTTAGAATTTGTCCAAGCTGCTCTAGAGGTTAGAGCAGCGTAGACAGTTTATGTCCAGCCTTTTCAACAGAATAGAACAGCATATGCAATCAGCCTTAGTTGCAACAAATGAAACAGAGGAAACATCTTTGACTTATAATGCAAATCACTTATCAGGTTTCAAAAAGGCATTAACAGGCCTTAAATTATACCTTCAAGTGCATCAAACAGGTTTTATTAATAATCTCCCCCTAAGAGGTAGAATAGGTTTGACTGAGGCCTTTTTGTCCCTAACAATCTTCCCTATTCGCAATAATCAGTCTAAGCTGATTCTTTCAATAATCACTATGTATTTTTACAATATGCTTTGCTGAAATGAAATTACAACATTGAAGTAAAGTAAATGATCAGTTTATTTATACTGATTTTGATTACAACAACACATGTTCTTACAAGAATACAACTAATGTACTAAAGAAGATTACAACTAATGTAATATGAAAATTACCACTAATGTAATAAATTACAACATATGTACAAGGAACAATTTCAACAAACTTTGGGCTGTTGATAGTGGGAGCAAATAATGGAAAATCTGTCCAACTTATGGACAGCTTCCATTCTTCATCTACTCAGCAGTAGATGGACCTCCAAGTTGTTGTGGTTCTTCTTCGAACATTTGTTCAAAATGCTCTTTGGTTTCTTCAATTTCCTCCATTTCAATTCTAAGGAACATGAAGTTAGGATGTTGAAGCGCTCGCCTCTCATGGAACCCTTTGAGCTGTTCCCAGATAGCTACTCTCCATCTTGAAGACTGTTTCAAGGAGTTGGCAAGTCTGAAAACTATGAGTTGCTTAAGACCAACCTTATGCAGATCAGATGCTTTATGGAAACATGGTTTCTTTGTTAGGGGATCTACAAAAAATACGCTAAGCTCAGGTTCCTCTATTAGCTTGTCTTCCTCAGGTTCCACTCCTCTGGGCAGGCTGTGATCTACTCCCTTGATCTCAACAGCTAGATCTCCTTGATTAATCATTATTAGGAGTTCTTCCAGCTCAGTATCCTTCCTCCTTCTCCTGGCCTTAATCTTGGGTTTAACCACTGAGGTACCCTTGATTTGTACTTCTGTAATTAGGCTAAGATTTTTAACTCTTTCCATTAATGTTTTGACATATGCCTTGATAGTCTTAGCGGTTTCAGACTTAGACTGACTCAGGGCAACTCCCAATTCCACCCATTCTCTGTACCCCATTTGAGCAACACCCGTGTGTTCATATGCTTCCAATTCTGGACCTTCAGCACCTAGCCTGGTTATCTGGATTGTCCACTGTTTGCCTTTCTTTGAAATGGGAACAGCTTTGGCAATTGTTTCCTTGGCAAGCCTTCTATTGGCAACTTCAAAGAATTTCTTCCTTGCCAAGTTGTCAAACTGAATTTGGGCTCTTGCTGAGGAGGATACTAACTTTGATTTGGTCATAGAGACCTAAGCACCCTTTTCTTTCACTCCTTCTTTCTCAGCTACTGACTCATTGGCAGCCTCTAGCAGTTTCCTTTGAACATCCAAGGAAGGCATTTTAGCTTTACTTGCCTCCTTGTATGCAAAGGCCTTTGCAGCTTTAGCAGAGGTTTCTTCTCTCTTTAGCCTTTCAATGGATCGAAGCTGCTCTACTTTGAATTCATAATAAGTCTCCATAGGAAGACCCATTTCTTTGGCCCGAGCCTTGTCAAATTTTAGTTGAGCAGCTTTGAGAGAGTCAGGGTCCACTGAGGCTTTCCTCTTTCCTTTAGCTGTTGTGGTTATGACAGCTTCAGGTTCCTCTTCTTCTTCTTCATCAGTTTGCTCCAAGATCAGATGTCTCCTTCTGCTTGGCCTGTCCCCAGGAA
Source organism: Centrapalus pauciflorus (assembly GCA_020465985.1). Classification (NCBI taxonomy): domain Eukaryota; kingdom Viridiplantae; phylum Streptophyta; class Magnoliopsida; order Asterales; family Asteraceae; genus Centrapalus; species Centrapalus pauciflorus. Next base: position 55,760 of record JAANYP010000396.1, read on the forward strand.
TGGATTCCTCCCCCTTAGATGGTGCAGGGTTTGGAGATCCAGCCTGAGTAGGCTGAGCAACTTCAGTTGTTATGGAGACATCTGGAGTAGGACCTGTTTGGGAAATACCTACTGCTTGTCCCATTGATGCAGATTTCTCCTTAGAGGGAGATGAAGATTTCCCCCCATAGACTTGGTCTTTGAGGCAGATGTCTTCTCCCCTTTTGTAGGAGATCGCACAGAGCCTTCAACAATGGGTCTGCCTGAAGAAACGAATTTAGCAGGCTGGGCAACAGTTTTGGCAGCAGGGTTGGAACCAACAAGGCTATGCACTAAGAAAGACAAGTTGTCCTTCACCTCTGCAAGTTGAGTAACACAGGTTTGAAGAGAGGTATAGTGGGAAGTAGCAAGAGATGATAGCTGAGCAATGGCTTCCCTGTCAGAAGCTGTGAACAACAAACTTTGAAGCTGTGCAAGATTTAGTTCATGAGAATCTTGCATATCATCAAGGTTTAATGTCACAGAATTGGACAAAGATACAACTAAGGTGTTCAAGCTGGCCAAAGTGGAAGGGAGAGTGTTGGTGAAGGTATCAAAAAGAGTTGACATCTGTTAGGAAACAGTTCCCACGGAGGACACTGAGCCTTATTGGGTAGAAAGAGTTGTTGAGAGGGTAGGGGATAGTGTTTACAGCTGTGCATTGTGTGCAAGCAGCTGAGAGGAATTATCAGCTTGGAGAGTAGGGGTTGGAAAAGAAGTCCTGAACGAATCAAAGAACCCCTTAAGCTGAGCAGACACGGAGTCTGAGATGATAGAAGGTAGGGAGGTCATTGTGGTTTCCAAAGAACCAACTTTGTTGGTCCGCAAAATAGCTGATCCTTCAAAGGAATATCTTTGGGAGATGGAGGAGTAGGTGTGGATTGTTTGGATTGGGTAGATGATGAAGAATGTGAATGTGATGGTGGTGGGGAAGATGCAGGGGTTTGAGGATTAGTGGGGGAAGGCAGAGAGACTTTGGAGAGTAATTCCATAGCCTGGGCATATGTGAGATGGCCCAACTTGGAAGGCTCAAAGGCACCTTCAGCAGTGGCTATATCTGCATCATTAGGAGAAGTGGTAGGAGTTGGTGGCCTTTCATATGCTGCTTGTGTTGTAGCACCTTCATTAAGACCTGGGGTGGTTCCCTCAGTAGTACCTTGGTTTGCAGGCACCTCTTCATGGGGAGAGGGGATGTGCATTTCAAAATGATCAGTGTTTAAACCAGATGATGGAATTTGCATATGGGGAGCAGCCTCACCAGAGGGATGGTCCAATCCCTCAGGTGCATCAACTTGGGATGAGGGTCCATCAACAGTTGTTGGGTGTACAACATCTGCATCACCAGGAGCAGAAGTTTGAGGCTGATCTGCTGGATGGTCTGTTCCAGCAGCTTTGGCACCCCGTGCAGACTCAGATGGTGTAAAAGAAGCATGAAGTGGAGGCTGTGTGGACTCAGTATGGAGTGGAGTGGACTCCTTTCTTTCAATATCCTCATCTTGTTGGGAGGCTGGAATAGTGGATGTGGTAGTCTCCTTTTGTACAACTGGTTCCTGTTGGGAGGAACCAGAGGGTCTAGGCTGACTCTAGGTTGACTCTTGTTGCAGTGAAGCCTGCTCCAAATGTTCTAAACTATCTCCTAAAATAGGAGAAGCAGCAGGGGTTGCTTCTTTGTCAAGTGACTCCTATTGACAGGGGTCAGAGGGGCTAGTATGAGATGATGGTTTCTTCCTAGCTAGAGATTTTCTCCTTTAGTATTGACTTGTGGTGGGGGATTGAGGAGAAGTGACAGGAATTTGTGTTTGGACTGGTGATGAGACTGGGTCAGAAACAGGAGGGTTAGCCTGTTCCATGGTCTCAGGTGCCACAGAGGCACCAGCCACAAAGGCTTCAGGTTCAACAGATGAACCAGGATGAGAAGTCTGCTCCCCCTAGGCAAAAGGCTGATGGGGCAGACTTAGACTTAACTGTTTTAGCCTTGTTGTGGACAGGCTCAACTTCAGCCGATTCCAAGCCCCTTTTAACCACCTTGGGCATCAATTTGGATTTTCTCTTTAGAGCAGCCACTAGATCCACCCTCACAGTAGAGTGTCCTTCCACCAAACCAAGTAACCTCCTCATTGGAATAGATAGAGGAGGCTCATTGTCGAGTACTGGAGCATAAAATACTCTATTCCCAATGACAGGGAATGCAACAGTAGTTAACAAGGGTTGAGAGGTGTAGAGATGCTCACTACAGACATGTTTGAAGATGAGGCTTAGAAACCTTGGGTATCTTACAACATTAGGGCAACGTTCTTGCTGCACCAAGTTCCTCATATTCACGAAAATCCATGTGGCCATGTTCAGTGTAGTCCCATCCACAAACTGCAGGACTATGGGAATTTCATCCCTGCTAAGCTTGTCAAAAGAACCAACTTTGCAGCCAAAAGACATCATCACTGAGGCAAATAAGAAGCTATAAGTGGGTGATAAATCCATTCTCAACAATGTACCCCCAACTTTGGGTTCTGCTACGCCACAAAAGCGCAGCAGATTGCCCATCTGATCATTCTCATGTTGTGGTTTATCATAAGTTTCAACAACAGGAAGTTGAAGAACTTCCCTGAGAAGAGCAGTGATTATCTCAATGGTTTGAGGCATTGAAGATGGTTCCCCTGATGGTTTTGGTTGAAGGATTATAAGCACAGGTGTACCAAAACTCATAAACCATCTCCTGGTGTAGAACACTAGGAGAGGCAGTCATAGCATAATGCAGGGGATGAACTTGCAGAAACTCCACCATTTTTTCATATCCCTTTCCCACATAGTTTTTGGGAATGGTTAAGTTGGCTCTATAGTTGGTGGGTTTCAGAGCGAGCATCATGGTGACTAACGAATGTTTTTGAACATCGTCACCAACGAATACTGGTAGCAGGGGTTATTTTGGCGAGCCATTTGGTAACTAGTAGGATGAAGGATTGCTTAACACTTAGTCGATTAAGGGTTTTTCAGGAAGTTATTGATGCAGTAGAGAAGAAGACGAAGATGAAACAGTGAAGGAGGTATTTATAGGATTTGAATGTGAGTGATTAGGAGAGAGAAAAGTTTGGGCGGTTAATTTGAAATGTTCATTAACGAAAAATGGAACGGTTTGCCATGTCAGAACGGTTGTCAGACCAGTTGACCTTCTTTAACTACTAACACACGTTAACAAACATTATCCGCTGGTAATTAAGTTAAATAAATACATAAATTAAGTAACTTAATTATGAAGAAAGGTAATTAAAAGTGATGTTCTAAGATGTTGTTCAAACCTGTGATGAGCAGGTTTCATCATAAACTGATCATCCCCAGTTCATTTAACCTGTTCAGCTAGATGAGAACAGATTTTTGTTCACTAGCTGATGAGGTTACAATACAATGTCTTGTATGACAGGTTGAGTGAGTGAGCAACAGAACAGGTTGAGATCAAAACATATTTTGTCAAGCCTAGTATACGTCCAAGCTGTCCAAGTTTTCAGAAATTGGCAAAGTACAGAACAAGTAGATCATGTTCTGTCCAAGCTGTTCTTAGAAATCTGAATAGGTTGAACATGCGATTTTTTAGACCATCAATGACACTTAGTCACTTTTATTTAACATGCCCAGCTTGCTTACAAGGTAATTAAACCTGTTTTCATCAAGAGGTTAGGTGAAAATATCTGCAAGCTGTTCATCTGTGTAAATAAAACTTACCTCCACATTACCTTTCTGGATGTGATCTCTGATGAAGTGATGTCTGACTTCTATATGCTTTGTTCTTGAATGAAAGACTGGATTGTTGGAAGTAGCTATGGCACTTGTATTATCACACAAAATAGGAGTTTTCTTACATACAAGTCCATAATAGTCAAGCTGATGTTGCATCCATTGAATCTGCCCACAGCAGCTTCCAGTAGCAATGTACTCAGCTTCAGCAGTAGAAGCAGAAACTGAGTTCTGCTTCTTGCTACACCAACTCATCTACTTTCCACCAAGGAGTTGACATCCACCTGTTGTGCTTTTCATATCTAGCCTGCATCTTGCAAAGTCAGAATCTGAATAACCAATTAGTTCAAGGCTGGAGTCTTTGGAATACAAAAGACCCAAACCTGGTGTACCCTTTAGGTATTTGAAGAATCTTTTTACAGCAGTTAGATGTGATTCTTTAGGAACAACTTGAAACCTAGCACATATACAGGTAGCAAACATGATATCTGGTCTACTAGCAGTTAAAGAAAGTAAGCTCCCAATCATGCCTCTGTAAGTTGTTACTGAAACAGCTTTGCCACTGGTATCAGCATCCAATTTTATATTGGTTGCCATTGGGGTTTTGATGGGAGAACTTTGATCAAATTTAAACTTTTTCAAAAGATCTAAAGTATACTTTATTTGATTAATAAAAATTCCATATTTGAGGTTTGTTTAACCTGTAATCCTAGAAAGAAAGTTCACCCATCATACTCATTTCATATTTTTATTTCATGAGTAGGGAAAAATTCTTGTATAGCTGCTCATTAGTAGATCCAAATATTATGTCATCCACATAAATTTGAACAAGCATAATATCATACTTCACCGTCTTTATGAACAATGTGGTATCCACTTTACCTCTGGAGTAGCCATTGCTCATAAGGAAATCAGTAAGAGTGTCATACCAGGCTCTAGGAGCTTGTTTTAGACCATAGAGAGCTTTGTCCAACTTATAGACAAAACCTGGATGTTGTTCATTTTAAAAATCTGGAGGCTGCTTGGCATATACTTCCTCCTACAGCTTACCATTAAAAAATCACTCTTCAAATCCATTTGAAATACCTTCATGCTCTTGTGGGCAGCATAGGCTAGAAACAAACGAATTGCTTCTAACCTGGCCACTTGAGCAAATGTTTATCATAGTCTATCCCTTCTTCTTGTCTATAGCCCTGAGCAACCAGTCTTGCCTTATTTCTAATGACATGACCTTGCTAATCCATCTTATTTCTGAAAACCCATTTGGTGCCAATTATGGTTTTATCTTTAGGAATAGGGACTAGATTCCATACTTTATTTGGCTCCATCAGGGACACATAGCTAGAAAACATACAAAAATTTCTTAAGCTGTCCTATCTTGTTTGTACCCCATTGTTCATGTCACCAATTATCTGATCATTGGTGTGACACCTAATCCACTGAGGATTATATCTCAATGAAGATTCTCCTTTATCATTTTCATCTTCATCAGGTCTTGCAGAACAGTTTTCAAGATTTTCAGACACACTGTTATCTTGAGCCTGTTCACCTGTTGAACATGAATCTCTATTGTTGAACACATCAGCAGAAGATCCAGGGAAATCAGCATTGATTGGTTCTAGACATAATGTATTATTTATGTCAGTACACCTATTCACACTGGGTGTATCAACATAGTCATCATCATGTCCATTGCGATTAATAGGTTCCACTCTGGGTGATGTGGAAGCTTTTGAGTCCTTTTCTTCATTGATGAAATGCATGAGACAATCAAAGCTGAATTCTCCTGAAACTGATTCAGGAACAGCTTTTGTGGGGGCACTCCTAGACTCCTCAAAGGTGACATTGATAGATTCATCTATCACTTTTCTTTTGTAGTTGTATACTCTGTAGGCTTTAGAGATAGCAGAATATCCAACAAACACAGCTTCTTCAGCTTCGGGTTCAATTTTGCCAGTTGGTCCCTCTGATTCAGAATGAAGTAGGGACATCCAAACACATGGAAATAGCTAATATTTGGCATCCTCCCTTTGATTAACTCATATGGAGTCTTGTTAAACCTCTTGACCACTAATGATTTGCTTTGAGTGAAGCAGGCAGTGTTGACAGCTTCAGCCCAAAATGATGATGGCAAACCTGAGGCACACAACATGGTTCTAGCAGCTTCAATGAGAGTTCCGTTTCTCCTTTCAACAACTCCATTTTGTTGTGAAGTTCTTACAGCTGAATAGTTTTGCGAGATCCCTCTTTCTTCACAGAAGTCCTCAAGAGTATTGTTTCTGAATTTAGTACCATGATCACTTCTAAGCTGCTTAACTTGAGCAGAGTTCAACACTTCCATCTTTTTGATAAATCCAATAATTTCTCTAGCAGCCTCTCCTTTGGTCTTCAGAAAGATCACCCATGTAAACCTGGAGAACTCATCAACCTTACTAGAGTGTATCTTCTACCTCCTAGACTTGGGACACTTACAGGTCCAAACAAGTCCATGTGGATTAAGAAGAGAGGAGTATCAATAGAAAAATTAAGCTTGGATGTAAAAGATGTTTTTCTCTGCTTGCATTTCTCACACGCTGTCCAGAGTTTATCCTTAACAAACGTTATAGAAGGCAAACTTGTTACAAACGTTTTCTTACAGAGTTTGTTGATATTCTTGAAGTTCAGGTGTGAAAGCCTTTTGTGCCATAACCAAGTCAGATCTGCATTGCTTCTTGAGATAAAGCGGGTTTCAGTTGTGGGATCAGCAGATTTCATGTCCACAACATATACACCTTTCTTTCTTTGTGCACAAAACACAACTTTGCCTTGGTAATCCAGTATGTAGCCTAAGTGCTCATCAAAGTTGACCTTGTAGCCTGCATCACATAGTTGACTGATGCTTACAATATTTTTTTTTAGCCCAGAAACACAGGCTACTCTTTTGAATATGGCAGCACCAGCTTGAAGAGTTCCATATCCTTCAGTGGATCCCTGAACATTTTCACCAAAGGTGACTTTTGGCCCTTTTTCAGGCCTAAGATCACTCAACAAGTCCTTGCAACCAGTCATGTGGCCAGAGCAGCCACTGTCCAAGTACCAAACCTGGGATGGTTGTTTAACCTGCAGAGTGTCATGGGAAAATATCAGTTATTTTTAGGGGAACACATCATAAGGATGAGTTCTCATTCTTCATCAACATATGATGATGGACCAGTTAGATCAACACTAATATTTCCTATTTGGATTGTATCAGCTTGGATACTATCCTCGTTGACCATGTTGCTTCCAACACTACTGGTTTTTGCAATGTTGGAACTAGCAGTGCCAGCAGGCCTCATGTCCTCAGTTTCACGACAGTCTTTGGCCATATGTGTATTCTTTCCACATTTATAGCATTTTCTCTTTTTAGACTTTTTGGAAAAAGAACTTCCAAAAACACATTCTGGAACATTTTTGTTGAACTTCTCAGCAGGTTTAGCAAACTTATTACTATTTTTAGAAGAGTCAACAGTTTGAGTGGAAGGCACAATAGCGACAGCTTTTCCTGTATCCTTTTTCCTCTTTTTGGGAGGGTAAAGATCAAATATAGGAAGTTTGACTTGCTTTTGACCTTCCACAGGTTTGGGAACCTTATTTCTAACTTTCTCAGGTTGAGCAATGGCTTTTCCTTTGCCCTTACTGAGATGTGATGGATGTTTCCTTTTAACATAATCATTGCTTTTGGTTTTGAAAGACTTACCTTCATTTATAACCAGTTTTCCACTATGATTTTAAAACTTATTCGAAATTACAGCAAATTTACTTTCAACATGAAACTCACCCCTGTTGAAAGCAGACTATTTACCTTTTGAAAACTTTTTCTCAAAATGCTGAGCATCAAAAGGATTAACAGGTTTCTTACCATCAACTTTAGACCCAGAACCTGTCTTGTTGACAGGTTCAGTGTCCAAAGCTGCAGTTTGAACTTGTTTTGCCTTCTTTTGCTTGTGTGACCCAGTTGAGCACTTAGCAGACTGATTTGATGGAGAACACATTCCATCATCAGTTTTTAAAACTTTTTCACACAAGTTGTCAGTGTTTTGAGGCCTGACAAACCTATTTGTTGAGACTAGCTTTCCATTTACTCTTTGAATGAAAGTACTTAGAAGCTCACCAAGAGTGGACAAGTGTTTTTTCAGATTATTTATCTCAACAATTGAAGTTGCTGTATTAGGATCCCCTCCAAGTTAGGCTTGGATTTGAGCAGGAATCTGTTGACTGATACAATGATTGACTTTTTGTGCAGATTGGCACCAAGAGTCAACAATCTTTTGAAGCTTGGCATGCTTTGTGTCTGTTTCTCTCTTTTCCTCTAATAAAATGGAATTGATGTGTTTTAATTCATCAAGTTCAGTTTCCAACTTATGGAAGTTGTCCAGTTTACTAGTTTTTATTCCAAGATCAGTTTTTAGCTTGGAGATCTCAGACAGCAAAGCATTATGCTTCTCAATAGCATCTTTTAAATCAACAAGTAAATATTCAAACATTTTAACTTTTTCATTAGAACTGTAATCCATAAAATTTTGTACCTTATACATCATTGTTGGGTTGCAGTTCTCCAAGCTGCTGAGAGCCTCAGCTTCAACTAGGTCCTGTTCGAAATTGCTTGTTGATGGGACATCAGTGTTGGCCATCAGACAATTGTTATAATCTTCATCTGATGATGAGTCAGATTTCTCCCAATCACATGTCTCTGCCATGAGTCCATTTTGCTTGTTGGAAGCCACTGAGTCTTCCAACTTTCTCAGCATAGCCATGGTCATTCGGTACATAACCCTGTAGCCATCGTCCTTATTTTTCTTGTATGGTTTGGATGTTAAGCCAACAACTTTAGACACACAGTCATACACTATATGGCCTGTTTTGCCACATTTAAAGCACTCAACCTTAGTTTTGTCAAATTCTTTCTTTTTAATGGCACCTGACTTCTTTTGCAGCATTTTCACCAAACCTCTTCTTATTGAATTTTCTGACAAGCATAGCAATCATTTGCTCATCATCAAATTCATTAAGATCTTCACAGTCTTCTTCCTCAGACAATTCTTCCAATTCATCATCAGCCTGTTGATCAGCCTATGTGAACACATCACACACCTGACCAGCAGGTTGTCTCACGCTGGCCACTAAGGCAGCACCTCTTTTGGACATTTCCAAGACATTTCTTTTCTGTTGCCTTGATTGTTCATCATTTAGTAAGGACCTAGACAGATTTACAAGATCTATACCTTTGATGGTGCCTGAGTTTCTTTGGATAGTAGAAAAATAGTTCCGTTCCTCAGGCAAAATGTCTTAAAACTTGTTTACCAGAGTCAAGTTGTCCTTGGTGATCCCAACAGCTTTGAGATCATTGATCAGAGCAGTGAATCTGGTATAAGTTTCAGTGAGAGACTCCTTTGGCTTTGCAAAGGAGTGTTCATACTGTCTAACAAGATTGTTGATCCTGTTATCTAGTGTGATAGTGGGACCATCATAGACGCTACACAAAGTATCCCACATCTCCTTAGCAGTCTTCATTTTCTCAACCTGTTTGAACACATCATCAGAAAGAGAAATAACCAGGTTGTTTCTTGCCTTTGCATCAAGAGAACCCAGCCTTTTGTCTACATCAGACTATTGAGCTTTAGCCTTCTGAAAGGTCCTAATCTTAGGAACAGCTCCTTCAGGAGTGATAGTAGTAAAAAACGTTGGCACATAGGGACCTTCCATTACTATCTCTGGTAGCTGTGCATCCAGATTCTCTAAGTAGAGCATCATTCTGCACTTCCAACCAGAGAAGTTCTAATGTTAACAAACACTCTATCTGCTCTGATACCAGTTGTAGGTCCCAAAAGGTTTCCCTAGTTGTTGCTCTAAGCTATATAGGGGGCGCGGGTGAATACAGCTATTTAAAACTCAACACACTTTTCTCAATGTTTGTGTATATTATAACCAAGTGTTAATTACAAACCAGCTTGAACTACAGAATGGTTCAAGCTAAGATCAAAGAAACAACAGATGTTTAATTAATCTACGACACACTCAGACTAGATACAATGAATACACTCACTAAGATGAACTCACTGTTTACAAGACAGATAGATGGACAGCTTGGACACACGTTACTGTTTTATTCAAGCAGACTTGCATGCATTAAAACACACTTCTTTTCACGATCTGAATATCACACTCTTGGTTGTCTCACATTCCTTAGAAGCTTCCTTTTATACTCTCACTGAGAATCTCAGTGAAGCTTCCTCATTGGACATGGAGATAGTGGGATGTCTTTCCAAAAAGACAAATAAACTTTTCTACACGTTCTGACAAAGCAGAATTGTCTTTACATTGCAAAATCTTTGTCTTTTCCTTTTTGTCTCTGTTGCAGATAGCTTTAACTAAAAGAGGAATGTCAACTATAAACCGTTCATATTCTGTTAAGGCCATTTTGATATAAGAAATGGTCTGTCACCCATTTCAATTATCCACTTTGTCTTCATGTAACAGAACAGCGTAGGCAGTCTTTGCAGCTTCTGTTTTTCCACTTTGTCTTTGACTTTGTGAACAGATCTTGTTGTGCAAAACAATACATGTTGACATGGAAACATGTTCAATAAATTGTTTAGCATGTTCACAAAGAACAGGTTCTGTTCACAAAGAACATAACATTTAGAATTTGTCCAAGCTGCTCAACATGTTAGAGCAGCGTAGACAGTTTATGTCCAGCCTGTTCAATAGAATAGAACAGATTGGGCAATCTGCCTTAGTTGCAACAAATGCAACAGGGTAAACAGCTTTGACTAATATTGTAAATCACTTATCAGGTTTCAATAAGGCATTAACAGGCCTTAATTTATACTTTTAAGTCCATCAAACAGGTTTGATTAATAATCTCCCCCTAAGATGTAGAACAGGTTTGACTGAGGCCTTTTTGTGCCTAACTGATACTTACTCCTCACAGAAACAAACAAAGTCAAAGCTTTTCAACTTGACTATAGAAAAATGCAACACATTCATTTATAAGTAACAGAGTCCAGGTCCACATAGAATTCATGTTTGCACAATGGACATAATCTATGTGACCTACTTTCGTTGCTGGCGTGATGTTAACACTGGTAGGATTTCCAAATAGTCATCGTGAAATCCTTTATCATGAAAGAATCACTCCTATTTGTTCCGGCTTAGTTACTTTAGACTAGCAGTTTACAGTCACGCAGACTGTTAGACTCGTTGTGCCCTAAAAGTGTATATAATAAGCTCTAGACACATTGTGCATCAAATGAAGTCGGAGACTGGAGAACTATCTTCCTTGTTTCAATATCAATAATATCCAAATGATATATCGATAGAAATGTGCTATATCTCCGTGATTATTGAAATAGAAATCTTTTGAGAGATAACTCAGTGTTTGGTGGTGTTAAGTGCATGCGTCACTAGGTCAATGATATCTTTTTCAATATCAAGTCACCTAAGACTTGATAGATAATGTGGATTAGCCAGTCGACACAGAGTAGGTAGGATTATTTAATCTTCAAATCCTTTCTAAACTCTCAGTTCTCATCAATTTTCAATTAAGCTCCCTCCGACTCACTTTTCAAAAATAAATTTAGTCAGCTTTATAGCGAAAGCATGATCTAATGCACCACCATCTCTGGTTAATATCACCATCTCATTTACATTTTACCTCTACTCCACCCTGTCAGTATCCTGTGATAACTGACACTTCTCAACTAATACACCTAAAGATCCCTCACCCACACACTATAGATGGTTTGCTCCTTGGGTAGGTCTTCATGTTCTTGTTAGACCATAGAAGGATGGTTATGTCGATCACACAATTTAGTGCATAATTGGAGTAAGCTGAAATAGTGTTCAACATTTCAGCTCATGGGATATCACACAAAGAACGATTAGGATTTTTAGCTCAGATGAAGTAGGAGATGAAATTCAAAACGAATTTGGGGAATGGATTAGTTAGGAGCTATCAGAATGAAATGTAAAATCTAATATATGATATGAAATGAATCAGATTTTCATGAAAGAATTTGCTCATGGGAGATTATGGGAGAATTTAGTATTAAAGAATTGGAAGAATTAAGAATGCATGGGAGAATAAAGAAGAATATCTTAGAAGCAATGAGATTATGAAAATAAAAGAGATTAGAAGAATTAACCTCAATGATATACTCTCTCTATCTGGAAATTAACATCCTTAACAATTTTCTTTTAAGCTAAAAACCTCTTGATGTGTGTAGAAAAATATTTCATTAAAAATTGCACACAACTTAGTGAAAAAGATATCGTCGACAGAGTGCGTTTGAAACTCCCCCTTGAAATAACACCCAAAGTTAGTCAACTCATAGAAAATATATCAGGGGCAAAAAATTGGAAATAAAACTCCCTCTTTGTCAATACAGCTTCAGAGTTGAATTCAGGGCAGGAATTTCAGAAAGATTCATATTTCAGAATCGGGTTCTAATCTAAAGTGATTAGAAGCCTTTGTTGCGGAAGCTCGGGTTTCAGTCTGAAATAACTGAAGCCTTGTTAAACTTTGCATGGATGTGCGAGTTCGAAATGATGTATTTGGAAGCCATATGCATGAAGGACGGATTCTGCTCTGTTGTGAGCAGAAGCCATACGAGTGAAGACCGGATTCTAGTCTGAATTGACTAAAAACCAATACCTGAAAAATTAAGATGTCTTTGGTATCCAAACAAATTTGGATCCAAGGTTGTTAGCGCTCTTGGGTACCCATCTCAATACGAGTTTAGGTAACGATTTCATTACAGGTTTAGGTACCCATCCCCGAATATATTTCTTTTCTTCTTTCTCAAACTCTATAAACAAATTTATTTTAGTATGATAAAATTGAATATCTGATTTATGAAAGAAACTTGAATCTAAACGAACAGAATTATGCAAACTTTTCTTTCTAAAAATCTGTCTGGCGCTAGCTTTTTTCTGATGATACTTGGTAATTTTCTTGTAAGTTTTCTTCTGAGAAGAATAACCAGTATTTTCAGAAACTTTTGAAAACTTAGATTTTGATGATTCACCAGGGTAACTCTTAACCAGATGTTTATCAACTACTTTATCCTTGCCTTTGTTTACCTTTAAAAGATATTCAAGTTGAAGATCTAAAGACAAATCAAACTTAGGAGTTTTAGCTAGATTCTTTTCACTTTCGAAAGATAAATCAGAATGATCAACTTTATGTTTTAAAAAAACATTTGAATCCTAAACCTCTGATTCATTTGAAGAAGCGGAAACATTAAATTGTTTAGAAAGATGAAATATTTGATCTTCTAATCCTTTGATAATGACCAAATATGAATTTCTTTCATTATCAAATGATTGGAAACCAATTTTGAAAGATTGTTCATTAAATATTGTAATTCAGATATTATGAAGCATTCAATCACTATTCAACAATATTATTAATCACATAGAGAACATGAAGAACAATAACATGAATATAATAAGAACAATAAGAACATTCAAAGGATTAGGAAAACCTTAATTGCACTTCAATCAACGTACGTACTAATGCTTGAAAGATTACATTGAAAACCTAGAAATCAACTATTTATAAGCAAACGTAAACCGGTCCAAATACTATACATACCCATGGGTTGACCTTTTGTCATTTAACCCATTTACAATAAAGTTTGAATACTTACAAAATAAGCACAAAACTAAGTTTCAACTATTATACTTTGACCACTGAAACTATCACAAATTTGGATCTATCATTCTCCCCCTTGTGATAAGCTTTCAGATCGCCGCTTCAAGTTTGTAATTAGCTTTCTCTGATTAAATATCAGTCAAGGCGTCTGATAGTGATCCTATACTCTAGCTTGTCTCAGACATCTTTTTGGAAGTCTCTGACGAGTTTAAGTACGACTTTAAGTTCCCATATCCTTGTTTAGAGCTTTAGAGCTTCTTTCAAATTATCTATTCTGATCATCAGCAACTTTCTGACCATGTAAAGTGTGCCGTCACAATACTTTCGAGCTCGTCTCTTCTCATAAGTGACTTCTTTTTGAGAGTTCAAGTAGACTACTTCAACCATGGGTGATGTGGTTACTTTCGAAACAGACAAACGTTCCAGGACCGAAGTATCTTGATTTGGCGCAAGCCGATTAACTTTTCTTTGCATTGCTTCTAACGCCATTTGGGTGTCAAAGATTAGAGACAACATAAGATTCCTTCAAAGAAATTTGACGACGCATCTTTGAGCGTTTTGTTGAATCGGATCTCTGCTTTTGTTGTGAAGTAGGTGCAGATAAAGAAATTCAAGATCCTACAAAAATAGGTTAGGGAAATATGCCTCGGTGAAAGTAGAGAAGGATATATCTTCGCGTTCCACTTCAAATATCGGATAGAAGATTCTTAGGAACTTGTTGCGACACCCTTGCCACAATAACCACCATTTACAATACACCCAGGATTAATCATCAACATATAATAACATAATGATCCGAAAGCTTAATTAAAGTGCGGAACCATAAAAATACATAATTAAAACATTACAACTGTTTAAAACACCCTACGGTGCTACAAGGTTTCAAGTCTAGATCTACATACTCAAACTTTATTACAATCATCCCAAACATATTACAACATTGGTCCCATGTCACCATTACCGATTGAGTAGTAGATATCTTCCAAGACTTCACAAACGACCTAACTAGAAGGTCCGGCAGCAGATTTTACTTTTCCTTTAAAAATTAAACAACTGAGGGTAAGCGAATGCTTAGTGAATACACAGATTTACGCATTTTATAAATCTTTATGAAGCCCCAAGAGTAACACCGATGACGAACATCGTATACTCTCTTCATACACCAAGTACGGAGCAAGAGCCGCAGCTCCTTCGAGCCCAAAGCTCGGCATTAAACCAACCATCTGAGACAGACATAACATCGGGGATGACATACTGCCTACCAGAACCTCGAAGGGATCAGCCCCGGGTCATATAGCGTAGTAACATCGGGGTAACTGATGCGACCCGCCGGTCCATCGATAGATGCACAACAAATGAACGGACATGCAACAAATACAATGTGCATCTAAATCTACGCAAGTTAGTAGAATTCCAAACGAATATGAAACAACATGTCTCAGCAGGCAATAGCTAACATAGAGCAGATATAAAGATGCGAAATCATATGTACTCACAGTGGGTGCGTTTTTAAACTTTAACCAATATTATTTCACCTCGGGATTTCAACCGGATCACAAAGTACCCCACTGTGGGTTAAACAACACCACAAGGGACCTGTTACATCAGTTGTATCAAAACATTGTGTCAATAACTGTTTAATTCCATAAAACCAAATTTTATAAGTTTCACAAATTTTTTGACCCGCAGTTCGGATCCATGTCCGAATTCGGACCCCAGTTCGGTCCCCTCCTGATTTCGGACCATATACCAGTTCGGACCATTTATGTCAATTCGGTCCACATATAAGCCCCAATTCGGATCCCATGTAATTTCGGACCACATCCGATTTTCAACACTTAGAAATTTATTTTACTGTTTTGAGTATCAACAGTTCGGATCCTATCCAAATTCGGTCCGGATCCGAGTTTCTGCCAGATCCGAATTCGGACATCCGAGTTCATAATAGTGCATTCTTGTCGAACTTAATCTTTATAACTTTGACGATCAGCGACCTGCTTCTTACTGACTCTTTGCTATTTCTTAACGATCTGACCATAGCTACATACACAGACCTATCCCTTTGCTCCATGCCCTCTAGGGACCAAATTAGATCAGCTCGGATAGTCTTTATTTGTCGAACAAACATCCTTTTGAACTTTTCTTCAATATACGGGCTCCTGACCCTCTGGTTTACCCAGTCAATAGCTTGGGCAGTTAGCCTTTCAGTGTGTCGTTCTTCTCATTTTTTAGAAGTACTAGCACCTCCTGACATCCCTACTTGCAGCCTTGAGATTTCTTTAAGGATATTTGGGGCAGCAGATGAAGGAGTTGGAACATCCGAGCGCTCCTGAAAGATAGGATATCTTCTTGTAGATTTGGCAGGCTCAAAAGATTGGTCTTGAACCACTGGAATTATTATTGGACTGGAGGAGCCTCGTTGGACTAGTTGAGTTGGTGCTCGAGATGGAACTACTGTTGGCACCTGAACGGGAGATAGAGATGGTGAAGATGATACTGGATCATTAGAAGGGAACTCGAACTCAAATTCAAATTCTTGTGGATCAACGCCTTTTTCACCAGCGTATTCGAGACGCAGAGACTCCTTTAACTGGTCTTCTCTAGCTTCCTGTTCCTCTTCATCGGAGTTAATTACAATAACTTCTGTCGGATCAAACATGCTCATAGGAACAGCGGTCAAAATCTCTTCTTCTTCAACGAAGGCCGTGAAGTCTTTAGGTTCTTCCCAGACAGTAAGAGTTAGCTGAGCTCCTGAGACTGATTCCTCAAGAGAATCAGCTGGGAATTCTGGTTCCGATTCTTGGGGCCATGCTTGGCGAGATGGAATTGACTGTCTTGGACTTCTCGTAGCAGATTATTCGAAGATCATAGGGGCTTTGCCGGCGGCTTTAGCTCTTCTCTCCCCCTCATGATGATCAGGATCATCCTGATCATCATGCTTCCTTTTCGTTCCATGGGCAGCGACTTGGCATGATTCGGCTATGATTTTTAGTCGCTAGGCCATTTGATGTACCAAGGGATTGGTTGATTGAGCAGATGAGGATCCGGAAGCTTCGTTATTCAATATCTCCAGAATTAGGGCATTTGTTGTACACTGATTTTAAGAAGCCTTGAGTAGAGAGTGGAATGTGCGCTTTGCTTCGTCCTGAGATGGAGCTTGTGGAATATCTGGTTGCTATGTCATAAAGGTTTAAGTGTCACAAAATTGTTGTGACATGAGCGCCTTGAACTCCGCGAACTCGGTTTTGGACACAGAGTACAGGTGTAACCTGGTGCCGCTTAGGCTTTCCGGTTGCATCGCGGGAGACTCAGAAGAGGTCCCTTGATTGCCTGTACTCGTAACTGGCTGTGATGTGGCCATGACAGGACTTCCACTCATCATCGTTGGTGCACTTTCAGTGTGCACGACTCCGAGTGTTCCGGCAACGTCACTCAGACGTTCTGTATGAAGCGACTTAAGGGTCCTAGCCAAAGATTTGTCAATATCAAGAGTCCTACACCTTCTCCCATATAACGCCTCAAATGGTGCCTTCTTTATCGTTGCATGATAGCTGTTATTATATGAAAACTCTATCAACGGCAAATGGTCGTCCCAATTGCCACCAAGATCCAGTACACATGATCTCATCATATCCTCCAAGGTGAGGATTGTTCGTTCACTTTGGCCATCGGTTTGCGGACCATAGGCCATACTCATAGCAATCCTTGTACCCAATCCTTCTTGCAATGCCGACCAGAAGTTTGAAGTAAATCGGCTATCCCGATCCGATACAATAGACTTAGGCACTCCATGTCTAGCAACAATCTCAACCATATAAATATGTGCTAACTTTTCCAAAGAATAACTCTCTCTTATCGGAATAAAGTGTGCGGACTTAGTTAACCTATCAACTATCACCCAAACTGCATCGTGTTGACGCCTAGTCTTCGGTAGTTTCGTAACAAAGTCCATAGTTATGTGTTCCCACTTCCATTCCGGAATGGAAAGCGGTTGCAGACTGCCATATGGTTGCTGGTGATCGACTTTCAGAAGCCGGCAAGTCTGCCTTTAATTCGTTGTACATCTTTGTGCTCCCGGGATGTACAAAAAGTTTCGATTGATGCGCTTCTTCGATGATTGCATTTCTCATACCACCATACCTTGGCACCCAGATTCTTCCGTATACACCTTTCAATCCCGACTCACTTGTCTCCATTGTCTTCACTTGTACTCTTATATCCTCAGCACCAACATTTTCGTCTTTCAAGGCTTCCTCCTGAGCGGCCTTAACATCATTTATAATCGTAGACGTTAGCATAGTAGACGTCATCATGTAGCAGAAGTCCTTAGCATAAGCTTTGCGACTCAAAGCATCGGCTACCACGTTAGCCTTTCCGGGATGATAAAGGATCTCACAGTCGTAATCCTTTATAAGTTCCATCGACCTACGCTGTCTAATGTTAAGCTCTTTCTGAATGAAGATATACTTTAAGCTCTTATGGTCTGTGTATAACTTACACTTAGTTCCATAGAGATAGTGCCTCCACAACTTCAATGCAAATGTAACAGCGGTCAACTCTAAGTCATGAGTTGAATAGTTCTTCTCGTGCTGCTTAAGCTATCTCGAGGCATAAGCGATAACTTTTCCACGCTGCATCAGTACAGCACCTAATCCCAATCTTGATGCGTCCGTGTATACTACAAAGTCCTCATTACCATCCGGTAGAGCAAGTATCGGAGCTTCACTTAGCGTCTTCTTCAAGATATCGAATGCCTCTTGTTGCACGGTTTCCCAAACAAAAGGTGCATTCTTCTTTGTCAATGCAGTCAAAGGAACTGCAATCTTCGAGAAGTCCTTTATAAACCTCCTATAATATCCTGCCAGTCCAAGAAAACTTGTAACTTCTGTAGCTGAACGAGGCGGTTCCCAGTTTCTAATGGCTTCAACTTTAGCTGGATCTACTGAGATCCCAGCCCCCGAAATCACATGCCCCAAAAATTGAATCTGTTGCAGCCAAAACTCACATTTTGAGAACTTAGCATACAACTTCTCTTTTCTTAGTAATTCCAGCAATTCCTTTAAATGATGAACATGGTCGGCCTCAGACCTGGAATACACCAAGATATCATCAATAAATAGTATCACCGACTTGTCTAACATTGGTCTGCAAACCCTATTCATCAAGTCCATAAAGACAGCCGGGGCATTGGTTAACACGAAAGGCATAACCAAGAACTCGTAATGCCCATAACATGTCCTGAAAGCTGTCTTAGGCACGTCTTCCTCTCGAACTTTCAGCTGATGATATCCCGACCTCAAGTCGATCTTAGAAAAGACACAAGCCCCGTGTAACTGATCAAACAAGTCATCTATCCGCGGTAGCAGATACTTGTTCTTGATTGTCAACTTATTCAACTCCCGGTAGTCAGTGCACATCCTCATCGTGCCATCTTTCTTCTTAACAAATAAAACAGGAGCTCCCCACGGCGATGAACTCGGTCGAATGAAGCCCTTATCCAACAACTCCTGCAGTTGTTTCATCATCTCTTGCATCTCTGTAGGAGCAAGGCGATATGGAGAACGAGCTACCGGTGCAGCTCTAGGGATCAAGTCAATACGGAACTCCACTTGTCTCTCAGGCGGCACGCCAGACAAGTCTTCCGGAAACACATCCGGGAATTGTGAAACAACAGGCACATCGGCCACAGTCTTTTTCTCAGCCTTAGCATCAATAACATATGCTAAGTAGGCGTCACATCCCTTTGCAACAAGCTTTCGGGCTTTTGCAATGGTTAACAAGCCCAAATCCCCGATTCTCCTATCCCCGTAAATACAGATCTCACGCCCCTCTGGAGTAGTTATCTTTATCATACGCTTCTTACACACTATATGAGCTTCATTCTCTATCAGCCAGTCCATTCCGATTATCACGTGAAACACACCGAATGCTATCGGAATCAAGTCCAAATTGAAGACTACATCTTCAATCACTAAAGTGCAGTTGCGGTATACATGATCTACTTTGACTAGAGTGTTGCTAGTAGTTTCTATATCAAGTATATCAGATAACTTTGACAGAGGCATGGAAAGTCTTTGTGCAAAAACAGTGGAAACAAACGAACGATTTGCACCCGAATCAAATAACACTCGAGCTGGCATAGAATTTACAATAAACATACCAGTAACCACCTCCGGGTTTTCCCTCGCTTCCTCCGCCGTTATCTGAAAAGCACGAGCCGGTGCTCTTTGTGGCTGGTTCCGGCGGTTGACTGAACCACCACTAGATCCTCCAGATGATCGAGTTGATAATGGAGCAGCAGTTCCTACTATAGTGCCCCAATACACCACATTTACAACAAGCATCACCTTTTCGTGGACACTCACTCTGAAAATGGCCCAACTCTTCAAAGAAAAAGCAAGCGCGTCCATTAGTGCACTTGCCGAAGTGTTCCAGATGACACTTATTACAATATTGCGGCTCGGTGTTGATGGAATAGGCACGAGCACGACCAGAAGATCCCGATGATCGGCGATAAGATTGTTGAGGCGAATATTCTGATGAGCGAGAAGAATCCGAGTATCCTCCCTCACGCTGGCCTTCGGCGGTGACGGCTGTGTCGGATTAGTAGCAGCAGCAGCAGACCCAATCGAATATCCCGACATGGTCAGAATTTGTTCTACATTTCTGGCAGCCTCAAGTAAGCCAACAAACTTAGTGTAACGCACGTTGCTCATAACCCTCCAATCTCCATATCTAAACCAGCTTCAAATCTGGTCACCTTTCTTTCCTCAGTATCAACCTGATGATGCGCAAAAAGACTCAGCCTCATGAATTCCACAGCATACTGGGACACAGTCTTAGTCCCTTGCATCAATGCCATGAACTTAGCTTCTAATCTTCGACGTTCATCAACCGGACAGTACTGCTGAGTGAATAAGTCAGTGAACTCAGCCCAAGTCATTACCGAACCCTTCTCCAATGTCAAAGCATTCACCATAGAGTTCCACCACATAATCGCATCGTTGGTGAACATAGCAGTAGCATACCGAACCATGTCCTTCTCAGCACAATCGCTGATTCGGAATGTCCGTTCGGTTGCCGTTATCCATTCTAGTGCGGCAACAGCATCACCCAGTCCATTGAATTTTACAGCACCATTTCCTTTGAAATCCTTAAAACGACAACCTTTGGGTTTGTTAGATGACCCAGTGATGTCATCTTGTTCATCATTGTTGCCCCCCTCTTTTTCCTTATTCTTTCTCTTGTCTTCCCTTCTCTTAGCTTCGGCCTCATCTCGAGCCCGAAACTGGTCTTGAATCATCTTATTCTGCTCAGCCATCATGGCTAGCATCATTTCTCTGTTTTCTTCGGGTGTCATTCCTCCTCAAGACATGTTCTGTAATACAAAACATATAACTTGTTTAGTAACATGTCATTTATTTAGAGACACCACCCAATTGTCCCGTATGAAAGTCAATTTCCTATAATTACTAAATCGTAACCAATCTTAGTTCATATCATCACTTAAAAACACTACAAATCATCACTTAATGTTTGAGATCAAGACCTCACGGACACTTGAATCTCAAACTACTGCTCTGATACCATCTCGTGTGACACCCTTGCCACAATAACCACCATTTACAATACACCCAGGATTAATCATCAACATACAATAACATAATGATCCGAAAGCTTAATTAAAGTGCGGAAGCATACAAATACATAATTAAAACATTACAACTGTTTAAAACACCCTACGGTGCTACAAGGTTTTAAGTCTAGGTCTACATACTCAAACTTTATTACAATCATCCCAAACATATTACAACATTGGTCCCATGTCACCATTACCGATTGAGTAGTAGATATCTTCAAAGACTTCACAAACGACCTAAATAGAAGGTCCGGCAGCAGATTTTCTTTTTCCTGTAAAAATTAAACAATTGAGGGGTAAGTGAATGCTTAGTGAATACAAAAATTTACGCATTTTATAAATCTTTATGAAGCCCCAAGAGTAACACCGATGACGAATATCGTATACTCTCTTCGTACACCAAGTACGGAGCAAGAGCCGCAGCTCCTTCGAGCCCAAAGCTCGGCATTAAACCAACCATCTGAGACAGACATAACATCGGGGATGACATACTGCCTACCAGAACCTCGGAGGGATCAGCTCCGGGTCATATAGCACAGTAACATCGGAGTAACTGATGCGACCCGCCGGTCCATTGATAGATGCACAACAAATGAACGGATGTTGGTACACCCTGTGTGACGATAGCAGTCTAATCGATCTGCATTATGGTTTAAGTAATATTCTGAGTATTAACAAGTGTTTTGATATATATGTTTATATGTGTTTGTCTGTTATTGATTGTGTGTTTGAACTTGATGTAACATATTACAAGAAGTTCAAACATAAAGGTCAAAGATTAACTCAAGCATAAGTAAAACATAAGTTTCATCACTTAAGTATTTAAGTGTATTGGCTAGATTCGAATAGGTAAAGGAAGACATTCGAATCTGTGATAGATTCGAATGTATCCTTAGATTCGAATGGGCTAGATTCGAGAGTGTCTTGTGGACAGACTCGAATGGGCCTTGGGCCAGATTCGAGCTTGGCCCACAAGAGACTCGAATCAGGGTCTATAATTAGGGATAGACTCGAATCATTAAGTGACTTTTAGCAGAATTCGTGAGGAATTAAGCAAAAGGCGATATCGTGTTTATCAGCTAGGTGAGTGCCGTTTCGGAGAGAATTAGTTCGTAGGATCATTCGTGTGTCGTTCGTTCAGCGTCTAATAGTCTCCGTGTTCCGTTGGTTGAGAGTTGTCCGTCTAACCGTCAACGAGGATTCCGCACTCGTTCACGGATCCGCGTCAAGATAGATCTTGCAGTCGTAGACCTTACAAGTGGTATCAGAGACAGGCTCTAAGTATTTAGGCTTTCACACATAATGCAACTAAATCCTAAGTGTTATACTTTACTTAGTTTGATGTGTTGGTAGGCATAATACATATAGGGAATCTCAAGGCTAATAAAATATTCTAGAAATAGTCAAGCGTGTCACTAACTTAGATATATGACCAATCGGTCTTAATTTTTATGTACAAGGCATACAAACATTGAGTCTAAATGAGGTATGCAAACTTTCTGGGGATGTATGGCAACATCAAATACACCTGAAAATGGAAAGAATAGAAATATCATGTAAAACTGAGAGTCGAAAACATGCAACTCTGTTGTACGTAAGTACAGACCTGTTGTCTCTGTTTAGATTCGGGTTAGCAGACATGTCGCTTTGTTGTACGTCAGTACAGACCTGTCACCGCTATCTGCTAACTTTAAAAGAAAACCTTAAGGCGAACTAAGACACTTTGTTGTATGAAAATACAGACCTGTGTCCGATGTTTGTCTTTTAAAGAAAGTTTGCAAATACCAACAAGTTAGAATCTTTATCTGTGTGCCTTGATCATAAAAGTATGTCTATGTCTGAGTCACGTAAGATAATTTCCTGATAAATAAAAAGGCCAAGGGATATTCCGAAATGTAGAATTGGGGTAAAATACCAACAATCGGCTAAATAGGTATGTCACAACAAACAATCAAAGGAATCAAAAATTCCTAAGTGTGAAAGTTTAAGTACTGAAAGTTAGTATCAGACATCGCTATCTGATTGAACCTTTCTTAGACTATACTCATCAAAAATATGTTGTTAAGTATTTAGCTTAGATTGTAAATTTTCTTAAGTCTAGATTAAATTTTTGGTCAAAATTTTATTTTACTTTATTTTATTCTATTTTTTCCTTAGTTTATTTTATTTCATTTTAGTTTAGTTTAATTTTTTACTTAGGGAAAAGGTCAAAAGTTACTGAGGGTGCATTCAAAGTTGGATAAAATAAACAATGCGTGAACTATCTTGAGCTTAGGGTAAAAGAATTGGCATAATTTATCTGGTTACACAATACCGTAGAAAAAAGTTGGAAAAGTTGAAACTATTTCAAAATTTTCGAAATTTTTCTAAGTGTTGGTGGTTTCGAATCTAAGACAGACTCGAATAAGGAGTAATTCGAATCTGTCAGTAGATTCGAATCTATGCTTAGACTCGAGGGTTGGTGGTATAAATAGGTTAACAGTAGGTCATTAATTCCATCTGTTTTCGAATCTATACTATCGAATCTATCAAGGCGATTTCGAATCTGTTCTTTCGAGTCTATCGTAATCCTTCTAAACGACATTTTGTCGAGTTTGAAGACTGTGTGTTCGATTCTACTCTTGCATCTAGGTATAATCAACTTGATTGTACAAGATTTATGTAGTTTTATACACAATTTTAGGCTAAAACATCGAATTTTGAAGTTTTGTGGGTCGAAATAGAGTTTTTGCTAAATTACCAAGTTTGGACCTATAAAAGATCAAATTAAAAGCATAAATCAATGATTAGAACCTAGTTGAACTAATGTATGTGAATTACTAAGTTCAAAACGGTTAAAATCTTGGATTTTTGGTGAAAGAAGGACCGACGGGGTTTCGAGTCTGTTCCTGGACTTCGAATCTGTTCATGGGTTTCTCGAATCTGTCATTAGATTCGAGATGACCATGATCCTCGAATCTGTCCATTAGACTCGAATAGGGACACTTCGAATCTGTCCATTACACTCGAATATGGACACTTCGAATCTATTATTTTCGAATCTATCATTTATTTGCACTGTTTAATTTAAATTTTATTAAACTTGTAGAAATTTAATTGTGTTAGATTTTGTACTTAAACAAGTACAAATTAAAACAAATTTGAATTTAAACAGGTTTATTGATTTTTAATGAGTCTAACAGTTTTTTTTATTGTGCAGAAATGGCTATTCGAGCGTTTGTTCCCAAGCATAATATGGTCCTTAATACAGACATGAATCTCCCTGAGGCGCAGGGATTCCGTGAAGTACTGGATTTTCTAGCTGAATCAAGGATCGGACATGCACTATGGCATAATGTGCAGCTAGTGTTACCCTTCATCCGTCAATTTTATGACCATTTGCAAGTAGACTGCTCGGTCACTCCGACAGTTCTACGTACTCGCATTGATGGACAGCCATTAGTATTTTCGGCTGATATGATTCGTCAAGTGCTGCAGTTGGGCACTCAGGAACAAGAAGCTGGTCCTATAGAATTTCCGTTGAATATAAGGCAAGCGGCCTTTCAAAGAATGGGGTACAGCCTCGATGTGACAAAAGTGTCATACATGAAAAGTGGATTGATAGGACAATGGAGGTTTTTGGCGCATGTATTTATGGTGTGCTTTGCTGCGAAAAAGGCAGGGTTTGACTATATTGTCGCGAAGATTCAATCGGGGATTGTCGCAATGGTGTATAATCGCCCATATAGTTTTTCAGAGATGATCTTTTCGGAGTTTGCTCATCAGATATCTGCTCCCGAAAATCAGCAGTTTTTGCTCTATCCGAGATTCATTATGATGTTGATCAGACACTTTTTGCCGAACTTGCCAATGACAAATGACTTTCAGAGTGTTGCCATCCTGGACAAAAGGATTTTCGCTGATTGTTCCTCACACCGAGGAAGATTGGCTGTTCCTGTTGCTCGTCCATTGTTCGGAGCTATTGTGGATAGGGATTTTCAAGCCCCGGAAGATGCCAACTGGGCAGGGGTCGTTGAGTTTCCACAACAACAACAACAGCAACAACGTCAACAACAACAACAGCCAAGAGTTCAAAGACGCCGTCAGAGACCAGCAGTGAGTCCAATCCAGGCATCAAGGCCTTCTACAAGCGAGCAGCCCCAAGCACAGGAAGCAGGGCCTTCAAGTGCAGTTCCTGATTCTGAACAAATTGCGCAAACACTAGAAGAGATATGGGCATCAGGACCCCATGCGAACGAGGACGTGGCCGCAGCATTAGTGGGGGAGCTGCTCAGTCCACCAGAAGGAGCAGAAGATGTTCTTAGAGATGTGGATGAGTATGAGCCAGAAAGGGTTGATGAAGGCTTGACATCATCAGCATCAGAATCAGATGATATGGATGGGCAGGAGGCTGAAGCTCCTGAATCAGTGGCTGCAGATCCCAATATTCACATCGGAACCTATGGCGCTAGGTTAGTAGTGAATGAAGCAGCAGGATCGAGGAGGAGAGAAGAAAGGGAATCTGAAGATTCGGATTTTGAAGAAGAGGAGGTTGCTCCACTAGTGACGAGGCAACGGGCCAAACGTCATCGGTTCATGCAAGGGTCTTTTTCGGAATCCACAAGTCAGCCAGAAGTTCCCCAATCCCAACCTCAAGCCACCGCTCCACCATCACCGCCACCTCAGCATCATGAACCATCCATTCCACCACCATTCATCCCATCTCCCATTCAGTCCATTCCATCTACCTCAGCCGCTTATATTGAAAATCAAAGGTTCATGCAACTCAAGGGACGTGTTGACTTTCAGCATGTCCAAATCCTAACCCTCACAAAGGCTGTAGGCGAGCTCCAGGAGCATAATGCAAATCTTGATAGAGATAATGCCGAGCTGAAGAAAATTGTGGAAGATGTAAGGGACGAAAACACAGAGTTAAAATCTTTTATTGCTGATCAGTCTTCAGAGATCCGATCAATGAGGTCCCTCCTTGAGAAACTCATGAAGAATCTACAAACTCAGGGTGAGACAAGTTGTAAGGATCAGGAGGTGCAGCGAAGAGATAATGATGATGAAGGCAATGATCCCTGTGCAAATAAAGAAAATGAGTCTGTAGATTTTCCTGCAGCTCAAACAACACAAATTCAGGGGGAGCCAAGTACAGAAGGAGAAGTAGGAGGATCTGGAAAAGAAGCAGGTTCCTCGAGGGTTCTGGACAGTGACATGATTGATGCACTGAAGGACATAGAGGAAGAGCTTATGGATTTTGACGATGAAGAAGAAGAGTTAGAAGAAGGAGAATTTATTCCAGAGGAGGTTGTGGACTGGAAATCAGACGATGAAGTGTTGGATGATGAAGACGATCATGTCAATGAGGTTATTATCAATTCACAACCTGTCACGGAGCTATATGAAGGACAAAATCATAATGTGATTGACGTTGACTATATCAAGGTAGCCTCAGTCGAGGACAAAGAACTTGAAGAGGCCGAGAAGGAGCCATCTAGAGCTGACTTGATAAATCTTTGGTTCAAGAAAGAGGAAAAGAAAGATCAGTTGAAGATGAAGAAGAAAATGAGAGTTCCAGGTGCTGGAAGCTTCTCAGGAGGCATTATAAGCTGGTTCTTTGACAAAGAAATGCAGCTATTTATCTTGAAAAGAAGAGATGGACTACAATACTTGAGGCGAACACTAAAAGCATTTAACTCATTGCCCAAGATTGAAGTAAAGGACCTTGCATGGAAAGAGTTAATTAATATAGGTGAAGACCAGTACGCTGAAGTCGTGGCAAGAATTCTAAGGAAAGAAGGAAGATCAGGAAAGTTCGAGCGACTCAAGCCAAGGACCGGAAAGAGGGTCGAGGATCAGTCGAGAATAGATCCTCATACAGGTAGGCCATGAGCCAGGATGGTATACAAACCTGTGAGGTGTCTAAAGAAAGTACCAATGAAATCGATGCCACAGAACGTTTTGAGCAACATGAAATGGTGGTACCTCGAGATTGACACTGCTGAAGCCATCATGGAGGATCAAGACGAGCAGGTCATTTTGAAGGTATATGATCCACTGCATTTGATAAACCTATCAAAGGACGACCTGAAGAAGCTTCATGATCAGCCTATCTTCTTTACTGAACCATGGAGATCTGAAGCCAGGAAGTTCCAAAAGGTAGTTAAAGTTTGTATAGATGCTGGATTATATGCAGGTAGTAGTATATATAGCTCTAGTACTTAAATTTGATGTAATGTAAATAATTAGAAGCTATCGTCAAGGGGGAGTCTGTTGGTACACCCTGTGTGACGATAGCAGTCTAATCGATCTGCATTATGGTTTAAGTAATATTCTGAGTATTAACAAGTGTTTTGATATATATGTTTATATGTGTTTGTCTGTTATTGATTGTGTGTTTGAACTTGATGTAACATATTACAAGAAGTTCAAACATAAAGGTCAAAGATTAACTCAAGCATAAGTAAAACATAAGTTTCATCACTTAAGTATTTAAGTGTATTGGCTAGATTCGAATAGGTAAAGGAAGACATTCGAATCTGTGATAGATTCGAATGTATCCTTAGATTCGAATGGGCTAGATTCGAGAGTGTCTTGTGGACAGACTCGAATGGGCCTTGGGCCAGATTCGAGCTTGGCCCACAATAGACTCGAATCAGGGTCTATAATTAGGGATAGACTCGAATCATTAAGTGACTTTTAGCAGAATTCGTGAGGATTTAAGCAAAAGGCGATCTCGAGTTTATCAGCTAGGTGAGTGCCGTTTCGGAGAGAATTAGTTCGTAGGATCGTTCGTGTGTCGTTCGTTCAGCGTCTAATAGTCTCCGTGTTCCGTTGGTTGAGAGTTGTCCGTCTAACCGTCAACGAGGATTCCGCACTCGTTCACGAATCCGCGTCAAGATAGATCTTGCAGTCGTAGACCTTACAACGGACATGCATCAAATACAATGTGCATCTAGATCTACGCAAGTTAGTAGAATTCCAAACGAATATGAAACAACATGTCTCAGCAGACAATAGCTAACATAAAGCAAATATAAACATCCGAAATCATATGTACTCACAGTGGGTGCGTTTTTAAACTTTAACCAATATATTTCTCCTCGGGATTTCAACCGGATCACAAAGTACCCCACTGTGGGTTAAACAACACCACAAGGGACCTGTTACATCAGTTGTATCAAAACATTGTGTCAATAACTGTTTAATTCCATAAAACCAAATTTTATAAGTTTTGCAAATTTTTTGACCCGCAGTTCGGATCCATGTCCGAATTCGGATCCCACCCGAATTCGGACCCCAGTTCGGTCCCCTCCTGATTTCGGACCATATACCAGTTCGGACCATTTATGTCAATTCGGTCCACGTATAAGCCCCAATTCGGATCCCATGTAATTTCGTACCACATCCGATTTTCAACACTTAGAAATTTATTTTACTATTTTGAGTATCAACAGTTCGGATCCTATCCGAATTCGGTCCGGATCCGAGTTCCTGCCAGATCCGAATTCGGACATCCGAGTTCATAATAGTGCAGTCTTGATATCTTCCAGATTTAATTTCCATCATTTTTTGTTACTAATTCAATACGTGAAATAACTTATACCAACTGATATACATGTATTTCCAACACATTTAACACTAATATTAACATGCTTTCACACCGAATTCAAATCCTTTTTGACCCTTTTCATCATCCATCGAACACACACACACACACACTAAAACACAAACAATCTCAAAAACCATAGTTATAGTGTGAATCAGAAGCTGAAATTGGATATCTAGCATCCTAAACACTCAATTTAAACATTTCCACAAGAAATCGAACATGCATTAACATTTCAAACCACAATCACTGATTCGGTTCTTATCAAAATCGACCCAAAAATGCTCCATAATCCGAAATTTAAAAGATTTTTACCTCAAATCCGAATTTGTAGTGTTGATAGATCCTTCCTTGCAACTTGATTCCAAAATTTCAGCTTCAAATTCCAAGTTTTTATGATCTTTGATTGTTTAAAGAGAGAGAGGTGAGTGAGAGAAATGTTTTAGCGAGAGAAAGTAGAGAGAAGTTGGGTTTCTTCAAATGAAAGACAATTTGGTCTTTTATTCTCCTCTTTCAACTTTTGGCACATTTAGTCCCTTCACTTATCCGGTTCCATAAAATACTGATTTTTTTATAAAATAAAGAATTCTATCTTTATTTTATTATCCTTAACAATTATTAATAATTTTATTCACTTAATTATATTGAAATTCCTCAATTTCTAAATAAAGCAACCAACTTTATAATTAATCCAAATTTCATACCAACTTTCATAATCCAACTTAAATTATAAATTTAAACTAATAACTTCAAATACAATAATTTAAATCCGAGGATGTTACACTTGTCGAACTTAATCTTTATAACTTTGATGATCAGGGACCTGCTTCTTACTGACTCTTTGCTATTTTTTAACGATCTGACCATAGCTACATACACAGACCTATCCCTTTGCTCCATGCCTTCTAGGGACCAAATTAGATCAGCTCTGATAGTCTTTATTTGTCGAACAAACATCCTTTTGAACTTTTCTTCAACATACGGGCTCCTGACCCTCTGGTTTACCCAGTCAATAGCTTGGGCACTTAGCCATTCAGTGTGTCGTTCTTCTCATTTTTTAGAAGTACTAGCACCTCCTGACATCCCTGCTTGCAGCCTTCAGATTTCTTTAAGGATATTTGGGGCAGTAGATGAAGGAATTGGAACATCCGAGCGCTCCTGAAAGATTGGATATCTTCTTACAGATTTGGCAGGCTCAAAAGATTGGTTAGGAACCACTAGAATTATTATTGGACTGGCGGAGCCTCGTTGGACTAGTTGAGTTGGTGCTCGAGATGGAACTGCTGTTGGCACTTGAACGGGAGATAGAGATGGTTAAGATGATACTGGATCATTAGAAGGGAACTCGAACTCAAATTCAAATTCTTGTGGATCTACGCCTTCTTCACCAGCGTATTCGATACGCAGAGACTTCTTTAACTGGTCTTCTCTAGCTTCCTGTTCCTCTCCATCGGAGTCAATTACAATAACTTCTCTCGGATCAAACATGCTCATGGGAACAGCGGTCAAAATCTCTTCTTCTTCAACGAAGGTCGTGAAGCCTTTAGGTTCTTCCCAGACGGTAAGAGTTAGCTGAGCTCCTGAGACTGATTCCTCAAGAGAATCAGCTGGGAATTCTGGTTCCGATTCTTGGGGCCATGCTTGGCGAGATGGAATTGACTGTCTTGGACTTCTTGTAGCAGATTATTCGAAGATCATAGGGGCTTTGCCGGCGGCTTTAGCTCTTTTCTCCCCCTCATGATGATTAGGATCATCCTGATCATCATGCTTCCTTTTCGTTCCGTGGGCAGCGACTTGGCATGATTCGGCTATGATTTTTATTCGCAAGGCCATTTGATGTACCAAGGGATTGGTTGATTAAGCAGATGAGGATCCGGAAGCTTCGTTATTCAATATCTCCAGAATTAGGGCATTTGTTGAACACTGATTTTAAGAAGCCTTGAGTAGAGAGTGGAATGTGCGCTTTGCTTCGTCCTGAGATGGAGCTTGTGGATTTTGTTGTTGCTATGTCATAAAGGTTAAAGTGTCACAAAATTGTTGTGACATGAGCGCCATAAACTCCGCGAACTCGGTTTTGGACACAGAGTCCAGGTGTAACCTGGTGCCACTTAGGTTTTCCGGTTGCATCACGGGAGACTCCGAAGAGGTCCCTTGATGGCCTGTACACGTAGCTGGTTGTGATGTGGCCATGACAGGACTTCCACTCATCATCGTTGGTGCACTTTCAGTGTGCACGACTCCGAGTCGTCCGACAACGTCACTCAGACGTTCTGTATGAAGCGACTCAAGGGTCCTAGCCAAAGATTTGTCAATATCAAGAGGCTCTAGACTTGATTGTGTGTGCAAAGAAGTCGGCGACTGGGCTTTTGTCTGCCTTGTTCTATATCTGCGAACTCTAAGTGAGTTGCAGATAGTACTTATGCTTGATCCCCATGAAAAGATGAAACACCGACTTGTTGAGAAGTAGGTGAGTGGCTTGGAGGGATTTATGCATGCACCACTTGGCTAGTGGCGGCTTCTTCAATACCGGTGCCCAACACTTGGGTGCGAGTAGCATATGTGGCTGCCTGACTTATTTGTGGCTCGGTTCTCTTAGCTGTAGTCCAATGTTGCGAGAGAACGTGTTGGAATCTAAGCGGGGGGAGTGACATCATCATCATCGTCATCATCTTGATCATCATTCTGAGGAGATGGAATTCTTAGAGGAGAAAGATGAGCAATATGCGTTTCCTCACTTTCTTGGTCTTCTGTCTCAGCAATCTCAGGCCCTCTACCCTCTTCACCCCTCTCTACAACATTTTCTCTCTCTGCTCCGCTCAAACCTAACCACTCTGGGTGTGCTCCTTGGGTAGGTTCAGCCAGACCTGGCTGGGCCATCGTAGCGACTCTCTCTAAATGTCTTGATGGCCTGAGATTCTTGATCTGCATACGCGAGGAGCTCTTCTGGAATAGGCCTTACTTGTATACCGCGGTAGAGATAGGATCATGGAGGTACTTTATCTGAAAGTCTCTGACCCCTTGTTTCTGATCACGGCGGTGAATCTTGGAATTTGACTCATGCAGTGAGAGATGATAAGTTGTAGAAAACGCTGTGCTGGGACAAATTTTCTGGCCCGACGAGTTCCTTTTGCCTGAATAACTTCGATCAATTCGGTCCACAGCGACTAGGCATAATTGTGATGGCGGTTGTATGCGAGGCTGTGAACGACCCAGAGGATTCATAGGCTTGCCCGATCAGCACCGGAGGCGTTTACTGTTAGGCAGCTATCTAGGATAGAGTACATGCGGTACCAGTGGCCTAAGAGCTTTCACTGGAAAAATTCTGATGCTTTACGGAATTGGCCATCATAGCTGTCACACCCCGTTACCCCGGTTGGTAACGAAGCGCGACGTCGCGGAAGCGTAACCATAATCATAATCAACGACCACTATATGGACGTTTTCAAAAATACGTCGGCGTAACTTTAAAAGATATAAATGTTTTACATAACCCAAATTGATAAAGAGAAGTTCGCAAGGTACAGAGATTTAAATACATAATTAAACCATCCAAAATAATGCAAATAAATCTCTGATGGTTTGAAACTGAGTGCGACTCCTTAAATGCGGAAGCTTGAAAATACTACCGATGTGAAGGACTTGCCTTAATTTCCTGAAAATATACGCTAAAATACGTCAACAAAATTGTTGGTGAGCTCATAGGTTTACACGTAAATCTGACTTGTATGGACAACAATAATAGAGATTGAATTTATAAAATCATAAATTCCTTGTTATGTATTACATATAAACCATCATGCAACCGAAGCTTAATTAGAATGAGATTGCCCTATACAGTATTCCCATACGTAATACCGTGTGTTGAATATATCTGCACCCGCTGTTAGCCAATCCGAACTAACCCGAGTGGGGGACATGACTCCCAATAGATCTATCCACAATATATTCGCGCTTACAAATAAATGCAATTAACGGTTCATGATATAAGGGCTAATGGAACCACATGTGTAATACATAACAGAAATGAAGATATTTTCGTGTCCATATAAAAACGAAGCATGTATTTTATCCCCAAAACATAACAGTGTGAAAATAGGGGCTATGAGAACTCACCGGGATTGCGATGGCAAAAATCTAGCATAAAAAGCTTTTAGCGTAAATGGATGGATGATGCGTCGGGTGAGTTTAATTGAGTCCTAAATGATAATAAGGACTTAATATCTCTAATATATGATGATATATATATTTATAGATTTTTATGTCTTAAATCACCCAATATTACAAGTTTATAAATAAGATTCGCTTAAAACGTCAAGTTTATATATATATAATTTTCCAGCTTTTTCA
Source organism: Centrapalus pauciflorus (assembly GCA_020465985.1). NCBI lineage: Eukaryota > Viridiplantae > Streptophyta > Magnoliopsida > Asterales > Asteraceae > Centrapalus > Centrapalus pauciflorus. The sequence continues at coordinate 88,760 of JAANYP010000396.1, forward strand.
GAGGTTTTTCGGCCTACTTTGAGGCTGTTTTTGACCAAGCTCCAAAATGTTTTAGACTTTGGTTTTCTAGGACATTAAACTACTATATACAAAGAATTTTTAGAATCAAGAACGGCCATTTTTCGAGATGTTTAGGTTGGTGAAAAAGCTCGTTAAAAACCCTATGTTGGCCATTTTTTAGCTGTCAAACCTTCGGTTTCCCAAATAATTTCTGGAGGTCTTAAACTCCAAAATATAATATGAAAAATTCCAGATCTATAGTTAAGAAATAGATATAACGTTTTAGACAAGAATCAACTCATTTTGTTGAGTTATGAATTAGTTATGATTTTTCAAAGTCGATATAAATTTTCTGCCGAAAATCCGCAGTTTTATAAACTTGAAACAACTTATGATTCTTGTTGTTTATTCAAAGACTATTTGTATAAAAGTTGTAAAAGTTATATAACACATATATAACACATGTTTTCATAATATTAACATTTTTATAATGTGTTCATATATTCATATGCACATTTAAAGAAACAACTTAAAAATAAAAACTAGAAACTTATAAACTTGAGTTTTTATGAAACTTGTTGTTGTTGGTGATTATATATATTATGCAAGACTTACATAAACATAAATATAAGATGAAATAAATTAGTATTTACTTACTTTGAAGCATTTGGAATATGATTTTGAGTAGAAGTTGAAATCTTTGCAAGGTTTGCACTAAAAACACTTGAAGAACACCAAGAACACTTGAAGAATACTTGAATGAAGAAGTTTGTGATGAGAGTGTGTATAGGCCGGATCTTTGAGGAGAGAAAAGAGGATTTTTGGTGTGTTTAAAATGAATGAAATGTCTCTCTATTTATAGAGAAATTTGTGGTCTTTCAAATGATGAAAAGCATGGGAGGCAAAAGTTGTGTGCACTTTTAAACAAAATGATGGTTTTTAAAGTAATATTAAAAAATAAAAGTCAACTTCTAATACACACATGGCCTAATGGCCGGCCCCTTATGTATTATACATGTATTTATATTTTTCTTTGTATAAATGTATTTAGAAATGTATTCTTGTAGTTCTCTTTTCTTGTAATTTTATAAATACTTATGGATGCATTGTTTTAATGAATTGTTTTAGTCTTGCATAATTAATGTTAAGTAATTGAATTAGTGTATAATTAGTGTCACTAATCATAATTTAATTATGTACTTAGTTGAATTAATCCCTCGTATCGTAAATTGATTGGATTAATTGATTTCCCGATTCATCGCACCGATGAATTTGATTCTAATTGAGTTGAACTTTCTAATAAACCTTGTTAATCACTTGATTAATTTCTAATGACCACTGATTAGGCTATAATTGGCTATTAAATACAGATTAGGTCATTATTGCTAACCTGGTTTCGTGCCGGATGTTACAATAGCCTAGTTGATGTAGCAAGGGTTTGGTTGATTGAGCAGGTGAGGACTTGGTTGCTTCTTTATTCATTATCTCCACAATTAGGGCATTTGTTGAAGACAGAGTTGAAGAAGCCTTGAGTAGAAAGTGTAATAGTTAAAACTTAGTTTTGTGCTTATTTTGTAAGGATTCAAACTTTATTGTAAATGGGTTAAATGACCAAAATGTCAACCCATGGGTATGGCTAGTATTTGGATTCGTTTATGTTTGCTTATAAATAGTTGATTTCTAGGTTTTCAATGCAATCTTTCAAGAGTTTGTACGTACGTTGATTGAAGTGCAATTAAGGTTTTTCTAATCCTTTGAATGTTCTTATTATTCTTATTATATTCAAGTTATTTTTCTTCATGTTCTTCATGTTATTGATAATATTGTTGAATATTGATTGAATGCTTCATAATATGGGAATTACAATTGGTATCAGAGCTGAAAGATTGGTTTTAAAGTGTTTATAACTTCTGTTTTTTGAAAAATTTTGCATAAAAATTTTGAAATATTTTTTAAATAGTTAAAGTTCTTTGTGTTCTTCGAAGAACACCTCTGTTTGATCTTTGAAATCGAAATTTCTGAACTGTTTGTGGCTAAAGCTCGTTAGATACTATATTCCTTCGGGTGAACATCTTACTGTTTAATCACAAATTCGTGAAAGAAAGTATATTTGATTCCAAAAATAATCCAGATCTGTGCTTAATATCTTTTTAAATTCGTTGAAGTTGAGAACTGTTTTTCATCCGAGAGTTACAACTCTCGGATACACCTGAGAATTGTGTTAACTAGTTAAAATTTTCTAAGTCCATATCGTAATTCATGCTTCATCCAAGAGTTATAACTCACGGATCATAGTGATTATGACTTATCTGTGTTATTGCCTAAGTACTCACCACTTCATCCGCAAGTTACAACATGTGGATTACAAGGCAGATACACAACACACCTAAAATTTTTCTAAGTTAATCAAGGTTTCAATTCATCCGCGAGTCACAACTCTCGGACAAAGCTTCATCCGTAGGTATCAACCTGCGGATCACAAGGCACACACAACACATACCGTTTTTTTTTTAAATTATCTAATGTCATAAGCTCATCTGCATGTTACAACCTGCGGACCCCAAAGGCACACACATCACAGAGTCTAAATATTCTAAGTCTTTCTTATTCCAACTTCATTCGAGAGTTGTCACACCATCCGCAAGTTAACACCCTCACACTTAGAATATTCTAGAGTCTCACTTAGTTATTTTTTGAAATTAAGCTATAATCACTTACCAGTCCGGCTCCAAAGAAGCTTTCAACATGAACCACGACACTCTCGCCATGGGATCAGACGTCAGGCCTCCAACCTTGTATCGGGAACGCTACACTCTGTCGAAATCCCGATTCCTAGATTTCATAGAACGACAAGAGTTGGCTGATGACATTCTGGACTCAATCTAAAATGGTCCAGCTCAACTCACTCATCCTAATACAGCTGAAGCTACCCTCAGAGAAGATGGACTTCCTAAGAGACTTCACACACCTGCTTAACTGAACCAATTGAAAGCTGATAGGATAGCTCGATCGTTCATCATCCAAGCTGTTTCAGATGAAATCTACATCAGTATAGATAGTTTAAAGACTGCCCAAGAGATGTGGGAGGAAATTATGAGGTAAATGCAAGGAAATGATCGGAATGCCAACCAACATGAAGCAAATGCCCTCGACAACTATGATATGTTTTCGGCAAAGGATGGAGAATCACCGGAGACTACTTATCATGGGTACTGCACACTGATGAATGAACTCCTAAGAAGGTAGATGAACCCATCACATCTGATTCCCTTTCCCTTCTCATAGATAAGAAACTTAAGTCCTCTAAAGCCGCTAAACTCCTCAAACTTCTTTCTAAGTCCTCTGAGTCCGATACTGATGATGCTGACAATGATCCTAAGGCTACTGAACTTCAAAAAAAAATTGCATTACTCACCCATGAATTTCATAAGAAGTTTCCCAAATCGTCCAACAAGTTTCGACGAGAATCCAAGAGTAAAAAGTATGACGACAGAAGTCGCTGAGAAGCCAAAGGAGGAAGACCGTAAGACTGATGACAAATAGAAAGGGTGTTTCAACTATGCTAAACTTATGATATCTTGGGCATATCCCATTCTCAAAAACGTCGGTTCCCTGATATGTAACGGAAAATCTATAGGCCCTGATTCTTGGTCCTCCGATCCCAGCTGTAGGATTTGTCGCAACATATCAACCGAAAAAACGATTGGCTGTCCACCCACTCTTGTTTCGAGGACAGTAGGTGTAACTGAGCAATCCACTTGGAGATGCTCCCAAAACTGTCGCACGTAGGGCAAAATGATTTGAAGGTTGTGAGTGAGAGCGTAAGAGACTCGCGACTGCGTCAGGAACCCGATCATATGATGGTACAGCTGAGCTTTAGGCAATTCCCGATCCAAAGACATAACCATGTTATGCTTATTGAAAAATGCTCGATCACCCATATCTGCACACAGAATCAATTAACAATATTAGTAATTAAAAATAAAATGAAACTTGTTTATTTCGAATTTGCATAATTTCGAACTTTCATAAGTTCGAAATCCAACACATTCGAAATTAGACAAGTTCGAATTTATTTAAAAATATTCGAATTTAATGAAATTCGAGGAATATGTTCGAACTTGACTGACTTCGAACTTGTAGATATTTCAACAAGTTCGAACTCTCTGACAAGTTCGAACCTGAAGAACATGTTCGTAGTCGGTCATTTTCAAACTAAAATCCAAGATTTTAACCCCATTTGACTTAAAAAACAGTATAATCTAGTCCTATTGGGTTCTAATCGAAATTATATGTGATTTGTTTGAACTTTTATCGGTCAAAACTTGTGATTTTAAACCACCTAGTTTAAACCCAAATAATCATCAAATACAGTCGATTTTCATCACAATAATGACCTAAACTACATATACGTTGTATAATGATGATTACTATACCTAAATATATATATGTGTATGTTCGAGAAATGAAAGCAAAACTTCGAGGAATAGGAATATATTCGAAATACGACAAGTTCGAAGACAAGTTCGAAATCGCCGGATAACAAGTTCGAATGAAGAAATTCGAGGGTAGGTGTCTTAAATGAAGTACCGTTGACATATTTATACAAACTACCTTCGAACTTAGCATAAGTTCGAACTTCCTGACAAATTCGAAGTTAAATTCGAATTTGTCTGAATTTCGAACTTAAGTGAAAAGACTTGAATAAAATTCAACCTTTTCAACTTTTTCTCGTATCGGAATTTTACAAATCTTGCAAGTTCAATCACACCAAGCGACAGATTTTCACGTAATATTTGTTTATTCAACCAAAAAATGCATCCGAGTAACTTTGACCTTTTTCCTACTTAGAATAAAATAAAATAAAATAAAATTTGAAAAAAATTTAAACTTCAGCTACTCAAAACTACTTTAAACCTTACAATCTATACTAACATATTATTTTTGCGAGAAAGTCAAAGAAGGTTCAATAAGATATTGGTGTCAAACGCACTTTCAGTATTACACTTTCACACTTAGGATTTATTGATTCCTTTGATTGTTTGTCGTGATATACATTCCAAGTCGATTGTCGGTATGATTATCCCTTTAAACATTTTACACTTTGGAATATCCCTTGGCCTTTTTATTAGTCAAGAAACTACCTTACGTGTCTCATGCTTAGACATACTTTTATGATCAAGGCAGACACACAATGATTATAACTTTTTGGCATTGCAAATTTTCTTTAAAAGGCAAACGTCGGACACAGTTCTGTATTTACATACAACAGAGTATCTTAGTTTGTCTTAAAGTTTATTTAGGTTAACAAGACAGCGGTGACAGGTCTGTACTTACGTACAACAAAGCGACTTATCTTGCTAACTTGAGTCAAAACCGAGGTGACAGGTATGTACTTACGTACAACAAAGCGACTTATTTTGACTCCCTCAACTTTATCAAAAATATTTCTTTTCTTTTCTTCAAGATGTATTTGGGGTTGCAATACATCCCCCAGAAAATTTGCATAACTTATTTAGAATCGTTGTCTGTATGTCTCTAACATACAGATTAAGACCATTTGGTCATACATCTAAATTAGTTACCCATATGACTTTTTCTTGAATATTTTATTAGATGTTAAGATTTCCTTTGTGTAGCATGCCTACCAACACATCAAACAAGAAATTTTACATCACTTAGAATTTATGGTGCATTATGTGTGAAAGCTTAACACTTAGAGTTTGTTTAAGCTGTGCTAATTATCGTCACTTTGAACCTATGCATATAAGACTTAACTCATTTTTTGATATTCTCCTTTTTTTTGAAATTTTTATGATTTTCTCTCTTTTTTTTTGTTTTTCATTTTTAAGATAAGCTAATAAACTAACATACTAACTTACTATATAGGGAAATAAAATATACTTAATCACGAACTTACTATAAAAAGAAAGAAAGTATACTAAGGTCAGTTACTCTGGATTACGCATACCATTTAGTTGAACGAAAAACTCAAAGCGTGACTTATCAAAAGCTTTAGTGAATAAATCTGCATTATTATCTTCCGTTGCCACTTTTACCAGTTTTATTAAGTTCTTTTCAGCACAATCACATATGAAATAATGTCTTATGTCTATGTGCTTTGTTTTATTGTGTTTAACTGGATTATTAGTTATAGCAGTAGTAGATTGATTATCTATCCTAATGGGAGTATGAGTGTAAGTCAAACCGTTGTCCTGTAATTGTAGTTGTATCCACAAAACCTGTGAACAGCAACTACCAGCAGCTACATATTCGGCCTCGCACGTTGACACGGCCACCGAAGTCTGTTTTTCTTGCATTGCCAGGATACGAGCCTCCCTCCAAGGAACTGACAACCTCCAGTTGTTGACTTCCGGTTCAAGCTGAAACCTCCATAATCTGAATCCGTGTATGCTTCCATTTCCAGATCACCATCAGTGTGATACCAAAGTCCCAGCTTCGGTTTGAGGTATCTCAGAATCAGCTTCATAGCTTTCATATGCATTTTCTGACAATCGAACAAACCCTAATACCCCCTATGTTCAAGCGCCGCAAGTTCGAAAAACGGCCAAAAGTTCGATTTTTTTAAGGTTTCAATTTAAACCAAAGTTTTTCGGATTAAAACCAATGATTTCGACTAAAATGATGAACTAATGTGAACTTTTCTCCGTTATCTTGCTTGTATAACTCGGAAAACTAACCAAAGATGTGATTTTTCCGTCCAAAAATGCCAAGAAACCAAGAATGTTCATTATGAACACGATGAACACTCTTATGGCTCTGATACCACTTGTAAGGTCACCTACCTACGGATCCTATCTTGACGCTACGCCATCCAACGAGTGTGGATTCTTCGTTAGCGGTTTGACAGATAGATCACACACACGAAACACGGAGACACACACGATGATAGACGCAACAACGGACGTCCCGACACGTGATTCTCTCCAAGAACACACACAAAAACCTCTGCAAGTTCGTAATCGCCCTATGCCTTAATTCACTGCAAAAGTTGTTAATTAAAACGGATTAACCCTTAATTTTAAGGCTCAGATTCGAACTTGCTCCGGACAAGTTCGAGAAGGCCCAAGCCCATGAACTTGTCCACCATAAGTTCGAACCATGGCCTTTGAACTTATTCTAGAACTTGTCTTTGAACTTGTTCTAGAACTTATGTTTGAACTTACCTTTGAACTTTTGTTTGAACTTATCTTTGAACTTATTGTAAAACATCATTTACAACCAAGTTCAAACATATATAAAATTAATATCAAACATATAACAAACATATAACAAGCATGTATTAATATGCAATTACGAACATATTGACTATTACAAAATGTCATCTATACTTAGACTGCTATCGTCACACAGGATTCACTAACATAAACCGGGACATTTTGCACGCGAATGTCGTCTTCCGAAGCAGAAGAATGAGAACTACTACAAGATGAAGTACAATCTCGCTAAGCAAAGAAATACTGGTCAAGCTCTATTCGCTGAAGAGGAACGCTGGTTAGAAGACACTGACAATGAAAAGGATGCTGCAGATCCTATGTGCTTCATTATCGAAACTCAGCCAGTAGAAGATACGAGTGCAACGTCTGAAGTTTCCTTGATGGCTCAAGACGCTTGTTTAAGAAAGGAATCATCCACAGATCAAGAGGTAAGTTTTCTGCCCGAAGAATTTTTTGCTGAATTAAAAGTTTTACATAAAGAAGCCAAAAAGCTAAAAGTCTGTCAAACTGCCCTTCGGGATGCTCGAAATGAAACGTCTGATTTAAAAACAAACATTTTAGTGTAACAAGAAAAAAGGTCTAAGGCTAATACTGTGTCAAAGGAAGTAACTGCTAAAGTGTCCAAATTAGAATACGATCATCAAGTGCTTAAATCTTATAAATCTGATAGTCATTACAAATATGAGTATATACTGGCTGAGAAAATGAAATTAAGAGAAAAACTCAAAGTTATGGAAGAACGATTTTACAAACGGGGTCAAACTAATCAAACCATAAACATGTATAAACCTAGAGAGTTGAAGTCTAAAGATGGCTTAGGATTTACCGGTCCTAGAGTCATGGAAAAAATGGTCAACAAACTACATGATCCTTTATATGATTATGAGACTCTGGGTTACGGGTACACTATGCCCTATCACAAAACATGGCCAGAAGTGCTAGCCGAAGAAGAAGAAGAACGAGCAAAACCTGATATGAAACAAATTAAATTTGTTTATGGCTGGTCAAACTACGTCTCTTTTCAAGGAAGACAAATCTTTTAGAGAAGACGAGTGTGTTGAACCAAAAGAGATTACACCAGATCCAATCTTGCCATAACCTCGTAAATATGTACCATATTCAGCTCTAGAACAACGGGCTACTGATCTAGAACAGATATTGGAAACTACATCACGATTTGAGCAAGAACGGATAGATTTTACAAAGAACATATCAGATCTAGAAGCCAAAATTGCTCGACTTAATTCATATTTAGCTGACACTTCATTGCATAATGATAAATTCCATGACCTTGAGTTAACCATAAAAGAAACCAAAGAGTTGTTTGATTCAGACAGAAACAATTTTTTAAGAAAATAAAATGAGTTTAATGAGGCAAGAAGACAATTTTCAATTCGGGAATAGATTTTCAAACTTGATGCTAACTCATTTGACAAAGAATGAGATCAGCTTCTAGCCAACATTAAGGGGTTAGAATCTCAACTTGTTTCTACATAGTTTAGAAAAATAAGTTTCTTGACACTCACAACTCTAAGGTTATAGCTCTATCTCAAGCCAGCTAGTCAAACTCAAATCCAAGAAAACAACATCTCTTAGACATAAAGAAAGTCAAAGCCTCGATGTTGGCAACACTTCCAAAACTGTTCACGAAAATTCTGCTGCTTCGAGTAATCAAGGCAAACAGAATTCTCGAAAACGGAAATCGCACACATAGTTTAGTAACTCAAAATCTGTGAACCCTAACTAACATGTTCATTTCATTTCAGACAATCGAGTAAGACCAAAGGGCACAACTCAAAAGACGGCATCTAAAGTCAACAGTCAAGGAGCAGTTTTTGTTATTTCAAAGTCTTTGATTTCCAATGTATTAAAAGACAAACGTGTGGTCGATTTCAATTCCAGTACTATTTTGAATGATTGTAATGTTTCGAATGTTATTCCAGTTAAGACATATTCGTTTAAACAGTTGTTTAATTTATCTAAAACGCCACAGAGTTTGTCTAAGCCTACATTGTTAAACCATGCTCCTATACTCAAACATAAGCATCGCCACAAACCTAAACAAAAGGTAAAAAGGGAATCTAACAGACCTATCAGATATAAGTCTGTCGGGATTCCTAAGAATTGCATCTCTGCGAACAAAGACATTAAGTGCACTGACTCTAGGATCAATGGCGGTTCTCACATTAATATTCCAACCATAAACGCTAATCCATCTAGACCCAAATTCTGTACAATTTGGGTTACCAAAAGTCACTTAAATCTCTTGCAGATATTGGTTTCTAATCACCTCAAATTAGGACCCGCTCTTAAATTTTCAATGGCTTTTGAACACCCAGTTCAAAACCCACTCTTCAATCTTCACACACTGATCTGACCATTGCTTTCAGGCAAACAGTGTGTGGATCCTAGACTCTGGATGCTCGCGGCATATGACTGGCCGACAAGATCTACTGTCAAACTTCACGTCAGCTGATGGTGGTTCGGTGAAATTCAACAACAATGGTGTTTCCCGAATCTTTGGCTTTGGGGATCTTGAAATTCACAATCTAAAGATTACTCAAGTCTCCTATGTCCAAGGTCTTCACCAAATCTCTTTAGTATTGGCCAACTTTGTGATAAAGGACAATAGGTTTCATTCAAAGCTACAACTCTACAAGATGCAACATTCGCTCTCCAACGGGTAAGGAGATTCTCGCCGGCACACAATGCTCCAATCTATACACCATCGATCTTTCAAAAGTCAAGGTAAACAAGAGAATTTGTCTCCTTTCCAAAGCCTCATCTCAACAGTCTTGGTTATGGCACAAGAGATTCTCTCATCCTAATTTCAAAAACATAACCAAGCTCGCATCAAATAAACTAGTAAGAGGTCTACCAGAGCTGAATTTCGACAAAGACCAACGGTGTGCAGCCTGTGAAAAGAGCAAGAACAAGAAAGCCTCACACTAACCAAAGCTAGTCCCCAACACTACACAACCCCTGGAACTTATCCACATGGATTTGTGTGGTCCGATGCGCATTCAGAGCATCAATGCCAAGAAGTACATACTAGTGATGGTAGATGATTACTCACGCTACACTTGGGTGAAGTTCCTACGCACGAAGGATGAAACGACACAAAGTTCCTAATCATCTCGTTTCTGAAGCTGACCCAAGTCAACCTACAACTTCAATCCCAAGCCATTCGTACGGACAACGACACAAAGTTCAAAAACAAGGAGTTAACCACATTCCTGGATTTCGTTGGTATAACCCATCAATATTCCACTACCAGAACTCCTCAATAGAACGAAGTTGTAGAATGACAGAATCAAAGTCTGGTTGAAGCAGCTCGCTTCATGATCACGTACTCGAAGCTGCCTCTATAATTCTAGGCCGAAGCTGTGGACACTGTATGCTATACTCAAAACCGATCAATCATCAACAAACGGTTTGGCAAGACATCCTATGAGATTATTAATAAATGTGCACTTAATGTGAAACACTTTTGTGTTTTTGGTTGCAGGTGTTTTATTCTGAACAATAAAGATAATCTCGGTAAGTTCGACACAAAAGGATATGAAGTAGTATTCATCAGATACTCCAAGAACTCAGCCTCCTACCAGGTGTTCAACAAATGCACTAGGACAGTTAATGAGAGTGTGAACATCACATTCGATGATTTAGTTGAGTCCAAGAACGTTTCTGAACACATCAGTTCAGAACCGGCTCCTCATCAACCGTCTGAACCAATTTAGACGTCAAATGCATCGACCACTGCCCCGCCAACCGAAGAAGATTATCTAGACCTGGACTCTTTATTTGAATTATTATATTAACATTCTAAGTCTAGTACTAACTCATTATCTAAATCTGATGCATATACAAATGAAGTCGGTTCAAGCTCAACAAACCTTGACATATCTGAGCCCATACCTACTGACACCACACCTCAATCTCTGAAATCCCCAACTGGTTCTTCTGTTCCTAACCTAAACCCAAACATAGCTCCAGAACTTTCTACACCGGTTGATGCTCCTCAAACTGATTCAACCCTATCTGACTCACCCCAATCCGCAGACGATCTCGTTCCTCTTCTATGCAAATGGACCTTATCTCATCCCGAATCTCATATCATTGGGGATAAGTCCGCTCTGGTTCGAACCAGAAGAGCAACCAACACAGAGTGTATGTTCGCTGCATTCCAGAGCAAGGTCGAACCTACGACATTAACCAAGGCCTTACGGGATCCAGACTGGGTGAACGCCATGCATGAAGAACTACATTAGTTCAAACGCCTACGCGTTTGGAGGTTCGTCCTGCGAACAAAGGATCGGTCCATCATCAGCACCAAGTGGATCTTTATGAATAAACGAGACGCGAACGGGATTGTCGTCCCCAACAAAGCGAGACTCGTGGCTAAAGCTTATCAACAACAAGAAGGAATCGACTACGATGAAACGTTCGCTCCAATGGCCAGACTTAAAGCAATTCGCATCTTCCTGGCGTACATGGCACACAAAGACTTCACTGTCTATCAGATGGACGTGAACACGACGTTTCTCAACGGAATTCTGAAGGAGGAGGTGTATGTTTCTCAACCTGAAGGTTTTGTCGATGAGCGTAGACCATCATATGTCTATGCTCTCGACAAAGCTCTATATGGTTTGAAACAAGCACATCAGGCATGGTAGGACAACTTAACTGAATTCCTTTTTGATTCCTGTTTCTCCAAATGTACGGTCAATACAACCTTGTTCATACGACATAAAGGTAACTACATCTTACTCGTTCGGATTTACGTAGATGACGTTATATTCGGTTCTACAAAACCTTCACTATGTGAAAATTTTCAAAATTAATGGAATCGAGGTTCGAGACGAGTATGATGGGGGAAATGATCTTTTTCCTTGGATTACAAGTCAAACAACTTTTGGATGGGATTCTCATGAACCAGTCAAAGTACATTGATGATCTCCTAAATAGATTTAAGATGGAAAACTGTACGTCTATGAAAACTCCCATGTCCATTACCTCTAAGCCTGATGCCGATCGAGTGGGTAAATCCACTAACATCACGGCTTATCAAGGAATGATTGGTTCCTTACTGTATTTTACTGCTAGTAGACTGGACATCATGTTTTCTACATGTCTTTGTGCTCGTATTCAAGCTGATCCTAAAGAGTCAAATTTGGCTGCCATAAAATGAATCTTTCGTTATTTAAAAGGCACGCCTGACCTTGGTCTCTAGTATCCGAAAGGAACCAGTTTTGAACTAACTGCCTAGTCAGATGCAGATCATGCGGGTTGCAAACATGATAGAAAAAGTACATCGGGTCACATCCAGTTCCTCAGAGAGAGACAAACTGGTAAGTTGGGCATCAAAGAAACAATACACTGTTTCTTTGTCCATCGCTGAAGCAGAATACGTTGCTGCTGCAAGCTGCTGCTCATAACTGTTGTGGATGCGCGCTCAACTCCGAGACTATGGCTTCAGACTAAGTCGGATTCCAATCTATTGCGACTCCATGAGCACAATAACCATTACTGGTAACCCTGTACAACACTATCATGCTAAACACATAGATATTCGGTACAATTTTATAAAAGGTCATGTTGAAGAAAGTACCGTAGAATTACATTTTGTAAACACCGAAAATCAGATAGCTTACTTTTTCACAAAACTTTTTGATGAAAAATGTTTTAATTTTCTGGTGAACAAGTTAGGCATGCTGAATTTGTTAACATAAATTAATTTAAAATGCAACATTTTTGCAAACGTATTCTAGTCTTATCAAAAGATAGATTTTCTTTCCACTAATGTTACATTGTTCTACTAACTTCTGTTCCGTGTTTATTTCATTTAATTCTACTCTTTGTGTTAATTTTTTGTCATACTTAATCAGGGGGCATCCAGGTAAGCCTCCGAGTGTAATTTAAATTTTAATGCACACTCGGAGGGGGAGAAAGTATATTAACTTCGTGTGTTTAATTTTTTAAGTTTGTTATTTTATTAATAAGAAAATCCAAAAAATATTTTATTTTTTGTGTTTAATTTTTAAGTTTGTTAGTTTATTTCTAAGAAAATCCAAAAATATTTTATTTCCTGTCATTTTTAAGTTTGTTATCTACACTATATAAAATAAGAAAACCACTTGGAGTTTCTGGGTCATTAGATGGAAAAAAATCAATGGTCCAGATTAATGACAACTCATAATCATTTATGAAATGTCTCTTATACCCTTAAGTAAAATCAATATTTATACCTATGTCATTTTATCTTTCTTTCCTAATTAAATCAATAATTAAAAAATATATAAATAACATTTTATCTTTCTTTCCTAATTTATCTCCTTACATTAATCACTTCAATTTATTATATTAAAAGCAATTGACCAATAGGTTGATAATAACTAAAACATATATATTGTCTTTAAAATTCGAAACATGCATATAATAATTGTAATAATTTTGTATAATTTATATATTAAAACAAAGATTTATTTATTAATATAACATAACTTTTTTAGTTAAATCATATTAAGTACAAAATGTTGACAAATTAGATACAATTATTCCTTCATATATTTCATATGTTTTCATTCATAAATATTCTACAAAAGTATTGATTTTAAAATTTAAAATAATTTATAGTATTTAAAATCTACTTTTATTCATAGAATTTTCTATTATTATTACTTATTAGTAGCAATTATAAGAAATTATTAATTCTTTTTACCAATTCTAAAAAATCTGAATGAAAATATGAATTGATATAAATAGTACACTTAATAATCTAGTTAATCTATATATCTATAATAAATACAAATAAAAGAGCAACTTTACTCTTTTCTTGTGAAGTTACGTGTCATCACTATGAATCGATACGTGACATTTATGGGTTTTAAAAATAATAAAGAAATTTAATTGAATTCTATCCAAATCTAATATAATCTACTTTTAAATATAAATCAAATCAAACAAAATCTAATACTCTACTAACTTATTAATTATAACATAATATAATAAAAGTTTAAAAAGTATAAGCAAATAATTACTATTCATATATATTTATATAGTTTTGTTTTATATTATATATATATATATATATATATATATATATATATATATATATATATATATATATATATATATATATATATATATATATATATATATATATATATATATATATACACACACAGATTTAGGTTCAAGTGAGTACCACCCTTAAAAGTAATTTTTTTGAAATTTTTTTTCATGGACATGTTTTAATTAACATTACACAGATCATATGTGAATTTCACGCAAATCCGAACACTCTAAGTGCATTAAAACACACATAACATAAATGCACGCTCACATACATTCAAAATTATATAAGTGTGTGTTCACATCATTTTTTAGGAGCTAGAAGATGTGAATGTATGTGAAATTTACATATCATCTGTATAATGTTAATTAAAACGTGTTTGTGAAAAAAAATTTCAAAAAAAATAATTTTAAGCATGGTACCTTCTGGTGCGCTGCATAACATGTGGTAGTCTCTCGAACCATATTCTATACATACATATATATATATATATATATATATATATATATATATATATATATATATATATATATATATATATATATATATTAAAAATATCCGCGTAATACGCGGGTAATAAACTAGTTTTATTTATAAGAAAATAGAAAAAAATACAATGTAATAACTTTTGTCGGATCAAACATCCTCAGAGGAACAACGGTCAAAATCTCTTCTTCTTCAACGAAGGCCGTGAAGTCTTTAGGTTCTTCCCAGACAGTAAAAGTTAGTTGAGCTCCTGAGACTGATTCCTCAAGAGACTCAGCTGGGAATTCTGTTTCTGATTCTTAGGGCCTTTCATGGCGAGACGGAATTCACTGTCTTGGACTTGTCGGAGCAGATTCATCAAAGATCATGGGGGCTTTGCCGGCGGCTTTAGCTCTTATGAACTATCACTAAAACTATCACAACTTTGGATGTAACAATTATGAACAACTTTCTCTCATATTTAAACAATTTAGATTTCGCTTTGAAATCTTGTTCTTTAAGTAAGAACTCATTTCTTTACTTCTCAAATAGTTCTTTAGTTAAAGAGAACTCCTTTTCATGAGAAAAAAATTCTTCAGATTTGTTTGAAACATAACTGTTGGGTACAATTTATAATAGAGTTAAAAACAATTTATATTGTATAAAGTTCAGGGGTTGTTTTTTTAAATACTCAATACTTTGTATTGAGTATATATATAGGAATATAGGATACGGATGAAAATAGGGTGGATAGATGATTGCATGAGCAGATTAGAAGAATTGTTAAGCAAGAAAGTCAAACCAAATGTAATATTTCCCTGTAATCATTCAGCAGATTGTGTTTGATTGTTTGTGTTAATTGTTCATACGTTTGTTGTTAATGTGATTGAATTGCATGAAAAGTGAATTACAATTGGTATCAGAGCCAAGTTTTGATACCAAATGTTATTCTTGTATTTCAGCAATTCATTAACATCAAACAACAATTATGAACAACAATCACATACACAGAATATTGAATGATTAAGAGAGAAAGAAATATTACAATGAAGTTCTTGATATCTTGATAAGCACTCCTTCTCTCTCCTCTTCTAAATTCGTATATGTTCCCTTATCTAGTCAACTAATCTATTCTACTCTATTTATACTGAACTTATAACTATTGAGTATGTACAAAACAACCCCTGAACTTTATACAATATAAATTGTTTTTAAATCTATTATAAATTGTACCCAACAATCTCCCCCTTAGAGATGAAAACAATATTTCTTGTACAAACTAGATCGTTCAGGCAAAAGATATTTTAGTTGATTTGCATAATCTGAGAATTCTCTCGTTTAAAATCTGCAAGTTCGTTTGATAATTCAGATATTCTCACTTTAAGAACATCATTCTCAGAAATCAATACTTTCTATTTTTCTTCAAATTTAAAAATTCTTCTTTCAATCTTGTGACATCTTTTAAAACAAATGCTTTATATGTATTTACCTTAAAAAGAATATCATAATTTATTCTTACGAATCTGTGTAGATTCAGTAAGTTTTTCAACCAGCACAGACTTTTCAGATTTTCACTTTGAAATAGAATCATGATCAGTCATTCGGTTTTCAAACAGTTTAAGCTTCTTAATCAGCTTAGAAATCTTAGCTGTGAGATGCAACACCTGATCATGTTCATTTTCCAGTTTAAGTTCCAAATAAACTACCTTCTTTTCTCGTCTTGCAGTTTAACATCTGCTTCTTCAACTTTACTTCAAATTCCTTCAATTGTACAGTTACATCAACAGGCTCTTCAGTTGTAGCCATAAAGCACTGAGCAAAATTATTCGTGTTCTGTTCTTCAGGTTTGTGCTTTTTTGATGATAACTGTCTTCCAAACTTCCTTTTAAAAGCCTTTTGAAAGTTGAGTAACTCTAGCTTCATCTATTCAATATCTATGTCACAAAAATCAGTGTTAGATTCCATCTGATTAGATTTGTGGAAATTGAAGGGAAATCAATTAAACTCAGAAAATATCAACAAATTGAAGGATGTTCGAGGATAGAACTCCAATGTTAAATCTCTGAAAAATGTATCTACGGTTGATGACTTGGTGAAAATCAGCTCCTAAGTGACTTTTGGACGTTGATTTTTCAGCCTTTCTACAGAAAAATCCCTGTAACTTTTTTCTAGAGTCCAAATAGACCTCGAAAATTGAAGTATAGTAGTCCTTGTAATGATATTCCAATCAAAAGTTATGGTCAACTGAAGCGGCAAAGGTCATACAATAAAATTGAAATGATAAAGCCTTGAAACTCGAATGATACTTGATAAAACTCAAAGTGTATGGTATGAATCTCGGATAGAATGGAATGAACCTCGGAGTAAATGAAGTGAATCTCGGATAACTCAGCATAAAACTCGAAAACTCAAAGATTGTGTGATAAATCACGCAGTGTACTTTTCAGAACTCGATCAACACTTGAACAAACTCGGATGGAACTTTGATCAAACACAAATGAAACTTAGTAAATCTCGGATGAAATTTGATCAAACTCGAATGTAACTTGTTAAAACTCGGATGAAGAATAATCAAACTCGAATTAAGTGTTATCAAACTTGATTGAAGTATGATCAAACCCGGATGAAGTGTTATAAAACTCGGATGATGCTCTTTAAATCTAGAATAACACTAGAAGTGCAGGGGTGATAATGGAAAAGTTGACAGATAAGTCACCCTTACTGCCACTCTACAGAACCGTACATGAGATTTTCAATTCATACGGCTCCTCGTTCAAATCTTTCAAAGTTATTGGATCCTTTTCCGCGTTTGAGAATCCCCTCCCTTCTTCCACTCCGTCCCGAAGAGCATATCCCGAGATTCAATCGTTTTTGACAGATTCAAGTCCAATTCGACTAGTTTTTTCAAAAATTTGCATGATTGATCTCCAAATCACAACGAATGATTGTTTTGGTAGCAGAAATAACTTTTTGTAGTCACTTTGGCCAATTCCAGATGAAAAACCTAAAATCGACCAAAAACCTCAAGAACACACACTTTGATTACATTCTGAAATTGATCGATTTCTCACTCAATTCTTGGAACTAATCTAAAATTTTAGGACAATAAACATGTATATTGTACACACAACATATCCAAAAATCAGATCAATTGGATAAACAGAGAATTTTATATGAATTTTCAAAGGTTCAGCTCTGTTTCGGTTAGAAAAACGAACTCATCAACTTCAAAATCAAATTACTCTCAACATATTTGGAATTCGGCTTTGAAACTTTCAGGAATTGTTTGTTATAATAACTCTTAGACTCGTTCAAAAAATCAGAACCTCATTCCAATCCAATCAAAAATTCCAAAACTCGAACTCAAGAACGTAAAAAACGAATTTCATAAATTAAAACTTCGATTACTCCCTGATTGTGTCGAATTAGGACTTGAAATTTTTAATGGATCTTCATCTCGTTGATCTTCAAAGCATTTCCAAAATCAGCTCAATCCGTCAACATATGAATTTTCTGATACCAATTGATATGAACAGATCTAGGTGAATCATAATATTGAACCAAAAATTCTATTTTACTGAAATGATTGACAGTTTGCTCTCTACGTGAAATACAAAGAAAAATATGGCAAAATCTATAAACAAAATCCTTAGAATTTGTTTATATACTCCTAAACTAAACATTCTAGAATTTACAAATCTAGTCCCTATACTTACAATAATAATTGTTTTCATCTCTATATCAAAATCCATTTGCAATTAAGATCAAAAAATGGAAACAAACAATTAAAATCAAACCTGACGTAATGATTTGATTAAGAGAATAGATTCAATTACACGAAAATGGTGGTTTCCTTTCTGTTGCTTTTTGACTTTCTGTACACTGAAAACTATGAATTCTGATCTATTAACCGCCTTCAATTTGTACTATTCTATTTATTACAAGAATATAGAAATTAGAACAAGCCCCCTCAAACTTTACATTTCATAACCATAATAATAAACACCCAACACGAACCATTATATTTTAAAGTTTTTCTAAAAAACGAAATAGCGTGTAGAATTTTTGTTCTGAAAAACTAATAAAATGGAATGGTTTGTAGTTTTTCAGAATTGGGAAAAGTTAACAACGTAATGGTTAAAGTAACCTAAAAGTCGAACAAGATAATTGACCCGTTTTGATTTTTTAGTATTTTCCAAATGTAAAAAATTCGAACCATTCCATTATTTAGTTTCCTAAAATAAAAGATAAGAATCATTCCATTATTCAGTTTTTTGAATGAAAAAAACAAGACAACATTTTTTTTAGTTTTTCCGAACGAAAAGGCTACAGACTATGTGAAAACTAGATCTAGGTGAATCAACATAACGAACACAAAACTCTCTTCCTATTAAAATGATTCACTTTGCTCTCGACGTGAAACGCAAAGAAATATGGCAAAGTATATAAACAAATTTTCTTAGAATTTATTTATATACTCATAAACTGAACATTCTATCATTGACATCTTTAGTCCCTATTCTTACAATTATAAATGTTTGCATCTCTATATATTTGTTCCCAACAATCTTCTCCTTAGAGATGAAAATGTTTTTTCAATCAAAGTTCAAATCAGGAACTTTACAAAAAAAAATTCTACACAATGTAAATATCTTCATGATTTCAAAAACTTGATCTTTCAAAAGTTTTCTCTTTTCTTCTCTTCGATCTATGAGTCTTCAAATAAACTTTCTTCTTCATTGTCTGTTCCTAATCTTCATTCACTTGTTCTTTGAACTTCTCTTTTCTATAAACACTCTCCCCCTTGAATCATGAACTGGATACAAATCTCCCCCTTGATCAAACATTTCATATTTCAGCTTAACCTTTTCTGCACTTCACCTCAAATTTACAATGTAAACTCGGATCTGTCATAGAAACACTTTTGTGAAGACACTTCGACCAATTCACGATTAAAAACCTAAAATCAACCAAAAATATCAAGAACAAACACTTTTTTCAAAAAACAGAAAATTTCCAATCAAATTCTGTGTGTTTGGAGATGGAATTTGAAACTTATATAATTAAAGTCGCCTTTAAAACGTCACACTTGATGATAAACACAAGATCTAACAAACTTCTTATCAAAAACCAATCAAGAAATTCAGATTTAGACTTTTTTCGGAAAAAAGTCCAGAAATTCCAGAAATTCAGATTCAGACACACATGATCTTTTAGTTTGCTTCACCCCTGGTCTCTGATACCCATAATACAAAGCAGATCTAGGTGAATCAACACAATGAACACAAAATTCTCTTTTTATTAAACTGATTCACTTTGCTACGTGAAATACTAAGGAATATGACAAAGTCTATAAACAAATTACCTTAGAATTTGTTTATATACTCATAAAAAAAACTTTCTAATATTGACATCTTTAGTCCCTATTCTTACAATTATAATGTTTTCATCTCTATATATTTGTTCCCAACAGACTATTTTGTTTTTTGGAAAAACTTGAAAACATAATGGCTCATTATTTTTTCCTTCGAGGGAAAAAATAAACGAGAATGATTTCATTTGAAAATACTAGAAAAATATATTGATATTTTTGTTTGGAAAAACAGAAAATCAAAATTATGCACAGTTTTTTTCGTTTGCAAAAACTAATAACAGAATGGTTTGTAGTTCTTTTCCACAAAACAAAAAAATCAGAATGAGTCGAATTTTTTTGTGTAGAAAAAAAAAATAAACGGATTTGTTTTCATCGCTTTTTACCTTTAGAAAATGAAACAATTTAAAGCACGAATGGTTTGTAACTTTTTTACGTTTGAAAAAACTAATAAAAGTTTAATGTTCGATATTTTTTTACGATATAAAATGTTTCTATTTGTCATTTGGAAAAGATAAAATAGGAAATTGATTCTAATTTGATAAGTTTTATATAATAAAAAAATAAATAAGTTTGTAATTTAAATTAAAAAATATATTAAAATATTGAAAACTTAATAAACAAATAAATTAATATGTTAAAGTTAAATTAATAATAGTAATAAGAATAATAGTTATTATTTTTATTATAATGATAACAATAACAATAACAATAGCAATAACAATAATAATAATAATAATAATAATAATAATAATAATAATAATAATAATAATAATAATAAATTTAGGTTTTTGTTCGTTTTAACTTAAATATGTTTTTTGCCTAATACGTTTCAATTTAAATTTAATATTTTATTAATTTAATATTTAAACATTTTGTTACGTTGATACATTTTTATTTAAATTTAGTATTTTATTTGTTTTAATTTAAGAACTTAGTAATGCCAATTCATTTTAATTTCTATATAGTATTTTGATAGTTTTAATTTACAATTTTGTACATTAATACGTTTTATTGGTTTTCACTTATATATTTTGTTTATCTTCACTTAAGTATTAACGTTGTAAAATTCTAAATCAAAACAAATGAAATACAAAATTAAAATCAAAACGTATTGGCATAACAAAATATTTAATCAAAACAAATAACATGATAAATTTAAACCAAAACATATTAGCGTAACCAAATACTTAAATTAAATCGTAACGTATCAGAATAACAATATATTTAAATTAAAACGAACAAAAACTTAAATTAATATACTTTTCTTAATAATCATAAAAAAAGATATTTTAATATATTAACGTATTAGATGGAAAAGTAAAAAATGATAAAAATACGCAAACTTGTAATTGAGAAAAGGGCAAAAACATCATTTTTAAAACGCTTAAAAACAGATGGACCGTTTCTGCAAGTAAAAATTGATTTGAGCGACCACTACTGCAATTTTGAAAATTGACGGACCGTTTCCATAATTTTATACAAACTACATGAACCAATTTTTTAATTCACTCTTTATTTTATTTTATGAGTAAATTGCTAAAATGGTCCCTATGGTTTGGTCGAACTTACGTATTTCATCCTTGATGAGACTACTTTATTGTGTGTTTTCGGTAGTCTTTAGGTCTTATATTCAGACTTTTACTTCGTAACTTTAATACTTTTAAATATATTTGTATTTCAGGGTCAAGAAGTCATTTGGAAGTAGCTTGGAAATATTCGGCTCAAGACGTGCAGGTGGGGGCGCAGGCCTACGCCGCCCTACGTTGCCAAAACAGTGGGTTTGAGAGCTAGAGAATAGTTTCAGCATACCCCAGCTCAGGGCTGAGCGTACCCCACAGAACAGGGGCAGGCGTAGGCCAGCGCCCAGGTCTGCGCTCGTGCG
Source organism: Centrapalus pauciflorus (assembly GCA_020465985.1). Classification (NCBI taxonomy): domain Eukaryota; kingdom Viridiplantae; phylum Streptophyta; class Magnoliopsida; order Asterales; family Asteraceae; genus Centrapalus; species Centrapalus pauciflorus. The sequence continues at coordinate 110,794 of JAANYP010000396.1, forward strand.
GCCTAAAAACACTATGGCCGCTTTCTTTCCTCCAAAACCCTAGAGACATCGACCTCTATAAATACAGAGCTCTTGCCACTCGTGCGGCCTAAAGGTGATATCCTCGGCTTCATGGTAGAGGGTGGAAATGTCAAGTTGCCAATAGTGGGGTGCAAACTCGACATATTGGGATTGGGGTAGAAGGAACTCCTCGGGGAGTTGGGCGTTATTATTTGGGAGAGGTGAATGGGGAAGGGTAAGGATAATTTTGGGATCCATGAGTCCTGAAAACACGCAGCAGTGTTAGAATAGCAGACTTAAAAGAATAAAACATTGATACTAAGTCTGAGATAAGTGTGAATTTGAAACTTTATACTCTGTTTAAAGCATCGGGTCTTTATTAGTAGAATGTGAATTCTAATGAATAAAGTCCAAAGTCAATCGTTAAGAGACCAATGTTAGAATAGACATTTTCACTCAATCACTGATCCTAACTCTAATCAATGGTGCAAAGGACATGAAATATTTTTTGATTTTTGATTTTTGAGAAAAATGAAAAAAAATGGAAAAATTAAAAAAAGTTTTAAGTGTTGAATTTCGGATGAGCCGAAATTCGGATGAACAGTGATCCGAATTCGGTTCAGTCTGAAATTCGGATGAAAAATGCATGAATAAAAACTAAATATGGGGACCGAATTCGGATGAGAATCGAATTCGGATGGTGGTGAAAATGGAAATACTTAGAAAAATAATCGTAGATGAACAATGCTGATTAGGACCGAATTCGGATGCCCAGTGGTCCGAATTCGGATGCATAGTGGTTCGAATTCGGATGGGTCCTTTGAAACATGTGAAAATTTTTTAAGGAAAGTCATCCGAAGTTCGGAAAATTCGGACGGTCCAAGTTTGGGACTCAAAATTTTTTCCAGGTATTTATGATGTTCATGCACATGCAACGTGAACAGTTGGAAAATTCATAAAAATGCATTAAAATGCAAGTCCTAATGTAAAATCATGCAATGAACAAATTATATAACTACACTAAGTGAAATCACACTGATTAAAGGACCTAATATGTCTAAAAACCGAAGTAAAAAACCTAAATAATTCGAAAATTAAAAACACTATAAATCATGTTAGAAACTGAAATAAAGCTAAAAATAAGTTACTTGATAGTGCAGAATCATGAAAAAGCAAGAAAAATGGAGAAAACGGTTGCTTTTGGAGGTTTGTAGCTTGCTGATGGACGGTAATGACGGTGTTGGTCGACGGTTTAAAGAGAAAAAGAAGATGGAAGCTTAATGAAGAAGAAACTCATGACCCGCATTATTTAAATAAAAGGTCGGGTCGGGTCGATGAGGATCCACGCCTTTTTTACATAATAATGGGCCAGCTGGTTTGAAATTAAAAACAAGTGGGCCAAAACAAATATTTTTTAACAAACTTAAAATTTAAAAGAATAAGCCCAATTTAAAAAATCTTTTTGAATTTTTCTGATTTTTCATTGAAAAAGCAAAATTAAAACTGAATTGAATAACTAATATTTAAGATAAAGTGGATTAAGAATTTTTTTTTTTGTGATTTTTTTCCAGAATTAAGTTAAGACAAAAATAAATAAACAATAAAGATAAAATCTTTTTGTGTTTTTCTAACATATGGCATTAAAATTGAAATCTAAAACTTAAAATTAAACAACCTAAAACTTAAAATTATAGAGAATGTAAATACGGAAAATACATAAACTAACATTCTGAATATAATCCACCTCAGTTAAACACATATCCTTTTTCATTTTACACTCTTGAACCTTTTAAACCTTTAAGATATAGACAAACCTGGATACATACTCAGCTTCTGAGAGCAACAGCTTGCGACTGCTACATACTCAGCTTCTGCTGTGGATGTTGAAACACAATTCTGGAGGACCAACTCACCGGTCTGTCTCCCTTTCAGTTACCACAATTCTGGATCCATATCTGCCTATTCTGACAGCCAGATTATCCGTCTCTATTGCTGCTGCTTCTTCAGCTACTTCTTCTACCTCTATCTCTTCAGCTTCTTCTGACTCAGATTCAGAAGTGGTCACAGCTTGACCCTCTACCTCAGGTACATATTCATCTATCTGTCGCATAAGATCATCTTCATCAACTGGAGGCTCCAGAATATCACCAACAAGCTCAGTAGTAATTTCTGAATATAATCCACCTCAGTTAAACACATATCCTTTTTCATTTTACACTCTCGAACCTTTTAAACCTTTAAGATATAGACAAACCTGGATAATTTAGCATCCCACTCATTTGTAAACAACTCATATAGCAATTTGTCAGGATCATTAATTATTAAAAATATACATAGATAAGGAAATATTGAAATTTAATTTTGTGACACAACCCTTAAACTTAAATAACATATATTTTCTAAAATAAAGGAATTTCAAACACGTATGTTTGAAATAGAATTATTTTAGAAAATGTCTGATATTTAACTAGAAGGTGGATTCAGCATGCCGATATGTGATACCAAAAACTGAAAACGAGGTTCGTCTAAAGCTTTAGTAAAAATTTCAGCAAGTTGGTATTCCGTGCCTACAAAATATGTTGGTGAGCGAGAACGCATAATCAAGTATTCTCATCCACAACACTTCAAAGCAACAACTTGCGGCTGCTACATACTCAGCTTCTGCTGTGGATGTTGAAACACAATTCTGGAGGACCAACTCACCGGTCTGTCTCCCTTTCAGTTACCACAATTCTGGATCCATATCTGCCTATTCTGACAGCCAGATTATCCGTTACTACTGCTGCTGCTTCTTCACCTACTTCTTCTACCTCTATCTCTTCAGCTTCTTCTGACTCAGATTCAGAAGTGGTCACAGCTTGACCCTCTACCTCAGGTACATATTCATCTATCTGTCGCATAAGATCATCTTCATCAACTGGAGGCTCCAGAATATCACCAACAACCTCAGTAGTAATTTCTTCATGTGCATGAGAGCCTTGAGCCCAAATCTCTTCCAGAGTCACTACTCGTGGATCTATCTCTTGGGCCACTCTAGAAGGACCAACAGCATCTGATGAAGGACCTGCTTCCACTGGCTCTTGCACCCTGCTTATTGAGGGCCTTGAAGCCTGAGTTGGTCTTACTTGAGCTCTTTGCCTCCTTCTTTGTTGTACTGGAGGACGTTGCTGTTGTTGCTGTTGCTGCTGAGGTACTTGCTGCTGCTGCGGCCCTTCCCCAGCCTAATTTACACCCTCCGGGGCTTCAAAATCTGGATTTACCACGACACCAAAAAGAGGTGCATCCAGTGGTCTAACCATGTCAGGCAATCTGCAAAAATTCTTTTGTCAATCACAGCGACACTCTAAATGTCTGGAAACTGCGGCAAGTTCGGCAAGAAGTGTCTAATCAGCATCATTAGAAATCTTGGATACATCAGAAACCTTTCTCTTGCTGGAGCAGTTATTTGATGAACAAACTCCGCAAAGAACATCTCGGAGTAGATGAACTTCTTATTGTAAACCAATTCGATCATTGCCGACTGCATCTTTGACACGATATAGTCAAATCCTGCCTTCTTAGGTGCAAAGCACACCATAAAGACATGTGCAAGATACCTCCATTGGCCTATGAGACCTGGCTTCATATATGATCTGCACATTGTGAGAGAGGGCATATGAAACCCTTGAATTGGCTAAGAAATCCACCGTCTGTCGAAACGCCTGAGCTTCAGGAAGCTCACAATCCGGCGAAACAACCATATTATGCTTTTGATAAAAAGCTCTTTCCCCCATATCTGCACAATAAAAAGCAACATATATTAGAAATGAATAATAATAAACATGAACCTTGATTAAATTCAAATTTATTTTATTTTGAACTTACAAAGTTCAAAATCCAACACATTTGAACTTCTACAAGATTGAATTTAAAATTATTCAAACATTTTGATTTTAATAACAAACTCGAATGACATGTTCGAATTTGACTTGAATTCGAGTTTGCTGGCATGTTCGAATTTGATGAAAAGTTCGAAGCATATGAACAAACTTGAAGTCGGCACTTTCAAACCCAAATCAAAGATTTAAACCATATTTAGACTTAGAAAATAACATCCACTAGTCCTAGTAGGGTCTAATCGAAGATATTTGTCACTTATTTCATGTTTCACCGGTTAAACTTTGTAATTTTGAATCACAAATTTCAAAACCTTTAAAACTTCAAAATGAGTCGATTTTTGCTAAAATTGAGTCCTAAACTACCTAATTCTTGTACAACAATGATGTTTATACCTAGATTTGTTTGTAGAAACGAACACAAAGTTCAAAACTTCGATGAAAACACGAAAACGATATACTCGAAAGACAAACTCGAAATCGCTCAGACAAGTTCGAAGTACTAAACTCGAAGGTAGGTGACATAAATGAGTCACTGTTGACCTATATATACTAACCATCTTCGAACTTGCATTAAATTCGAAAGTACAGACAGTTTCGAACATAAATTCGACTTTGTCATAAATTCGAATTTAACTGAAAATTTTGAAAATCTTTGAATAGAATTCAACCTTTTCAACTTTTTCGAGTAACGGAACAAACTATGCAAAATTTATCACTAAGCACAAGATTTTCCCGCAATGTTTGTTTATTCAACTAAGAATGTATCCTCAATAAGTTTGACCTTTTCCTAAATAAAATAAAATAAAATAAAGTAAAATAAAGTAAAGTAAAATAAAATTTTGAACAAAAATTAAACTTAAACTAATCTACAATACTTTTATCTTTACATCCTATACTTAACACTGACAGAATATTTTTGGCGAGAAAGTTAAAGACAGGTTCAATCAGATAGCGGTGTCGAATACGCACTTTCAGCATCTTACTTTCACACTTAGGAATTTTTTGATTCCTTGATTGTTTGTCGTGACACACATTTCTATACGATTGTTGGTATTATTTTCCCTTTAAACATGTTACACTTTGGAATATCCCTTGGCCTTTTAATTTATCAAGAAATTATCTTACGTGACTCATACTTAGACATACTTTTATGATCAAGGCATACACACAATGATTATAACTTTTCGGTATTGCAAATTTTCTTTAAAAGGCAAACGTCGGACACAGTTCTGTATTTACATAAAACAGAGTGTCTTAGTTTGTCTTAAAGTTTATTTAAAGGTAGCAAGACAACGGTGACAGGTCTGTACCGAAGTACAACAAAGCGACTTATTTTGCTAACTCGAGTCAAACCAGAGGCAACAGGTCTGTACTTACGTACAACAGAGTTACTTGTTTTGACTCTTAACTGAGTATCATGATTTTTTCTATTCTTTTCTTTTCTTTAAGATGTATCTGATGTTGCTATACATCCCCCAGAAAATTTGCATACCTCATTTAGAATCAATGTCTGTATGTCTCTAACATAAAAATTAAGACCATTTGGTCATACATCTAAGTTAGTGACACGTCTGACTTTTTCTTGAATATTTTATTAGCCTTGAGACTCCCTTTGTGTATTATGCCTACCAACATATCAAACTAGATAATGTATAACACTTAGAATTTCAGGTGCATTATGTGTGAAAGCTTTACACTTAGAGATTGTAACGACTGTGCTAATTTTCGTCACTTTGAACCTATGTATCTAAGACTTAACTCATTTTCTGATATTCTCTTTTTTTTGAACTTTTTATGGTTTTCTCTCTGTTTTCTTTTGTTTTTTCTTTCATAAATAAGAGTAATAAAATGAAATAACCTACTAACTTACTATAAAAAGAAAGAAAATCTTACTAAGCTACTAAACTTACTATAAAAGGAAAGAAAACTTACTGTTATAAAGAGAAATAACTTCTACTAAGGTCAAGCTACTCTGGATTACGCATTCCATTTAGTTGAACTAAATATTTAAAACGTGACTTATCAAAAGCTTTGGTAAATAAATCAGCATTATTAATGTCCGTTGCTACTTTTACCAGCTTAATTAAAATCTTTTCAGCACAATCACGTATAAAGTGGTGTCTTATGTCTATGTGCTTTGTTTTACTGTGTTTAACTGGATTATTCATTATTGAAATAGTTGATTGGTTATCTATCCTAATAGGAGTATGAGTATAAGTCAAACCGTAAACCCGCAATTGTTGTTGTATCCACAAAACCTGTGAACAGCAACTACCAGCAGCAACATACTCGGCCTCGCACGTTGACACGGCTACCGAAGTCTGTTTCTTGCATTGCCAGGAAATGAGTCTCCCTCCTAGGAACTGACAACCTCCAGTTGTTGACTTGCGATTCAAGCTGCATCCTCCATAGTCTGAATCCGTGAATGCTTCCAATTCCATATCACCCTCCGCATGATACCAAAGTCCCAGCTTCGGTTTCCACTTGAGGTATCTCAGAATCCGCTTCACAGCTTTTCATGTGCATCTCTTTTGGATTAGCTTGAAACCTAGCACAAATACACACAACAAACATTATGTCAGGTCTAGAAGCAGTTAAATACATAAGTGATCCAATCATGACCCGATATAATGTTGGATCCACATCGGTATCACTTTCAGTTTCCGGTCCGAGATTATGATTCACTTGAATCGGCGTGCTGAAACGAGCTCTCAGCTTGGTTCCTTCCATCCCGAAGCGTTCTAAGATGTCGTAGACATACTTCGTCTGATGAATAAATATGCCATCTTTCTTCTGTTCGACTTGCAAACCCAGAAAGAAGTTCAGCTCCCCCATAGCACTCATTTCAAACTTCGACTTCATCACCTTCTCGAAATCTTTGCACATCTGCTCGTCTGATGACCCGAAAATGATTTCATCGACATACACTTGTACCAAGATGAAATCTTCACCCTTTCTTTTTACAAACAGAGTACTATCTATTCTCCCTCTTTCAAACCTGTTGTCTAAAAGATGAGTCGATAGCGTCTCGTACCACGCCCTTGGTGCTTGATGTAGTCCATACAGAGCCTTCTCTAACCGATACACTCTGTCTGGATACTTCAAATCGGTAAACCTGGGCGGCTGTTCCACATACACCGGTTCCTTCACTTTCCCATAAAGAAACGCACTCTTTACGTCAAGTTGATAAACTTTAAAAACCTTGAACGACGCAAAAGCTAGAAACAAACGAATTGCTTCAAGCCTTGCTACTGGCGCGAACACTTCATTGTAATCGATTCCTTCCTCTTGGTTGAAACCTGTAAGGTCTACCACTGACAGATCTATCTAGACGCGGACCCGTTAACGAGTGCGGAATCCTCGTTTACGGTCAGACGGACAACTCTCAACCAACGGAAACACGGAGACTATTAGACGCTGAACGAACGACACACGAACGATCCTACGTACTAATTCTCTCCGAAACGGGACTCACCTAGCTGATAAACTCGAGATCGCCTATTGCTTAATTCCTCACGAATTCTGCCAAAGGTCTACTAATGATTCGAGTCTATCCCTAATTATAGGCTTTGATTCGAGTCTGTTGTGGGCCAACCTCGAATCTGGCCTAAGGCCCATTCGAATCTGTCCATCTGACAGATTCGAATCTAGCCTATTCGAATCTAAGGACTCATTCGAATCTATCACAGATTCGAATGTATCCTTTTATGCAATTCGAATCTAACCTATACACTTAAACACTTACGTGATGAAACTTATGTTTTAACTTATGCTTGACATACTCTTTGACTTTTATGTTTGAACTTCTTGTAATATGTACATCAAGTTCAAACACACAATCAATAAACGACAAACACATATTAAACATATATATCAATAACACTTGTTAATATTCAGAATATTACTTAAATCATAACGCAGATCGTTTAGACTGCTATCGTCACACAGGGTGTACCAACAGACTCCCCCTTGACGATAGCTTCTAATTATTTACATTATATCAAATTTAAGTACTAGAGCTATAGACGCTACTTCCTGCATATAACCCTGCATCTATACAAACTTTAACTACCTTTTGGAACTTCCTGGCTTCAGATCTCCATGGTTCAGTGAAGAATATAGGCTGATCGTGAAGCTTCTTCAGGTCGTCCTTAGATAGGTTTATCAAATGTAGTGGGTCGTATACCTTCAAAATTACCTGCTCGTCTTGATCCTCCATTATAGCTTCAGCAGTATCAATTTCCAGGTACCACCACTTCATGTTGCTCAAAACATTTTGTGGCATTGGCTTTATTGGCACTCTTTTCAAGCATTTCACCGGCTTATAGATCATTCTAGCCCACGGTCTTCCAGTATGAGGATCTATTCTTGATCCATCCTCGACCCTCTTGCCTGTTCTCGGCTTAAGCCTTTCAAATTTGCCTGATCGCCCTTCTTTCCTTATAATTCTTTCAATAACGCTCGCGTAGGGATCATTTCTAATATTGATCAGTTCTTTCCAGGCTAACTCTTTAACTTCAATCTTGGGCAATGAATTAAAAGCTTTCAGTGTCCGCCTCAAGTATTGAAGGCCATCTCTTCTCTTCAAAATAAACAGCTGCAGTTCTCTGTCAAAGAACCAGCTAATAATGCCTCCAGAGAAGTTTCCGGCACTTGGAATTTTCATCGTCTTCTTCATCTTCAGCTGTTCTTTCTTTTCTTCCTTCTTGAACCAAAGATTTATTAAATCAGCTCTAGATGGCTCTTTTTCAGCTTCCTCAAGTTCTTTATCCTCGACTGAGGCTACCTTGATGTAATCAATATCAATCACATTATGATTTGAGCTCTCATAAAATTCAGTGACTGGTTGTGAATTGATTACTACTTCGTTAACATTATCGTCCTCGTCCTCTATCACTTCATCATCTGATTTCCAGTCAGCGACATCATCTGGAATAAATTCCCCTTCCTCCAACTCCTCCATTTCATCTTCAAAATCAAACTCCATCAGCTCTTCTTCAATATCTTTTAGCGCATCGATCATGTCGCTATCTAAATTCCTTGAAGAACTAGCCTCTCCTCTTTCACCTTCTGTTTGACTTGGCTCCCCCTGAGATTGAGCAGCCTGAGCAGTAGAAAAATCTACTGGCTCATCCTGTCTTTGAGAGCTGGGATCATTGCCTTGGTTATCATCTTCATCATCGTCCCTTCGCCTCTGTACTTCTTGATCACGACACGACGTCTCCCCCTGAGCCTGAAGGTTTTTCATTAACTGCTCAATGAGGGACCTCATTGCTCGGATCTCGGATGACTGATCAGTGACAAAAGATTTAAGCTCAGTGTTTTCATCTCTTACACCTTCAATAATCATTCTCAACTCAGCATTCTCCTTATCCAGATTAGCGTTATGCTCTTCGAGTTCACCAACTGCTTTAGTGAGAGTTATAATTTGAACGTGCTGAAAATCTACTCGACTCTTCAGCTGCAGAAATCTTTGATTTTCATTGTATGCTTCTGGCATAGATGGAATGGACTGAAGAGGAGAAGGATTGAATGGTGGCGGAATGTAGGGTTCGTGTTGCTGAGGTGGCGGTGATGGTGAATCTGTGGTTGGTGCTTGGGTTTGGGCTTGAGAGGTTTCTGGTTGTGCTTCCGAGGTTGAAGACGACCCTTGCATAAATCTATGACGTTTTGCGCGTGGCCTCGTCACTAACGTAGCAATCTCTCCTTCTTCATAATCGGACTCCTCCAATTCCCTGGTCTCTCTCCTCCTCGAACCACCTTGATTGACAATCAATCTAGAACCATAAGTCTCAAAACGACTTCCAGTTTCGGTAGTTACCACCTCATGAACTTCATCTGATTCGGTTTCAGATTCCGAAGATGTCAATCCTGCCTCAGCCCCCTCTGGCTCATATGCGTCAACATCACGAAATATATCATCATTATCTCCAGGCGGACTCAGCAGCTCATCCACCAATGCTGCTGCAACATCTTCATTTGCATGTGGACCCGAAGCCCATATTTCCTCCAATGTTTGGGCTATTTGCTCGGTTTCTGGATTGGCACTTGAAGGCCCTGCTTCCTGTACCTCTGGCTCTGGCTGACTCGTAGAAGGCCTAGACGCCTGAGACTGAGTTGTAATATCTCTTTGTCTTCGCCTTGGATCACGTGGACGAACACGAGTCTGATGCGGTTGCTGTTGCTGTTGCTGTTGCTGTTGCTGTTGCTGTTGCTGTTGCTGTTGAACTTCTATTTCACATGCCCAGTTGGCATTATCAGGTGCCACAAAGTTCCTGTCTAAGATAGCTCCAAACAACGGACGAGCAGTAGGAACAGCCAATCTTCCTCGGTGTGAGGAACAATCAGCAAATATGCGTTTTTCCATTACATTTACGCTCAAAGAATCATTCGATTGTGGCAGACTTGGCAAAAAGTGACGTATCAACATCATCACGAACCTCGGATACAACAGGAACCTTTCTCTCTCAGGAGCCGTGATTTGATGAATAAATTCTGAGAAAATCAGCTGCGAGAAACTAAACTTCTTATTGTACACCATCGCGATCATTGCTGATTGGATTTTTGATACAATGTAATCAAATCCAGCTTTCTTCGGTGCAAAACAGACCATGAAGACATGGACCAAGAAACGCCATTGCCCAATCAGGCCACTCTTCATATATGACGACTTTGTTACATCTAGACTGTAACCCATTCGTTGAAAAGCCGCTTGCCTAATATTTAGTGGAAAATCAATAGGCCCAGACTCCTCTTCCTCAGATCCTAGCTGCAACACTTGACGCAGCATATCGGCAGAGAATACCAACGGTTGCCCTGCGATCCTTGTTCTCAGCACTGTCGGGGTGACAGAGCAGTCAACTTGTAAGTGATCATAGAACTGCCGCACATATGAGATTACAATCGGAATGTTCTGAAACAAAGCGTAGCTAATTCTGGATTCAGCTAAGAAGTCCAACACTTCACGAAAACCCTGCGCCTCAGGGATATGATTATCTGGATTAAGAACCATATTGTGCTTAGGGACGAAAGCACGAAGCGCCATATCTGCACAATACATAAAATTGTTAGATTATTATTAAAAATCAATAAACTTGTTTAAATTCAAATTTGTTTTATCTTGTATTTGATTAAATACAAAATCTAACACAATTAAATTTTCACAAGTTTAATAAAATTTAAATTCAACAAAATAAATGAAGTACAGAATCGAGAGTAACAGATTCGAAGTGCCCATATTCGAATGTTGATGGACAGATTCGAATATACCCTATTCGAGTCTGATGGACAGATTCGAATATCTGGTCATCTCGAATCTATTGATAGATTCGAGAAACCCATGATCAGATTCGAAACCATTATCAGATTCGAAAGGCCGACACCCCTTTTTCAACAAAAATCCAAGATTTTAACCATTTTGAACGTAGCAAATCACATACATTAGTTCAACTAGGTTCTAATCATAGATTTATGCTTTTAATTTGATCTTTTATTAGTCCAAACTTGGTAATTTTGCAAAAACCCTATTTTGACCTATAAAACATCAAAATGTGATGTTTAATCCCAAATTTGTGTATTAAACCACCAAAATCTTGTACAATCATGTTGCTTATACCTAGATTTGAAGTTAGAATCGAACACAAAAGCTTTAGAATCGACGAGATGTCGTTTAGTGGAAATACGATAGACTCGAGATTAGATTCGAGATCGCCAGAACAGATTCGAGATATCAGATTCGAGAACAGTGAGAAGTAAATGCTTTCACTGTGGACCTTTATATACTAACTACCTTCGAGTCTATGTAATTTCGAGTCTACTGACAGATTCGAAGTATCTCACATTCGAGTCTGTCTTAGATTCGAAATTTCCAACACTTAGAAAAATTTCGGAAACTTTTGAAATAATTTCAACTTTTTCCAACTATTTTCTACTGTGTAGTGTAACCAGATAAACTATGCCAAATCTTTTACCCTAAGCTCAGATATTTCACGCATTGTATATTTTATTCAACTTTGAATGCACCCTCAGTAACTTTTGACCTTTTACCTAAGTAAAAATTAAACTAAACTAAAATAAAATAAAATAAGCTAAGGTAAAAATAAAATTAAAATAAAATAAAATTTTGACTAAAAAATTTAATCTAGACTTAAGTTATAAAAATAAATTTACAAGCTAAGCTAAATACCAAACAACATATTTTTGGTGAGTATAGTCTAAGAAAGGTTCAATCAGATAGCGATGTCCGATACTAACTTTCAGTACTTAAACTTTCACTCTTAGGAATTTTTTGAATTCCTTTGATTGTTTGTCGTGACATACCCACTTAGCCGATTGTTGGTATTTTACCCTGTTAAACACTCTACATTTCGGAATATCCATTGGCCTTTTTATTTATCAGGAAATTATCTTACGTGACTCAGACATAGACATACTTTTATGATCAAGGCACACAGACAAAATTCTAACTTGTTGGTATTTGCAAACTTTCTTTAAAAGACAAACATCGGACACAGGTCTGTATTCTCATACAACAAAGTGTCTTAGTTCGACTTAAGGTTTAACTTTAAAGTTAGCAGATAGCGGTGACAGGTCTGTACTGACGTACAACAAAGCGACATGTCTGCTAACCCGAATCTAAACAGAGACAACAGGTCTGTACTTACGTACAACAGAGTTGCATGTTTTCGACTCTCAGTTTTTCATGATATTTCTATTCTTTCCATTTTCAGACGTATTTGATGTTGCTATACATCCCCAGAAAGTTTGCATACCTCATTTAGACTCAATGTTTGTATGTCTTGTACATAAAAATTAAGACCGATTTGTCATACATCTAAGCTAGTGACACGTTTGACTTTTTCTAGAATATTTTATTAGCCTTTAGATACCCTATATGTATTATGCCTACCAACACATCAAACTAAATAAAGTATAACACTTAGGATTTAGTTGCATTATGTGTGAAAGCCTAAATACTTAGAGTCTGTAACGACGGTGCTAATTTTCGTCACTTTGAACCTATGTATCTAAGACTTAACTCCTTTTCTGATATTCTTTTTTTTTGTATTTTTGTAATTTTCTCTCTTTTTTCTTTTGTTTTTCATAGCAAAACGCATTAAACTAGGCTAATCTACTAACTTACTAAAAATAGAAACTTACTAAAAATAAAAACTTTCCTAAATTAGAAACTTTCCTAAATTAGCAGACTACACTAAAAAGAAAGAAATATAACAACTATAAAAGGAAATAAAATACTACTAAGGTCAATTTACTCTGGGTTGCGCATTCCATTAAGTTGAATTAAATACTCAAATCGTGATTTATCAAACGCTTTGGTAAATAAATCAGCATTATTATCTTCAGTTGCCACCTTTACCAGTTTGATTAAATTCTTTTCAGCACAATCACGAATAAAATGATGCCTTATGTCTATGTGCTTTGTTTTACTGTGTTTAACTGGATTATTTGTTATCGCAATAGTAGATTGATTGTCTATCCTAATTGGAGTTTGAGTGTAAGCCAAACCGTAATCCCGCAATTGTTGTTGTATCCACAAAACCTGTGAACAGCAACTACCAGCAGCAACATACTCGGCCTCGCACGTTGACACGGCTACCGATGTTTGTTTCTTGCATTGCCAGGACACCAATCTCCCTCCGAGGAACTGACAACCTCCAGTCGTTGATTTGCGCGTCAAGCTGCATCCTCCGTAGTCAGAATCTGTGAACGCTTCCAACTCTAGATCTCCCTCCGCGTGATACCAAAGTCCCAGCTTCGGTTTCGACTTGAGGTATCGTAGAATCCGCTTCACAGCTTTCATATGCATCTCCTTCGGATTCGCTTGAAACCTAGCACAAATACACACAGCAAACATAATATCAGGTCTTGAAGCAGTTAAATACATAAGTGACCCAATCATGGCCCGATATAAAGTCGGATCCACATCGGTATCACCATCAGTACCCGGCCCGAGATTGTGATTCACTTGAATCGGCGTGCTGAAATGGGCAGTCAACTTTGTTCCTTCCATCCCAAACCGTTCCAATATGTCATAGACATACTTGGTCTGATGGATAAACATGCCTTCCTTCTTCTGGTCAACTTGTAACCCCAAAAAGAAATTCAACTCCCCCATAGCACTCATCTCGAACTTCGACTTCATCACCTTCTCGAAATCTTTGCACATCTGTTCGTCTGATGATCCAAAAATGATATCATCTACGTACACTTGTACCAAGATAAAATGATCTCCCTTTCTCTTCACAAATAGAGTACTATCTATCCTACCCCTCTCAAAGCCATTTTCTAAAAGATGGTTGGATAGAGTCTCATACCATGCCCTAGGTGCCTGATGTAATCCATAAAGAGCCTTATCTAATCGATATACTCTATCAGGATATTTTGGATCTGTAAACCCGGGCGGTTGTTCTACATACACCAACTCCTTCACTTTCCCATACAGGAAAGCACTCTTAACGTCCAGTTGATATACTTTAAATCCTTTGAAGGAGGCAAAAGCTAAAAACAACCTAATTGCTTCTAACCTTGCTACAGGTGCAAACACTTCGTTGTAATCGATTCCCTCCTCTTGGTTGAAACCCTTTACAACTAATCTTGCCTTGTTGCGCGTGACTATACCCCGATCGTCTCGCTTGCACTTAAAAACCCATTTGGTTCCTATTGCAATCTCCCCTCGAGGTAACGGAACTAACTCCCACACTTCTAGTTTCCTAAATTGTGACAGTTCTTCCTGCATCGCTTCAACCCAGGAGTTGTCCTTAAGTGCCATTTGCACATTTTTGGGCTCTACTTGCGATATGAAACACGAATATAGACATGTATGATATGCCTCGGAGTCGTTTATCATCGACAACAACACAGTGTTGTTATTTACACTACTCCGAGTCCTCACACCCTCGTTAGGATTTCCTATGATGCTATCTATAGGATGGTTCTTGTTAATCCTAGAGGTCTCTATTTCGTCTACCCTTAGATTATCTCCTAAGTTGGATCCTATTTCACCTAAAGGGGGAACAGGCTCAGCTTCCACATTTTCTTCCTCACGGACGTTTTCCTCAGAGGCAGAACTTGATGCTTGAGTCTGATTCTCAGTGTTAGGTTCTTCTGGATTAGCAACTTCTGGAGACCCATCTACAGTCGCAGTAGGCTCGGACGTAGATTCGAACGTGGTCCTTGGAAAAATATGGCCATCGTCATTTAGGTGCAACGTCGCCATGTCTTTATCGATTGTACCTGCAGTATCATCCAAAGGAATGTTAAATGACTCAAATAACTTATCATAGTCAAATATCCATTCCGGACCAGTTTGGGGTTCATGTGTATAACTTGTGACTTCAATATTATACACAATCTCCACAGTACCATTCCTTTTGTTAAAAACCCGTTTGTTTGGTGAGTTTGGCACATAACCTAGGAAGTATCCTTCGTCAGCCTTTTCACCAAACTTCGGTTGATGTTTTGTCCTTAAAAGTGTGCATGGTACTCCAAACGGTTCGAATCCAGTTAAGTTAGGTGGCCTTTTATTCAAAATTTCATAACATGTTTTGTTCAATGATTTGACTGTAAGGACTCTATTTAAAATGTGGCACGCGGTATTCACTGCCTCCCCCCAAAACATGGTAGGAAGCTTTGAATCCGAAAGCATAGTCCTTGCAGCCTCAATCAATGTTCTGTTTTTACGTTCGGCCACCCCATTCTGTTGAGGTTCATATGGTGCACTGAATTGATGCACGATGCCCTTTGATAGGCAATATACACCAATTACAGAGTTTTTAAATTCTGTCCCATTATCACTACGAATACTTTTAACCCTTGTTCCGTAGGAATTCTCCACTTGGTCTAAGAACCCGATGAGCTTTGTAGCCGTCTCGTCCTTCGTACCTAAAAAGAAAACCCAAGAAAAACGTGAGTAATCGTCGGTGATAACTAAGCAAAACCAACTACCTCCAATACTCCTTTTGTTGATTGGGCCGAAAAGGTCCATATGCAACAAATCGAATGTCGAGGTTATGGAATTCAGCTTCTTGGACTTGTGTGTCTTTTTATGTTGCTTGCCCTTCATGCACGGTAGACACTTGTCTTCAAATTGAAAGCTCTTCAGAGGCACACCTTGCACCAAACCATTCTTTGTTATGTAGTTCATTTTCCTTAGGTGCAAGTGAGCCATGCGTCTGTGCCACAAAACCGATTCCGTCTCCGAAGCTTTTGATAGTAAGCAGATCGGACCCATCGAATTATCTGGCTTGTTCATGTCGAGCATGTACAAGTCATTCTTCCTTGGAGCCCGCATCAATATCCAATCTTCAGGTATCTTGAATCCCGGCTTGAGCACTAACGCCTCAGTGTCCGTAAATAACACCGAGTTCTTCTTATCACAGATTTGAGAAACACTAATGAGATTATGAACCAGTTTATCAACGTGATAAACTTGATCCAATGTAATCGTCCCATTAGTGACTGCTCCAGTTCCAGTGATATTTCCTCCTTTGTTGCCCGCGAATGATACAAATCCCCTATTACCCCCCTTGAAGTCTGTGAGAAGACTTCTTTCCCCCGTCATGTGCCTGGAGCAACCACTGTCGACGAACCACTTGTTGTTTGGACCGGTAGTTATCTCCTGCACATGAAAGAAAAATAGGTTAGTTATCACGGGGAACCCAAGCCATGACTGACTTGGTAATACCATTCTCGTCCACATACTTGAACTCTTTCAAATACCCATCTCGCCTTTCAGGTGACTTGGGCCTTTGAACTGAATTCTGTTGTGGTGCCGAGTGATTTAGATTCACTCGTTGCCTTTGAGTAGGCATTTGTTGTGATGCTCTAGAATAAGTCTTATTATAATGCATTTCAGACTGTGATCCCTGAGCTTTTACCGGAACATATTGTCTAACAGGAGTGTGTGACCTAACTGGAGTGTGTGACCTGCTAGGTGTGGTGCTCCTATAGACTTGTTGAGGTGCTGACCTAGATTGATTAATGACACGATTCGGTGAATTTGTCCTAACCACTTCTTTTGGTCCAACCTTAACCGGTGTTTGTTTCACAACATGTTTTGGTGCGGCCTGCACAGTTTTCTCGGTACTCTGAGAACTACTCGTGCTCGCCACAGTTGGTGAGGGCTTAACAGGTGTTGGGTTCACTGTCTTAGGGGTAAGTTCTGCTTTCCTATTTGGACAGTGAGAAGCAACATGCCCTTTCTCGTGACATCTAAAGCAAGACATCTTATCCATGGACTTTTTGGTTGGTCCCTTAGATCTAGGTGTCTCCCTAGTGTCTATTGCCTTGGGTACATCTACAGTGTCTGTCTCTTCGACCTGGTCAGCCCATGAAATTTTCTGTTTTCCTGCAGGTGTTTCACTGGAGGAAGACACAAATTTCACTTGCTTGACCTTGACGGTTGAGTCAGTCACCTTAGGTGTATTTTCAACTTTAGGCTCAGGTGTAGGTTCAGGTAGGTCCTCTAAAACTACTGACTTGTCAGTTTTCTCCTGAGGCTGAGGCACATAGTTATCATTGAAAGGTGGAGGAATTTCGTGAAAACCTAGACCTACAGGCTTCTTAGACTGTCTTTGGGCATCTAAGACTTTCCCTAGGTTTAGGCTCGAATTCCTAAACTTTTCCAGTTTGCTATTTGCCTCTGCTACCTTTACCTTGGTCTCGGCTAGCTCTATGTCCTTGTCTTTCAGACTTTTGGTCAAGGCCTCTACGTGCTCATACATAAGTTCTATCCTAACACACTGCTCACTCAGTTTGTCTTTTAGAACGATTACATCTTGAGCATCAGCCTTAAGCTTTTCTTTTAAATCTTGTTTTATGTCATTTAGGCTAGCATTTTCTATTTTTAAGTTTTCATTTTGAGCAGCTATGGTCTTATGTGAGTCTAAAACTAGATTTAACCTATCATTAGAACTAACACATAAAGCACATAAATCACGAAATAGAGAATTAGAAAGACTAACCTTAGAGTTATCAGATTCCACGTTGGCCATCTGAGCAGCAAACTCCAGCACGGTCTGATCATTCGCTTTCTCTACCCACATCGGACTGCTGTCCCTTGTGGTCTGCTCATCCTCATCACAACCATTCTCCGTAACTTCAGCCATAAAGGCTCTAGCATTGGACTCCGGATGTGAACTCCAGTCATAAGAACCATCTAGCTGTCTTTCAGAAGTGACATTTGATATCAGACCCGCTAGATTGGCTTGACCAGACGAAGAACTCGGAAGATATCTCTGTTGGGACTGACTTTGGTACTGTCCTTGATGCTGACTCTGTCCCTGGTATGACTCTACCTTCGGTCTTTGACACTCCCTCGCGAAATGTCCCAATCCCTGACAGTTGTAGCATTTGACCTTGGACTTATCAAATCCTATCCCCTTGTTATTCATCTGGAGATTCCTCCCAGTTCTCTTTATGAATCTCTTAACCCGTTGGGTTACCATGGCCAGTTGCCATTTAAGATCCATCTCCTCAAGATCATCAGGGTCGACCTGATCGTAGTCTTCATCCCAAAGAGCCGGATCATTAATCTTCCCTTGAACGCAATTTCCGTATGCGGCCACAAACGAAGCAAGCAGATTCAGATGTTCTTCCGCCGACTTTGCGCTCATTGGCATCTTAGAATAGCTCTGACTGGTCGATGTCTGTTGGACTTGAGGTTGCGGTTCTTCCGATCTTCCTAACCCTAAGAACGCGCGATTTAGTGAGTCTTCGGACTCTGGTGGCGATGACGTTTCTCCGGTGAAAAACGCTGTAGCACTCTTCTGATCAGCTGTCACTGATGATTTTGATGTCTTTCCAAAATACATAGCCGGATTTTGGACTTGCTCGTAATCAGTCTCAGCTTTTATCATTTCGAAGTGATATGCCCTCAACGTTCCCACGATGTCATCCAGCGTTTGAGCATAGTATTTATCTTCATTCAGCTTAATCATAGCCACGTACATAGCCCATTTGGCCGGTAGGGCATCAAGAAGCTTATTGTTCTTGTCTGTGTCAGAATACTCAATACCATGACTTTCAAGCTCTGTTATCAGATGATAAAATCGTGTGATAATATCATCCAACTGTTCATCCTTAAGAGCCTTGAAAATTGCAAACTGTTGGGTCAACAGCTCTGTACGCTTTCTACGTACCCGTGGATTACCCTCACACCGTTTCTGAAGAGACTCCCAAAGCTCTTTCGACGTCCTCTGAGTCCGAAATGTGTGCAAGATATCTTGAGGTAATGCCATTCGGATAATAGAGAAAGCCTTGTTTTCAGCTTCAAACAGTTTCTTGTCATCCTCTTTCATCATTTGGTATGACAGAACCTTTTGACGGCCTTCTACCTCAGATACTGGTGGAATGTACCCTTCATCAATGCACACCCACATGCGCATGTCGTTGAATCGTACAAAATCCGTGAATCTATCCTTCCACCAGTAGTAATCCTCAACTTTCATCAGCTTAGGTGGTGCATTAGCCTTCCCGACTTCGTGATCCATTTCAAGGAATTTCTGAAGGTTTGACATCTTTTCTGAAAGAATTTGAATTTGAACTTAATTAATTTAATTAGAAACTGATTTAAATTAACTTATTCGAATCTAGATAGATTCGAATCTAATTAATATTTAATCTTTTGAAATTAAATTCGATTAAGTCTTAAAGTTCAAGTAGATTCGAAATAATGTCAGATTCGAACAATCCCACAGATTCGAAGATAGGTCAGATTCGAAGGACTCTTAAACTCGAAGACCCTTAGAATCGAAGGCACAACAGAATCGAAATTCAGCAGAATCGAAGAACAGAATCGAAACAGTAACAGACTCGAAACAAACTCGAAACAATATAGACTCGAGATCCAATTCGAATGTATTAACAGATTCGAAACAACACAGACTCGAAACTGACTGAAATTGACTCGAAAGGAGCGTATTTTGGTTAGACTCGAAAATAAAGTAAAACCCTAATTACCCCTATAGATTCGAGCGCCGCAAACTCGAAAAACGGCTAACACTTTGATTTTTTGACGTTTTACGGATTAAACCACTATTTTTCAAATGAAAAATAATGATTTCGACCAAAAACGTGAAAAACCACAAAGTGTTTCCCGAATATGAATTTGCTAAGCCCAAAAACACGTTTTTGAGAGAAAAACCGTCCAACTAGCGTCAAGAAACCTAGAATGTTTCTGATGAACACGAAGAACACCACGAACACTCCTTTGGCTCTGATACCACTTGTAAGGTCTACCACTGACAGATCTATCTAGACGCGGACCCGTTAACGAGTGCGGAATCCTCGTTGACGGTCAGACGGACAACTCTCAACCAACGGAAACACGGAGACTATTAGACGCTGAACGAACGACACACGAACGATCCTACGTACTAATTCTCTCCGAAACGGGACTCACCTAGCTGATAAACTCGAGATCGCCTATTGCTTAATTCCTCACGAATTCTGCCAAAGGTCTCCTAATGATTCGAGTCTATCCCTAATTATAGGCCCTGATTCGAGTCTGTTGTGGGCCAACCTCGAATCTGGCCTAAGGCCCATTCGAATCTGTCCATCTGACAGATTCGAATCTAGCCTATTCGAATCTAAGGACTCATTCGAATCTATCACAGATTCGAATGTATCCTTTTATGCAATTCGAATCTAACCTATACACTTAAACACTTACGTGATGAAACTTATGTTTTAACTTATGCTTGACATACTCTTTGACTTTTATGTTTGAACTTCTTGTAATATGTACATCAAGTTCAAACACACAATCAATAACCGACAAACACATATTAAACATATATATCAATAACACTTGTTAATATTCAGAATATTACTTAAATCATAACGCAGATCGTTTAGACTGCTATCGTCACACAGGGTGTACCAACACCAATCATGCTCATTTCATATTATGCTTTGATGAGCAATGAAAAATTCTTGCATACCTGCTCATTAATAGAACCAAATATTATGTCATCAACATAAATTTGAACAAGCATAATATCAGACTTCAGCTTCTTTATGAATAATGTGGTATTCACTTTACCTCTGGAATAGCCATTGCTGATAAGGAAATCAGTAAGAGTGTCATACCAGGCTCCAGGGGCTTGTTTCAGACCATAGAGAGTTTTGTCCAACTTATTGACAAAACTTGGATGTTGCTCACTTTCAAAACCTGGAGGCTGCTTGACATATACTTCTTCCTGCAGCTTACCATTCAAAAACGCACTCTTGACATCCATTTGAAATACCTTCATGCTCTTGTAGGAAGTATATGCTAGGATCAAACAAATTGCTTCTAACCAGGCCACTGGAGCAAATGTTTCATCATAGGAAATGCCTTCTTCTTGCCTATAACCTTGAGCAACCAGTCTTGCCTTATCTCTAATGACATGACCTTGCTCATCCATTTTGTTTCTGAAAACCCATTAGGTGCCAATGATAGTTTTACCTTTAGGAACAAGGACCAGCTTCCATACTTTATTTCTCTCAAACTGATTGAGCTCTTCTTGCATGACAATGATCTAGTTTGCATCTTTAAGTGCATCATCTACTTTCTTTGGCTCCATCAGAGACACAAAACAAGAAAACAAACAAAAGTTTTCTAAGCTGTCCCATCTTGTTTGTACCCCTTTGTTGATGTCACCAATTATTTGATCATTGGGGTGACACCTGATCCACTTAGGATCATGTTTCAATGAAGATTCTCATATATCATTTTCATCTTCATCAGGTCTTGCAGAACAACTTTCAAGATTTTCAGACACACTATTATCTTGAGCATGTTCACCTGTTGAACATGAGTCTCTATTGTTGAACACATCAACAGAGGATTCAGGGATATCAGCATTGGTTGGTTCTTGACATGGTGTATTAACTATGTCAGTACACTAATTCACACAGGGTGTATCAACATAATCATCATCATGTCCGTTGTGGTTAACAGGTTCACTCTGGGTGGAGGCATTCCTGGACTCCTCAAAGGTGACATTGATATATTCATCTATCACCTTTCTTTTGTAGTTATATACTTTGTAGGCTTTAGAAACAGCAAAATATCCAACAAACACACCTTCATCAACTTTTGGTTCAAATTTTTCCAGCTGATCCCTCTAATTTAGAATAAATCAGGGGCATCCAAACACATGGAAATAGCCAATATTTGGCCTTCTCCCTTTGATTAACTCATAAGGAGTCTTGTTGAAACTTTTCACCACTAAGGTTCTGTTTTGAGTGAAGCAGGCAGTGTTGACAGCTTTAGCCCAAAATGATGAAGGCAAACCTAATGCACACAGCATGGTTCTAGCAGCTTTAATGAGAGTCATATTTCTCCTTTCAGTAACTCCATTTTGTGGTGGAGTTCTTACAGTTGAAAAGTTTTGTGAGATCCCTATTTCTTCACAGAAGTCCTCAAGAGTACTATTTCTGAGTTCAGTACCATGATCACTTCTAAGCTTCTTGACTTGAGCAGAGTTCAGAACTTCCATCTTTTTGATAAATCCAATAATTTCTGTGGCAGCCTCTCCTTTGGTCTTTAGAAAGATCACCCATGTAAACCTAGAGAACTCATCAACCATTACTAGAGTGTATCTCCTACCTCCTAGACTTGGGACACTAACAGGTCCAAACAAGTCCATGTGGATTAAGAAGAGAGGAATATCAATAGAAAAATTATGCTTGGATTTAAAAGATGTTTTTCTCTGCTTGCTTTTCTCACAAGCTGTGTAGAATTTATCCTTAACAAAAGTTATAGAAGGCAAACCTGTTACCAACTCTTCCTTACAGAGTTTATTGATATTCTTGAAGTTCAGGTGTGACAGCCTTTTGTTACATAACTAGTTCAGGTCTGCATTGCTTTCTGAGATAAAGCAGGTTTCAGTTGTGGGATCAGCAGATTTCATGTCCACAACATATACACCTTTCTTCCTTTGTGCACAAAACACAACTTTGCCTTAGGGATCCAGTATGTACGTTAGGTGCTCATCAAAGTTAACCTTGTAGCCAACCTTGTAGCCATCATCACACAGTTGACTAATGCTAACAAGATTATGTTTTAACCCAGACACATAGGCTACTCTTTAGAATTTTGCAGCACCAACTTGAAGGGTTCCATATCCTTCAGTGGATCCCTGAACATTATCACCAAAGGTGACTTTTGACCCTTTTTCATGCCTTAGATCACTCAGCAAGTCCATGCTACCTGTCATGTAGCCTGAGCAGCCGCTGTCCAAGTAGCAAACCTGGGATGGTTGTTTAACCTGCTGAGTGTCATGGGAAAGTATTAGTTATTTTTAGGGGAACTCATCATAAGGATGAGTTCTCCGTCTTCATCAACATTTGTTGATGGACCACTTATATCTACACTAATATTTCCAATTTGGATTGTATCAGCTTGGATACTCTCCTCAATGACCATGTTACTTCCAACACTGCTTGTTTTTGAAATGTTGGAACTAGCAGTGTCAGGAGGTCTTATCTCCTCACTTTCAGGACAGTCTTTGGCCATATGAGTCTTCTTCCTACATTTATAGCATTTTCTCTATTTAGACTGTTTGGAAGTACTCCCAGAAACACATTCTGGGATATCCTTGTTGGCCTTGTCAGCAGGTTTAGCAAACTTATTACTGTTTTTAGAAGGACCAACCATTTGAGTGGAAGGTTCAATAGCAACAGCTTTACCTGTGTGCTCTTTCCTCTTTTTAGGAGGGCAGAGATCAAGTATAGGAAGTTTAATTGGCCTTTGTCCTTCCATAGGTTTGGGAAACTTATTCCCAACTTTCTCAGGTTGAGCAATGGCTTTGTGTAGGTCCCAAAAGGTTTCCCTAGAGTATTGTTCTAAGCTGTAGAGGGGGGGGGGGGGTGAATACAACAAATTAAAATTCAACACTCTTTTCTCAATGTTTGTGAATACTATTAACAAGTGTTAGTTACAAACAAGCTTGACTGCGAAAAGGTTCAAGCTGAGATGACAGATACAACATATGTTTCAACTAATCTAAGACACACTCAGACTAGATACAATGAATACATTCACTTAGATGAACTCACTGAGTTTACAAGACACAGATGGACAACTTGAATATGAGCAGCTTAGACACACGTACTGTTCTATTCAAGCAGACTTGCATGCATGGAAAACACACTTCAATGCACTATCTGATTTCTCACTCTTGGTTGTCTCACAATCCTTAGAAGCTTCCTTTTATACTCACACTGAGAATCTCAGTGAAGCTTCTTCATTGGACGATGAGATAGTGGGATCTCTTTCCAATAAGACAAAACAACTTTTCTGCACATTCTGATAAAGCAGACTTGTCTTCATGTGGTAGATTCTTTGTCTTTTCCTTTTTGTCTCTGTTACATAAGGCTTTAACCAAAAGAGGAATGTCAACTTTGTATCTTTCTTCTTTTGTTAAGGCCTTTTTGATATATGAAATGTTCTGTCACCCATTTCAAATATCCTTTTGTCTTCATGTAACAGAACAGCGTAGGCAGACTTTTGCAGTTTCTGTTTTCCTTTTTGTCTTCGACTTGTAAACTTATCTTGTAGCCAAAAACAATACATTAGGACTTGGAAACATATTCCCTAAAGTGTTTAGCCTGTTCACAAATAACAGCATCTGTTCACAAAGAACATAACACTTAGATTCTGTCAAAGCTGCTCAACAGAATAGAGCAGCGTAGACAGTTTATGTCCAGCCTGTTCAGCAGATAGAACAGCTTGGACAATCTGCCTTTGTTGCAACGAATGCAACAGGGTAAATTGCTTTGACTCATATTGCAAATCACTTTTCAGGTTTCTATAAGGCATAAACATGCCTTAAATTATACCTTCAAGTGCAACAAACAGGTTTGATTAAAAATCTCCCCCTAAGATGTTGAGCTGGTTTGACTGAGGCCTTTTTGTGCCTAACGATCTCCTCTATTTGCAATAATCAGTCTAAGCTGATTTTATCAATAATCACTCTATATTTTTACAATACATTTTGCTGAAATAAAATTACAACATCGAAGTATAGTAAAAGATCAGTTTATAAATATACTGATTTTTGATTACATAAACAACACATGTTTTTACAAAAGTACAACTGATGTACTAGTGTATATTACAACTGATGTAACAAAAATAAAAGTTACAGCTAATGTAACAAAGTACAACTTATGTACATAGAAATTCAACAATTTGGACTGTTGATAATGGGAGCAAATAATGGCAAGCCTGTCCAACAGATGGACTGCTTCCATTCTTCACCTACTCAGATAGTAGATGGATCTCAGGACAGTGGTGGTACTCCTTCTTCGAACAACTCTTCAAGCTGCTCTATGGTTTCATCCAGTTCCTCTATTTCAACTCTGAGGAACATAAAACTGGGATGTGGAAGCTCCCCTCTTTCATAGAAGTCTCTGAGCTGATCCCAGATGGCTGCTCTCCACTTTATGGATTGCATGAAGGAGTTTGTAGGGTCTACAACTCCTCATCTCTGTACTCATAGTATTTCTCCATAGGTATACTCATTCCCTTAGCCCTTGCCTTGTAAAATTTTAGTTGCGCTGCTCTTTGGTGGTCAGGGTCTACAACTGCTTTCCTCTTTCCTTTGGCTGTTATAGTTTGAACAGCTTCAGGAACCTCTTCCTCTTCTTCTTCTTCTTCCAGAATCAGATGCCTCCTTCTACTTGGCCTATCCACAGGAATGGATTCCTCCCCCTTAGTTTGTGCAGGGTTTGGAGATCCAGCCTGAGTAGGCTGAGCAGCTTCAGTGTGATGGGAGACATCTTCAGTTGGACCTGCTTGTGATGCACCTGCTGCTTGACCAACAGATGTTGATTTCTCCTTAGACGGAAAAGAGGTTTTCTCCCCCTTAGACTTAGTCTTTGAGGCAGATAACTTCTCCCCCTTTGAAGGAGATGGCAAAGAGCCTTCCACATGTAGTCTGCCTGGAGAAACAAATTCAGCAGGCTTAGCAGCAGGCTTGGGGCAAACTAGGCTATGCACTAAGAAAGCCAGATTGTCCTTAACCTCTGCAAGCTGGGTAAGGCAGTTCTGAAGAGAGGAGGATTGAGAATCAGCAATTGAGGACAGCTTAGAAAGATTTTCTCTATCAGAAGCTGTGAACAGCAAACTTTGAAGCTGTGCAAGATGTAATTTAAGATAGTCTTGCACATCATCAAGGTTTGCTGACACAGAATTGGACAGAGAAACAATGAGAGAATTTAAGCTGGCCAGTGTAGTAGGAAGGGTAGTAGTGCAAGTGGTGAGGAGAGTGGACAGCTATTGGGATATGGCTGTTATGGAGGACACAGAGTCCTGTTGGTTGGAAAGGATAGAGGAAAGTGTAGTGGAGATGTTTTGCAGCTGTGTAGTGAGTGCAAGCAGCTGTGAGGACTGATCAGCTTGGGCAGTGGTTGGAAAGGAATTCTTGAACAGATCAAAGAATCCCTTGAGATGTGCAGACACGGAGTCTGAGATTATGGAGGGTAGAGAAGTCATGGAATGTTCCAAAGAGCCAACTTTGTTGGTCAGCAAAGAAAGCTGATCCTTCAAAGGAAGATCTTTGGGGGATGGGGGAGTATGGGTGGACTGTTTGGATTTTGTAGATGGTGATGAATAAGAATGGGATGAGGATGAGGCAGGTGTTTGAGGATGTGATGGAGAGGGAAGGGTTACTTTGGACAGAATTTCCATAGCCTGGGCAAAAGTAATGTGGCCCAACTTGGAAGGATCAATGGGTCCCTCAGCAGAGGCAGTAGCTGCTTCATCAGGAGAAGGGATAGAAAATGGTGGCCTTACAGATGCTGCTTGTTTTGCAGCACCTTGGTCTAGAGGTGCCTCATCATGGGGAGATGGGATGTGCATTTCAACATCAGCAGTGGTGAAACCTGCTGATGGAATTTACATTTGAGGTGCAGCCTCACCAAAGAGATGGTTTGTTTTCTGTGGTTCATCAGCTTGGGATGTTGGTCCTTCAGCAGCTGTTGGGTGTACAACAGCAGTATCATGAGGAGCAGAAGTTGGAGGCTGATCTACTGGATGGTCTAATCCAGCAGGTTTGGCACCTCGTGCAGACTCAGGTTGTGTAGGAGAAGTATGTAGTGGAGACTGTGTGGACTCAGTGTGGAGTGGAGTGAACTCTTGTCTTTCAATATTCTCAGCCTGTTGGGAGGCTGGAATAGTTGATGTGGTAGTCTCCATATGTACAACTGGCTCCTGTTGGGAGGAACCAGAGTGCCTAGGCTGACTCAGGGTAGACTCTTGTTGGAGTGAAGTCTGCTCCAAGTGTGCTGAACCTTCTCCCAAAATAGGAGAGGCAGCAGGGTTGGCTTCTTTTTCAACAGACTCCTGTTGAGAGGGGTCAGAGGGGCTAGTGTGGTCTGTTGGTTTCTTTTTGGCTAAGGTTTTGAATCTTTAGGATCTTAGAGAATAGGTGGAGGATTGATGTTGGGGTGAGAAGCCTGCTCCCCCTCAGCCACAGAGGATGATGTAGCAGACTTGGACATAGCTGTTTTTGCCTTCTTGCTGACAGGCTCAGCTTGAGTCGATTCCAGGGCTCTTTTAACAAATTTAGCCCTGGATTTGGATTTTCCCTTAGGAGCAGTCACTGGATCCACCCTCACAATAGAGGGTCCTTCCACCATACCAAGCAACCTCCTCATTGGTGTAGATAAGAGGAGGCTTATTTGGAAGTACACGGGTGTAGAAAACTCTATTCCCAATCACTGGGAAAGCTGCAGTACGTAACATAGACTGAGAGTTGTATAAATGCTCACCACAGACATGCTTGAAAATGAGGCTAAGAAATCGTGGATATCGAACAGCAGCTGGACGTGTTTCCTGCTGCACCAGGTTCCTCAAATTCATGAAAATCCACCAAGCCATGTTCATAGTAGTCGCATCTACGAGCTGTAGGACTATTGGGATCTCATCACTGCTAAGCTGGTCAAAAGAACCAACTTTGCTGCTGAAGCACATCACCACAAAGACAAACAAGAAACTGTAAGTAGATGATAGATAATTCCTGAACAGAGTAGCTCCAATCTTGGGCTCAGCTACACCACAAAAACGTAGCAGATTTCCCATCTGATCATTTTCAGGTTGTGGCTGATCATAAGTGTCAGCCACAGGGAGATGAAGAACTTTCCTGATAAGACCAGTAGTGATCTCAATGGTCTGAGTCCCATTGAGAATGGTTCCCCTTATGACTTTGGTTGTTGGGCCATAGGCACAGGTGTACCAGATCTCATAGACCAATTCCCGCTACAGGACACCAGGGGTGGCAGTCATGGCGTAATGCAGAGGGTGAACTTTTAGAAACTCCACCATATTCTCATAACCTTTCCCTACACATAGTTTTTGGGAATGGTTAGGTTGGCTATGTAGTTTGTGGGTTTCAGTGTTAGCATTGTTGTAACAGAAGAATGTCTCTAAACATCTGCACCAACAAATACTGGGAGAAAGGGGTTGTTTCGGTGAGCCATAGTGAGAATTGTGAGGATATGAGCACAAGACACTTAGTCGAATTTAGGGTTCTTAGGAAGTTATGGAAGCAGTAAGGAAGAAGAAGATGAAACAGTAGAGAGGTATTTATTGGGTTTGAGTGTGAGTGGGTATGAGAGAGAAATGTTTGGGCGGTTGATTCGACAAGTTCTTTAACGGAAAACGGAACGGTTGTCCGTGTCAGAACGGTTGTCAAACCACTTGAGCCCTTTTTAGTTACTAACACACGTTAACACACATTATACGCTGTAATTAAGTTAAATAAATACAAAAATTAAATAACTTAATCGTGAAGAAAGGTAATTAAAATTGATGGTCTAAGTTGTTGGTCAAACCTATGTTGAGCAGGGTCATCACAAGCTGTTCATTCAACCTGTGCAGCTATGCAAGAACAGGTTGTGTTCAATAGCTGACCAGGTTACAAGACAATGTCTTGTATGACAGATTGAGGAAGTGAGCAGGTTAGAGGTTTGATGAAGAGACCAAGTTTGAGGTGAATACTGATATTGTCAAACCTGTTATACGCTAAAGCTGTTCAAGTTTTCAAAAAATTGGCTAAGTGTAGAACATTCATAGCCTGTTCTGCCTAAGCTGTTCTGAGAAACTTGAGCAGTGTGAGACATATAATAACTTAGAACATTTAGGACACTTAGTCACTTTTATTTAACATGCCCAGCTTGCTTACATGATAATTAAACCTGTTTTCATCAAGAGGCTTGTTGAAAATGTCTGCAAGCTGTTCATCTGTGGAAATAAAACTTACCTCCACATTACCTTTCTGGATGTGGTCCCTGATGAAGTGATGTCTGACCTCTATATGCTTTGTTCTGGAATGAAATAATGGATTGTAAAAGATAGCTATAGCACTTGTATTATCACACAAAATAGGAGTTTTCCTATATACAAGTCCATAGTCTTCAAGCTGATGTTGCATCCATAGAATCTGCCAACAGCAGCTTTCAGCAGCAATATACTCAGCTTCAGTAGTAGAAGTAGAAATTGAGTTATGTTTCTTGCTACACCAACTTATCAACTTACCACCAAGGAGTTGACACCCACTTGTTCTGCTTTTTCTGTCTAGCCTGCAGCATACAAAATCAGAATCTGAATATCCTATTAGCTCAAGACTTAGTCTTTTGGATACCAAAGACCCAGACCTGGTGTACCCTTAAGGTATCTGAAGATTCTTTTTATAGTAGCTAGATGCGATTCTTTACGATCAGCTTGAAACCTAACACATAAACAGGTAGCAAACATAATATCTGGTCTACTAGCAGTTGAATATAGCAAGCTCCCAATCATTCCTCTGTAAGCTGTTACTGAAACAGCTTTGCCACTGGCATCTGCATCCAACTTTACATTGGGTGCCATTGGGGTTTTGATAGGAGAACTTTGATCAAATTTAAACTTTTTCAAACGATATAAGTATACTTTCTTTGATTTATGAAAATTCCATTTGAGGTTTGTTTAACCTGTAATCCTAAAAAGAAATTAAGTTCTCCCATCATACTCATTTAATATTTAGATTTCATGAGTAGTGAAAATTTTTTGCATAACTGCTCATTAGTAGAACCAAATATTATGTCATCCACATAAATTTGAACAAGCATAATATCAGACTTCACCTTCTTTATGAACAGTGTGACATCCACTTTACCTCTAGAATAACCATTGCTCATATGGAAATCAGTTAGAATGTCATACTAGGCTCTAGGGGCTTGGTTTAGACAATAGAGAGCTTTGTCCAACTTATAGACAAAACATGGATGATGTTCATTTTCAAAGCCTGGAGGCTGCTTGACATAGACTTCTTCTTCCATCTTGTTCCTGAAAACCCATTTGGTGCCAATTATTGTTTTTCATTTAGGAGCAGGGACCAGCTTCCATACTTTGTTTCTCTCAAACTGATTGAGTTCTTCTTGCATGTCAGTGATCCAATTGGCATCTTTAAGTGCTTCGTCCACTTTCTTAGGCTCCATTAGGGACACAAAGCTAGAAAACATACAAAAGTTTCCTAAGGTGTCCCATCTTGTTTGTACCCCTTTGTTGATGTCACCAATTATTTGTTCATTTGGGTGACACCTGATCCAGTTAGGATCTTGCTTCAATGAGGATTCTCCTGAGTTATTTGTATCTTCAACAGGTCCTGTTGAACAGCTCTAAAGATTTTCAGACACACTGATATCTTGAGCATGTTCACTTGTTGAGCATGACTCTCCATTGTTGAACATATCAGCAGAGGATCCAGGAAAATCAGCATTGATTGGTTCAGGACGTGAAATTGTAATTATGCGAGTAAACTTATTCACACAGGGTGTATCAACATAGTCATCATCATGCCCATCATGATTAACAGGTTCCACTCTAGATGTAGTGGAAGCTTGTGAGTCTTTTTCTTCTTTAATAGAATGCATAAGATCATCAAATTTGAACTCTCCTGAAACAGATTCAGGAACAGCTATGGTATGGACATTCCTAGACTCTTCAAAGGTGACATTGATAGATTCATCTATCACCTTTCTCTTATTGTTGTAAACTCTGTAGGCTTTGGAGATAGCAGAGTATCCAATAAACGCACCTTCATCAGCTTTGGGTTTAAACTTTTCCAGTTGGTCCCTCTGATTCAGAATGAAGCACGGACATCCAAACACATGGAAATAACTAATGTTTGGCATCTTCCCTTTGATTAACTCATAGGGAGTCTTGTTGAACCTTTTCACCACCAAGGATCTATTTTGGGTAAAGCACGCAGTATTGACAGCTTCAGCCCAGAATGATGAAGGTAAACCTGATGCACATAGCATGGTTCTAGTAGCTTCAATGAAAGTTCTGTTTCTCCATTCAACGACTCCATTTTGTTGTGAAGTTCTCACAGCCGAAAAGTTCCGTGAGATCCCTCTTTCTTCACAGAAGTCCTCAAGAGTACCGTTTCTGAATTCAGTTCATGATCACTTCTAAGCTGCTTTACTTGAGCAGAGTTCAACATTTCCATCTTCTTGATAAATCCAGTGATTTCTTTAGCAGCCTCTCCTTTGCTCTTCAGAAAGAACACCCATGTAAACCTGGAGAACTCATCAACCATTACTAGAGTGTATCTTCTTCCACCTAGACTTGGGACACTGACTGGTCCAAACAAGTCCATGTGGATTAAAAAGAGAGGAGTATCAATTGAGAAATTGTGCTTAGATTTAAAAGATGATTTTTTCTTCTTGCCTTTCTCACAAGCTGTGCAGAGTTTATCTTTAACAAAGGTTATAGAAGGCAAACCTGTTACAAACTCTTTCTTACAGAGTTTGTTGATATTCTTGAAGTTCAGGTGTGATAGCCTTTTGTGCCATAACCAATTCAGGTCTGCATTGCTTCTTTAGATAAAGCAGGTTTCAGTTGTGGGATCAGCAGATTTCAGGTCCACAACATATACACCTTTCTTCCATTGTACACACAGCACAACTTTGCCTTGGGGATCCTATATGTAACCCAGGTACTCATCAAAGTTAACCTTGTAGCCTACATCACACAGTTGACTTATGCTTACAAGATTGTGTTTCAGCCCAGACACATAGGCTACCCTTTTGAATACTGCAGCACCAGCTTAAAGAGTTTCATATCCGTCTGTGGATCCCTGTATGTTGTCACCAAATGTGACTTTTGGCCCGTTTTCAGGCCTGAGATCACTCAGCAGGTTCTTGCAACCTGTCATATGTCCTGAGCAGCCACTGTCCAAGTACCAAACCTGGGATGGTTGTTTGTACTGCAGAGTGTTATGAGAAAATATTAGTTGTTTTTAGGGGAACTCATCATAGGGATGAGTTTTCCAACTTCATCAACATTTGTTGATGGATTAGTGATGTTTACACTAACATTTCGTATTTGGATAGCATCAGCTTAGATACCATCCTCATTAACTATGTTACTTCCAACACTGCTTGTGTTTCCAATGATGGAACTAGTAGAGTAAACATGCCTCATGTCCTCTGTTTCAGACAGTCTTTGGCCATATGTGTCTTCTTCCCACATTTATAACATTTTCTCTTTTTAGCCTTTTTGGAAGAAGATCCTCCAAAAACATATTCTGAGTTATTTTTGTTGATTCTGTCAGCAGGTTTGGCAAACTTATTACTGTTTTTAGATGAATCAACAGTTTGGGTGGAAGGCACAATGGCAACAGCTTTGCCTGTGTCTTCTTTCCTCTTTTTGGGAGGACAGATATCAAACACAGGAAGTTTGATTGGCCTTTGACCTTCCACGAGTTTGGGAAACTTATTCCCACATTTCTCAGGTTGAGCAATGGCTTTGCCTTTGCTCTTACTGAGATGTGATGGATGTTGCCTATCAACATAATCACAGCTTTTGGTTTTGAAAGTCTTACCTTCATTTATAACCAATTTTCCACTATGATTTAAAAACTTATTTGAAACCACAGCAGATTTACTTTCAACATGAGACTTACCCCTGTTGAAAGTAGGTTGCTTACCTTTTGAAAACTTTTTCTCAAAATGATTAGCATCAAAAGGATTAACGGGTTTCTTACCATCAGCTTTAGACCCAGAGTCAACAGGTATAGAGTCCACAGCTGCAACTTGAGCTTGTTTTCCTTTCTTTTGCTTGTGTGAATCTGAAGAGCACTTAGCAGGCTGATTTGACGGAGAACATATCCCATCATCAGTTCTTGGAGCTTTTTCACACAAGCTGTAATTATTTTGAGGCCTGACAAACCTGTTTGTTGAGACAAGCTTACCATTTACTTTCTGAATGAAAGTGCTGGGAAGCTCACCAAGAGTGGATAAGTCATTTTAAGATTATTTATCTCAACAATGGAAGCTGCTTTGTCGAGACCCCCCCCCCCCTCCGAAGATAGGCTTGGATTTGTGTAGGGATATGTTGACTGATGCAATGGCTGACTTTTTGTGCAGATTGACACCAAGAGTCAACAATCTTTTGAAGCTTTGCATGTTTTATGTCTGTTTCTCTCTTTTCCTCTAATAAAACGGAATTGATGTATTTTAATTCATCAAGCTCAGTTTCCAACTTATGGAAACTGTCCAGTTTACTAGTTTTTATGTCCAGATCAGTTTTAAGCTTAGAGATTTCAGACAATAAAACATTGTGCTTCTCAACAGCAGCTTTTAAATCAACAAGCATATATTCAAATATTTTTACTTTTTCATCAGAACTGTAAGCCATGAAACATTGTACCTTGTACATCATTGTAGGATTCCAGTTCTTTAAGCTACTGAAAGCTTCAGCTTCAGCCAGGTCTTGTTTGAAGTTGCTTGTTGATAGGACATCAGTGTTGGCCATCAGACAGTTGTTATCTTCTTCATCAGACAGTTGGCCATCGTCCCTGTTTGTCGTGAATGGTTTGGATGATTGGCCAACAGCTTTAGGCACACAGTCAGCAGCTATGTGGCCAGTCTTGCCACATTTAAAGCACTCAGCCTTAGTTTTATCAAATGCTTTCTTTTTTATGGCATTTGAGTTCCTCTACAGCATTCTTCCACAAAACCTCTTCTTGTTGAACTTCTTGACAAGCATTGTAATCATTTGCTCATCATCAAGTTCAGCAAGATCTTCAAAGTCTTCCTCTTCAGACATTTCTTCCCTTTCATCATCAGCCTGTTGATCAGGTTGTGTGAACACATCACATACCTGACCAACAGGTTGTTTCACGCTGGCCACCAAGGCAGCACCCCTCTTAGACATTTCCAAGGCATTTCTTTTCTGTTGCCTTGACTGCTCATCATTCAGTAGGGATCCATACAACTTTACAAGATCCATACCTTTGATAGTGCAAGAATTTCTCAAGATAGTAGAAAAATAGTTCCATTCTTCAGGCAGGATGTCCAAGAACTTGTTCACCAGAGTTAAATTGTCCTTTGTGATCCCAAAAGCTTTGAGATCATTGATAAGAGAAGTGCACCTGGTATAGGTTTCTGTGAGAGACTCCTTTGGTTTTGCAAAGAAGAGTTCATACTGTCTAAAAAGATTGTTAATCCTATTATCTAGTGTAATTGTGGGACCATCATAGACGGTACACAAAGTATCCCACATCTCCTTTGCAGTCTTCATTTTCTCAACCTGTTTGAACACATCATCAGGAACAGAAATGACTAGGTTGTTCCTGGGTTTTGCATCAATAGTAACCAGCCATTTGTCTTCATCAGACCATTGAGCTTTGGCCTTCTCAAAGGTTCTGATCTCAGGGGCAGCTCCTTCAACAGCAGAAGTAATAGTAGTAACAAAAGTTGGCACATAGGGACCTTCCATTACTATCTTTGGCAGTTGTACCCCCAGATTCTCTAAGTAGAGCATCATTCTTCACTTCCAACCAGAGAAGTTTTGATGATTGAATTTTGGGGGTTTGGCCATTGAACCATTGTCATAGTAAGAGGAGGAACTGGCAGCAAAGTTGTCCATGGGAAAATAGGGAGAATGAGAGATCTACAGTAAACACACAATCTATCTACTCGGATACCAGTTGTAGGTCCCAAAAGGTTTCCCTAGAGTATTGATCTAAGCTGTAGAGGGGGGGGGGGTGAATACAGCAAATTCAAATTCAACACACTTTTCTCAATGTTTGTGAATACTATTAACAAGTGTTAATTACAAACAAGCTTGACTGCGGAAAGGTTCAAGCTGAGGTGTCAGATACAACAGATGCTTCAATTAATCTAAGACACACTCAGACTAGATACAATGAATACACTCACTTAGATGAACTCACTGATTTTACAAGACACAGATGGACAGCTTGAATATGAGCAGCTTAGACACACGTACTGTTCTATTCAAGGAGACTTGCATGCTTGGAAAAATACACTTCAATGCACGATCTGATTTCTCACTCTTGGTTGTCTCACAATCCTTAGAAGCTTCCTTTTATACTCTCACTGAGAATCTCATTGAAGCTTCTTCATTGGACGATGAGATAGTGGGATGTCTTTCCAAAAAGACAAAACAACTTTTCTGCACATTCTGATAAAGCAGACTTGTCTTTATGTGGCAGAATCTTTGTCTTTTCCTTTTTGTCTCTGTTGCATAAGGCTTTAACCAAAAGAGGAATGTCAACTTTGTATCTTACTTCTTTTGTTAAGGCCTTTTTGATATAAGAAATGGTCTGTCACACATTTCAAATATCCTTTTGTCTTCATGTAACAGAACAGCATAGGCAGACTTTTGCAGTTTCTGTTTTCCACTTTGTCTTCGACTTGTAAACTGATCTTGTAGCCAAAAACAATACATGAGGACTTGGAAACATATTCCACGAGGTGTTTAGCCTGTTCACAAAGAACAGGTTCTGTTCACAAAGAAAAGAACGCTTAGATTCTGTCCATGCTACTCAACAGAATAGAGCAGCGTAGGCAGTTTATGTCCAGCCTGTTAGCAGACAGAACAGCTTGGACAATCTGCCTTTGTTGCAACGAATGCAATAGGGTAAACAACTTTCACTCATATTGCAAATCACTTTTCAGGTTTCAATAAGGCATAAACAGACCTTAAATTATACCTTCAAGTGAATCAAACAGGTTTGATTAAAAATCTCCCCTAAGATATAGAGCATGTTTGACTGAGGCCTTTGTGCCTAACACTTTGCCTTTGCCCTTTCTGGGATTTGATTAGTGTTGCCTATCAACATAATTACTGTTTCTAGTTTTGAAAGACTTCCCTTCGTTTATAACAAGTTTTCCACTATGATTTAAAAACTTATTTGAAATCACAGCAGATTTACTTTCAACATGAGACTTACCCCTGTTGAAAGCAGGATGCTTACCTTTTGAAAACTTTTTCTCAAAATTCTCAGCATCAAAAGGGTTAACAGGTTTCTTCCCATCAGCTTTAGATACAGATCCTGTCTTGTTGACAGGTTTAGTATCCAAAGCTGCAGTTTGAACTTGTTTTCCGTTCTTTTGTTTGTGTGAACCAGCTATGCACATAGCAGGCTGATTTGATGGAGAACACATTCCATCATCAGTCTTTAAAACTTTTTCACACAAACTGTCAGTGTTTTGAGTCCTGACAAACCTGTTTGTTGAGACCAGCTTTCCATTTACTCTCTGAATAAAAGTACTTGGAAGCTCACCAAGAGTGGATAAGTCGTTTTCCAGATTATTTATCTCAACAATTGAAGGTGTTGTATCAAGATCCCCTCCAAGATAGGCTTGGATTTGAGCAGGGATCTATTGACTGATACAATGATTCTTCTTCCAGAATCAGATGCGTCCTTCTACTTGGTCTGTCCCCAGGAATGGATTCCTCCCCCTTAGTTTGTGCAGGGTTTGGAGATCCAGCCTGAGTAGGCTGAGCAGCTTCAGTGTGATGGGAGACATCTTCAGTTGGACCTGCTTGTGATGCACCTGCTGCTTGACCAACAGATGCTGATTTCTCCTCAGAAGGAAAAGAGGTTTTCTCCCCCTTAGACTTAGTCTTTGAGGCAGATAACTTCTCCCCCTTTGAAGGAGATGGCACAGAGCCTTCAACATGTGGTCTTCCTGGAGAAACAAATTCAGCAGGCTTAGCAGCAGTTTTGGAAGGAAGCTAGGGGCCGACCAGGCGATGCACTAAGAAAGCTAGATTGTCCTTAACCTCTGCAAGCTGGGTAAGGCAGTTCTGAAGAGAGGAGGATTGAGAATCAGCAATTGAGGACAACTTAGAAAGATTTTCTCTGTCAGAAGCTGTGAACAGCAAACTTTGAAGTTGTGCAAGATGTAATTCAAGAGAGTCTTGCACATCATCAAGGTTTGCTGACACAGAATTGGACAGAGAAACAATGAGAGAGTTTAAGCTGGCTAGTGTAGTTAGGAAGGGTAGTAGTGCAAGTGGTGAGGAGAGTGGACAGCTGTTGGGATATGGCTGTCATGGAGGACACAGAGTCCTGTTGGTTGGAATGGATAGAGGAGAGTGTAGTGGAGATGTTTTGCAGCAGTGCAGTAAGTGCAAGCAGCTGTGAGGACTGATCAACTTGGGGAGTCGTTGGAAAGGAATTCTTGAAGAGATCAAAGAATCCCTTGAGATGTGCAGACACGGAGTCTGAGATTATGGAGGGTAGAGAAGTCATGGAATGTTCCAAAGAGCCAACTTTATTGGTCAGCAAAGAAAGCTGATCCTTCGAAGGAAGATCTTTGCGGGATGGAGGAGTATGGCTGGACTGTTTGGATTGTGTAGATGTTGATGAATGAGAATGGGATGAGGATGAGGCCGGTGTTTGAGGATGTGATGGAGAGGGAAGGGTTACTTTGGACAGAATTTCCATAGCCTTGGCAAAAGTAATGTGGCCCAGCTTGGAAGGATCAATGGGTCCCTCAGCAGAGGCTGTAGCTGCTTCATCAGGAGAAGGGATAGAAAATGGTGGCCTTACAGATGCTGCTTGTTTTGCAGCACCTTCATCAAAGCCTGGGATGGTTCCTTCAGCAGCCCCTTGGTCTAGAGGTGCCTCATCATGGGGAGATGGGATGTGCATATCAACATCAGCAGTGGTGAAACCTGCTGATGGAATTTACATTTGAGGTGTAGCCTCACCAGAGGGATGGTCTATTCCCTGTGGTTCATCAGCTTGGGATGTTGGTCCTTCAGCAGCCGTTGGGTGTACAACAGCTGTATCATAAGGAGCAGAAGTTGGAGGCTGATCTACTGGATGGTCTAATCCAGCAGGTTTGGCACCTCGTGCAGACTCAGGTTGTGTAGGAGAAGTATGTAGTGGAGACTGTGTGGACTCAGTGTGGAGTGGAGTGAACTCCTGTCTTTCAATATTCTCAGCCTATTGGGAGGCTGGAATAGTTGATGTGGTATTCTCCATATGTACAACTGGCTCCTATTGGGAGGAACCAGAGGGCCTAGGCTGACTCAGGGTAGACTGTTGTTGGAGTGAAGCCTGCTCCAAGTGTGCTGAACCTTCTCCCAAAATAGGAGAGGCAGCAAGATTGGCTTCTTTGTCAACTGAATCCTGTTGAGAGGGGTCAGAGGGGCTAGTGTGGTCTGTTGGTTTCTTTTTGGCTAAGGTTTTGCATCTGTAGGATCTTAGAGAAGAGGTGGAGGATTGATGTTAGGGTGAGAAGCCTGCTCCCCCTCAGCCACAGAGGCTGATGGAGCAGACTTGGACTTAGCTGTTTTTGCCTTCTTGCTGACAGGCTCAGCTTGAGTCGATCCCAGGGCGTTTTTAACAAATTAAGCCCTAGATTTGGATTTTCCCTTAGGAGCAGTCACTGGATCCACCCTCACAGTAGAGGGTTCTTCCACCATACCAGGCAACCTTCTCATTGGTGTAGATAAGAGGAGGCTCATTTGGAAGTACAGGGGTGTAGAAAACTCTATTCCCAATCACTAGGAAAGCTGCAGTACGTAACATAGGCTGAGAGTTGTATAAATGCTCACCACAGACATGCTTGAAAATGAGGCTCAGAAACCGTGGATATCGAACAACAGCTGGACGTGTTTCCTGCTGCACCAGGTTCCTCAAATTCATGAAAATCCACCGAGCCATGTTCATAGTAGTCCCATCTACGAGCTGTAGGACTATTGGGATCTCATCACTGCTAAGCTGGTCAAAAGAACCAACTTTGCTGCAGAAGCACATCACACCACAAAGGCAAACATGAAACTGTAAGTAGGTGATAGATCCTTCCTGAAAAGAGTAGCTCCAATCTTGGGCTCAGCTACACCACAAAAACGTAGCAGATATCCCATCTGATCATTTTCAGGTTGTGGCTGATCATAAGTGTCAGCCACAGGGAGATGAAGAACTTCCCTGATAAGACCAGTAGTGATCTCAATGGTCTGAGTCGCATTGAGAATGGTTCCCCTTATGACTTTGGTTGCTGGGTCATAGGCACAGGTGTACCAGATCTCATAGACCAATTCCTGGTACTGGACACTAGGGGTGGCAGTCATGGCGTAATGCAGAGGGTGAACTTTTAGAAACTCCACCATATTCTCATAACCTTTGCCTACATAGTTTTTAGGAATGGTTAGGTTGGCTATGTAGTTTGTGGGTTTCAGTATTAGCAGTGTGGTAACAGAAGAATGTTTCTGAAAATCTGCACCAACAAATACTGGTAGAAAGGGGTTGTTTCGGTGACCCATAGTAAGAATTGTGAGGATATGAGCACAAGACACTTAGTCGAATTTAGGGTTCTTTGGAAGTTATGGAAGCAGTAAGGAAGACGAAGATGAAACAGTAGAGATGTATTTATAGGGTTTGAGTGTGAGTGGGTATGAGAGAAAAGTTTTGGCGATTGATTCGAAAAGTTATTTAACGGAAAACGGAACGGTTGTCTGTGTCAGAATGTTTGTCAGACCACTTGAGCCCTTTTTAGTGACTAACACACGTTAACACACATTATACACAGTAATTAAGTTAAATAAATACAGAAATTAAATAACTTAATCGTGAAGAAAGGTAATTAAAACTGATGGTCTAAGTTGTTGGTCAAACCTGTGATGAGCAGGGTAATCACAAGCTGTTCATTCTTCAAGCAGTTCATTCAACCTGTGTAGCTATGCAAGAACAGGTTGTGTTCAATAGCTGACCAGGTTACAAGACAATGTCTAGTATGACAGATTGTGGAAGTGAGCAGGTTTGAGGTTTGATCAAGAGACCAAGTTTGAGGTGAAAACTGATATTGTCAAACCTGTTATACGCTAAAGCTGTTCAAGTTTTCAAAAATTGGCTAAGTGTAGAACTTGCATAGCCTGTTCTGCCTAAGCTGTTCTGAGAACTTGAGCAGTGTGAGACATATAATAACTTAGAACATCTAGGACACTTAGTCACTTTTATTTAACATGCCCAGGTTGCTTACATGATAATTAAACCTGTTTTCATCAAGAGGCTTGTTGAAAATGTCTGTAAGCTGTTCATCTGTGGAAATAAAACATACCTCCACATTACCATTCTGGATGTGGTCCCTGATGAAGTGATGTCTGACCTCTATATGCTTTGTTCTGGAATGAAATACTGGATTGTTGGAGATAGCTATAGCACTTGTATTATCACACAAAGTAGGAGTTTTCTTATATACAAGTCCATAGTCTTCAAGCTGATGTTGCATCCATAGAATCTGCCCACAGCAGCTTCCAGCAGCAATATACTCAGCTTCAGCAATAGAAGTAGAAACTGAGTTCTGTTTCTTGCTACACCAACTTATCAACTTACCACCAAGGAGTTGACACCCACTTGTTGTGCTTTTTCTATCTAGCCTGCAGCATACAAAATCAGAATCTGAATATCCTATTAGCTCAAGACTTAGTCTTTGGGATACCAAAGACCCAGACCTGGTGTACCCTTAAGGTATCTGAAGATTCTTTTTACAGTAGCTAGATGTGATTCTTTACGATCAGCTTGAAACCTAGCACATAAACAGCTTGCAAACATAATATCTAGTCTACTAGCAGTTAAATATAGCAAGCTCCCAATCATGCCTCTGTAAGCTGTTACTGAAACAGCTTTGCCACTGGCATCTGCATCCAACTTTACATTGGTTGCCTTTGGGGTTTTGATAGGAGAACATTGATCAAATTTAAACTTTTTCAAAAGATATAAAGTATACTTTCTTTGATTTATGAAAATTGCATTTGAGGTTTGTTTAACGTGTAATCCTAAAAAGAAATTAAGTTCTCCCATCATACTCATTTAATATTTAGATTTCATGAGTATTGAAAAATTCTTGCATAACTGCTCATTAGTAGAACCAAATATTATGTCATCCACATAAATTTGAACAAGCATAATATCAGACTTCACCTTCTTTATGAACAGTGTGGCATCCACTTTACCTCTGGAATAACCATTGCTCATAAGGAAATCAGTTAGAGTGTCATACCAGGCTCTAGGGGCTTGTTTTAGACAATAGAGAGCTTTGTCCAACTTATAGACAAAACCTGGATGATGTTCATTTTCAAAGCCTGGAGGCTGCTTGACATAGACTTCTTCTTCCATCTTGTTCCTGAAAACCCATTTGGTGCCAATTATTCTTTTTCATTTAGGAGCAGGGACCAGCTTCCATACTTTGTTTCTCTCAAACTGATTGAGTTCTTCTTGCATGGTAGTGATCCAATTGGCATCTTTAAGTGCTTCGTCCACTTTCTTAGGCTCCATTAGGGAAACAAAGCTAGAAAACATACAAAAGTTTCCTAAGGTGTCCCATCTTGTTTGTACCCCTTTGTTGATGTCACCAATTATTTGATCATTTGGGTGACACCTTATCCACTTAGGATCTTGCTTCAATGAGGATTCTCCTGAGTTATTTGTATCTTCCACAGGTCCTGTTGAACAGCTCTCAAGATTTTCAGACACACTGATATCTTGAGCCTGTTCACTTGTTGAGCATGACTCTCCATTGTTGAACATATCAGTAGAGGGTCCAGGAAAATCAGCATTGATTGGTTCAGGACATGAAGCTGTAATTATGTCAGTACACTTATTCACATAGGGTTTATCAACATAGTCATCATCATGCCCATCATGATTAACAGGTTCCACTCTAGATGTAGTGGAAGCATGTGAGTCTTTTTCTTCTTTAATAGAATGCATAAGATCATCAAAGTTGAACTCTCCTGAAACAGATTCAGGAACAGCTATGGTGGAGACATTCATAGACTCTTCAAAGGTGACATTGATAGATTCATCTATCACCTTTTTCTTGTTGTTGTAAACTCTGTAGGCTTTGGAGATAGCAGAGTATCCAATAAACACACCTTCATCAGCTTTGGGTTCAAACTTTGCCAGTTGGTCCCTCTGATTCAGAATGAAGCAGGGACATCCAAACACATGGAAATAACTAATGTTTGGTCACCTCCCTTTGATTAACTCATAGGGAGTCTTGTTGAACCTTTTAACCACCAAGGATCTATTTTGGTTAAAGCACGCAGTATTGACAACTTCAGCCCAGAATGATGAAGGTAAACCTGATGCA
Source organism: Centrapalus pauciflorus (assembly GCA_020465985.1). Classification (NCBI taxonomy): domain Eukaryota; kingdom Viridiplantae; phylum Streptophyta; class Magnoliopsida; order Asterales; family Asteraceae; genus Centrapalus; species Centrapalus pauciflorus. The sequence continues at coordinate 153,084 of JAANYP010000396.1, forward strand.
CATAGCATGGTTCTAGTAGCTTCATTGAGAGTTCTGTTTCTCCTTTCAACAATTCCATTTTTTTGTGGAGTTCTCACTGCTGAAAAGTTCCGTGAGATCCCTCTTTCTTCACAGAAGTCCTCAAGAGTACCGTTTCTGAATTCAGTTCATGATCACTTCTAAGCTGCTTTACTTGAGCAGAGTTCAACATTTCCATCTTCTTGATAAATCCAGTGATTTCTTTAGCAGCCTCTCCTTTGCTCTTCAGAAAGAACACCCATGTAAACCTGGAGAACTCATCAACCATTACTAGAGTGTACCTTCTTCGTCCTAGACTTGGGACACTGACTGGTCCAAACAAGTCCATGTGGATTAAGAAGAGAGGAGTATCAATAGAGAATTTGTGCTTAGATTTAAAAGATGATTTTCTCTGCTTGCTTTTCTCACAAGCTGTGCAGAGTTTATCCTTAACAAAGTTTATAGAAGGCAAACCTTTTACAAACTCTTTCTTATTGAGTTTGTTGATATTCTTGAAGTTCATGTGTGATAGCCTTTTGTGCCATAACCAATTCAGGTCTGCGTTGCTTCTTAAGATAAAGCAGGTTTCAGTTGCGGGATCAGCAGATTTCAGGTCCACAACATATACTCCTTTCTTCCGTTGTGCACACATCACGACTTTGCCTTGGGGATCCAATATGTAACCCAGGTACTCATCAAAGTTAACCTTGTAGCCAGCATCACACAGTTGACTTATGCTTACAAGATTGTGTTTTAGCCCAGACACATAGGATACCCTTTTGAATACTGCAGCACTAGCTTAAAGAGTTTCATATCACTCTGTGGATCCCTGTATGTTGTTACCAAATGTGACTTTTGGCCCTTTTACAGGCCTGAGATCACTCAGCAGATCCTTGCAACCTGTCATATGTCCTGAGCGGCCACGGTCCAAGTACCATACCTGGGATGGTTGTTTGTCCTGCAGAGTGTTATGAGAAATATTAGTTGTTTTTAGGGGAACTCATCATAGGGATGAGTTTTCAAACTTCATCAACATTTGTTGATGGATCAGTGACGTTTACACTAACATTTCGTATTTGGATAGTATCAGCTTGGATACCATCCTCATTGACTATGTTACTTCCAACACTGCTTGAGTTTGCAATGATGGAACTAGCTGAGTCAACAGGCCTCATGTCCTCAGTTTCAGACAGTCTTTGGCCATATGTGTCTTCTTCCCACATTTATAACATTTTCTCTTTTTAGCCTTTTTGGAAGAAGAGCCTCCAAAAACATATTCTGAGTTATTTTTGTTGATTCTGTCAGCAAGTTTAGCAAACATATTACTGTTTTTAGATGAATCAACAGTTTGGGTGGAAGGCACAATGGCAACAGCTTTGCCTGTGTCTTCTTTCCTATTTTTGGGAGGACAGATATCAAACACAGGAAGTTTGATTGGCCTTTGACCTTCCACGGGTTTGGGAAACTTATTCCCAAATTTCTCAGGTTGAGCAATGGCTTTGCCTTTGCTCTTACTGAGATGTGATGGATGTTGCCTATCAACATAATCACAGCTTTTGGTTTTGAAAGTCTTACCTTCATTTATAACCAATTTTCCACTATGATTTAAAAACTTATTTGAAACCAAAGCATATTTACTTTCAACATGAGACTTACCCTGTTGAAAGTAGGCTGCTTACCTTTTGAAAACTTTTTCTCAAAATGATTAGCATCAAAAGGATTAACATGTTTCTTACCATCAGCTTTAGACCTAGAGCCTGTTTTGTCAACAGGTATAGAGTCCACAGCTGCAGCTTGAGCTTGTTTTCCTTTCTTTTGCTTGTGTGAATCAGCAGAGCACTTAGCAGGCTGATTTGACGGAGAACATATCCCATCATCAGTTCTTGGAGCTTTTTCACACAAGCTGTAATTATTTTGAGGCCTGACAAACCTGTTTGTTGAGACAAGCTTACCATTTACTTTCTGTATGAAAGTGTTGGGATGCTCACCAAGAGTGGGTAAGTCATTTTTCAGATTATTTATCTCAACAATGGAAGCTGCTTTGTCGAGATCCCCTCCCAAGATAGGCTTGGAATTGTGCAGGGATCTGTTAACTGATGCAATGGCTGACTTTTTGTACAGATTGGCACCAAGAGTCAACAATCTTTTGAAGCTTTGCATGTTTTATGTCTATTTCTCTCTTTTCCTCTAATAAAACGGAATTGATGTGTTTTAATTCATCAAGCTCAGTTTCAAACTTATGGAAACTGTCCAGTTTACTAGTTTTTATGTCAAGATCAGTTTTATGCTTAGAGATTTCAGACAGTAAAACATTGTGCTTCTCAACAGCAGCTTTTAAATCAACAAGCATATATTCAAACATTTTTACTTTTTCATCAGAACTGTAAGCCATAAAACATTGTACCTTGTACATCATTGTAGGATTCCAGTTCTTTAAGATACTAAAGGCTTCAGCTTCAGCCAGGTGTTGTTTGAAGTTGCTTGTTGATGGGACATCAGTGTTGGCCATCAGACAGTTGTTATCTTCTTTATCTGAAGATGAGTCAGATTCCTCCCAATCACATGTCTCGGCCATGAGTCCCTTTTGCTTGTTGGAAGCCACTGAGTTTTCCAACTTTTTCAGCTTAGCCATGGCCATAAGGTACTTAACCCTGTAGCCATCGTCCCTGTTTTTCGTGAATGGTTTGGATGATTGGCCAACAGCTTTAGACACACAGGCAACAACTATGTGGCCAGTCTTGGCACATTTAAAGCACTCAGCCTTAGTTTTATCAAATGCTTTCTTTTTTATGGCATTTGAGTTCCTCTGCTGCATTCTTCCACCAAACCTCTTCTTGTTGAACTTCTTGACAAGCATTGCAATCATTTGCTCATCATCAAGTTCAACAAGATCCTCACAGTCTTCCTCTTCAGACATTTCTTCCCTTTCATCATCAGCCTGTTGATCAGGTTCTGTGAACACATCACATACCTGACCAACAGGTTGTCTCACGCTGGCCACCAAGGCAGCACCCCTCTTAGACATTTCCAAGGCATTTCTTTTCTGTTGCCTAGACTGCTCATCATTCAGTAGGGATCCATACAAATAGCTTTGAGATCCCAATAGCTTTGAGATCATTGATAAGAGTAGTGAACCTGGTATAGGTTTCTGTGAGAGACTCCTTTGGTTTTGCAAAGAAGAGTTCATACTGTTTAAAAAGATTGTTAATCCTATTATCCAGTGTGATTGTGGGACCATCATAGACGGTACACAAAGTATCCCACATCTCCTTTGCAGTCTTCATTTTCTCAACCTGTTTGTACACATCATTAGAGTTAAATTGTCCATTCTTCAGGCAGGATGTCCAAGAACTAGTTCACCAGAGTAAAATTGTCCTTTGTGATCCCAATAGCTTTGAGATCATTGATATGAGCAGTGAACCTGGTATAGGTTTCTGTGAGAGACTCCTTTGGTTTTGCAAAGAAGAGTTCATACTGTCTAAAAAGATTGTTAATCCTATTATCCAGTGTGATTGTGGGACCATCATAGACGGTACACAAAGTATCCCACATCTCCTTTGCAGTCTTCATTTTCTCAACCTGTTTGAACACATCATCAGGAAGAGAAATGACCACGTTGTTCCTGGCTTTTGCATCAAGAGCAACCAGCCATTTCTCTTCATCAGACCATTGAGCTTTGGCCTTCTCAAAGGTTCTGATCTCAGGGGAAGCTCCTTCAACAGCAGAATTAATTGTAGTAACAAAAGTTGGCACATAGGGACCTTCAATTACTATCTTTGGCAGTTGTACACCCAGATTCTCTATGTAGAGCATCATTCTTCACTTCCAACCAGAGAAGTTTTGATGATTCAATTTTGGGGGTTTTGCCATTGAACCATTGTCATAGTAAGAGGAGGAAGTGGCCGCACAGTTGTCGATGGGAAAATAGGGAGAATGAGAGATCTAGAGTAAACACACAATCTATCTACTCGGATACCAGTTGTAGGTCCCAAAAGGTTTCCCTAGAGTATTGATCTAAGCTGTAGAGGGGGGTGAATACAGCAAATTAAAATTCAACACACTTTTCTCAATGTTTATGAATACTATTAACAAGTCTTAAACACAAACAAGCTTGACTACGGAAAGGTTCAAGCTGAGGTGACAGATACAACAGATGTTTCAACTAATCTAAGACACACTCAGACTAGATACAATGTATACACTCACTTAGATGAACTCACTGATTTTACAAGACACAGATGGACAACTTGAATATGAGCAGCTTAGACACACATACTGTTGTATTCAAGCAGACTTGCATGCATGGAAAAACACACTTCAATGCACGATCTGATTTCTCACTCTTGGTTGTCTCACAATCCTTAGAAGCTTCCTTTTATACTCTCACTAACAATCTCAGTGAAGCTTCTTCATTGGACGATGAGATAGTGGGATGTGTTTCCAAAAAGACAAAACAACTTTTCTGCACAATCTGATAAAGCAGACTTGCCTTCATGTGGCAGAATCTTTGTCTTTTCCTTTTTGTCTCTGTTGCGTAACGCTTTAACCAAAAGAGGAATGTCAACTTTGTATCTTACTTCTTTTGTTAAGGCCTTTTTGATATAAGAAATGGTCTGTCACACATTTCAAATATCCTTTTGTCTTCATGTAACAGAACACCGTAGACAGACTTTTGCAGTTTCTGTTTTCAACTTTGTCTTCGACTTGTAAACATATTCCACAAGGTGTTTAGCCTGTTCACAAAGAACAGGTTCTGTTCACAAAGAACAGAACGCTTAGATTCTGTCCATGCTGCTCAACAGAATAGAGCAGCGTAGACAGTTTATGTCCAGCCTGTTAGCAGACAGAACAGCTTGGACAATCTGCCTTTGTTGCAACGAATGCAACAGGGTAAACAACTTTCACTCATATTGCAAATCACTTTTCAGGTTTCAATAAGGCATAAACAGACCTTAAATTATACCTTCAAGTGCATCAAACAGGTTTGATTAAAAATCTCCCCTTAAGATGTAGAGCATGTTTGACTGAGGCCTTTTTGTGCCTAACCCTTTGCCTTTGCCCTTTCTGGGAAGTGATTAGTGTTGCCTATCAACATAATTACTGTTTCTAGTTTTGAAAGACTTCCCTTCATTTATAACCAGTTTTCCACTATCATTTAAAAACTTATATGAAATCACAGCAGATTTACTTTCAACATGAGACTTACCCCTGCTGAAAGCAGGATGCTTACCTTTTGAAAACTTTTTCTCAACATTCTCAGCATCAAAAGGGTTAACAGGTTTCTTCCCATCAGCTTTAGATCCAGAACCTGTCTTGTTGACAGGTTTAGTATCCAAAGCTGCAGTTTGAACTTGTTTTCCCTTCTTTTGTTTGTGTGAACCAGCTATGCACATAGCAGGCTAATTTGATGGAGAACACATCCCATCATCAGTCTTTAAAACTTTTTCACACAAACTGTCAGTGTTTTGAGGCCTTACAAACCTGTTTGTTGAGACCAGCTTTCCATTTACTCTCTGAATAAAAGTACTTGGAAGCTCACCGAGAGTGGATACGTCTTTTTCCAGATTATTTATCTCAACAATTGAAGGTGCTGTATCAAGATCCCCTCCAAGATAGGCTTGGATTTGAGCAGGGATCTATTGACTGATACAATGATTGACTTTCTGTGCAGATTGGCACCAAGAGTCAACAATCTTTTGAAGCTTGGCATGCTTTGTGGCCGTTCTCTCTTTTCCTCTAATAAATTGGTATTGATGTGTTTTAATTCATCAAGTTCAGTTTCCAACTTATGGAAGCTGTCCAGTTTATTAGATTTTGTTTCAAGATCAGTTTTTAACTTAGAGATCTCAGACATCAAGGCATCATGCTTCTCAATAGCAGCTTTTAAATCAACAAGTAAATATTCAAACATTTTAACTTTTTCATCAGAACTGTAATCCATAAAGTTCTGTACCTTATACATCATAGTTGGGTTCCAGTTTTCCAAGTTGCTGAGAGCTTCAGCTTTAGCCAGGTCCTGTTTGAAATTGCTTGTTTAGGGGACATCAGTGTTGGCCATTAGAGAGTTGTTAACTTCTTCATCTGATGGTGATTCAAATTCCTCCCAGTCACAAGTCTCAGTCATGAGTCGCTTCTGCTTTTTGGAAGCCACTGAGTCCTCCAACTTTCTCATCTTAGCCATGGCCATTAGGTACTTAACCCTATAGCCATCATCTTTATTTTTCAAGTATGGTTTGGATGAGGAGCCAACAGCTTTAGACACATAGTCCGCAGCTATATGGCCTGCTTTGCAATATTTAAAGCAGTCAACCTTTGATTTGTCAAATGCTTTCTTTTTTATGGCATCTACCTTCTTTTGTAGCATCTTTCCTCCAAACCCTTCTTATTGAATATTCTGACAAGTATAGCAATCATTTGCTCATCATCTAATTCAGTAAGATCTTCACAGTCTTCTTCCTCAGACAATTCTTCCATTTCATCATCAGCCTGTTGATCATCTTGTGTGAACACATCACACAACTGACCATCAGGTTGCTCACGCTGGCCACTAAGGCAGCACCTCTTTTGGACATTTCTAAGGCATTCCTTTTCTGTTGCGTTGATTGTTCATCATTTAGTAAAGATCCATAAAGATTTACAAGATCCATACCTTTGATGGTGCCAGAGTTTCTGAGGATAGTAGAGAAATAGTTTCATTCCTTAGGCAGAATGTCCAAAAACTTGTTTACCAGAGTTAAACTGTCTTTGGTGATCCCAGCAGCTTTGAGATCATTGATTAGAGCAGTGAACCTGGTATAGGTTTCAGTGAGAGACTCCTTTGGCTTTGCGAAGAATAGTTCATACTGTATAAAAAAATTGTTGATCCTGTTATCCAGTGTTATAGTGGGACCATCATAGCCTTTTCAAAGATCTTAATTTCAGGAACAACTCCTTCAGCAGCAAGAGTGATAGTAGTAACAGAGGTTGGCACATAGGGACCTTCCATTATTATCTCTAGTAGTTGTACGTCCAGATTCTCTAAATAGAGCATCATTCTGCACTTCCAGCCAGAGAAGTTCTGATGATTGAACTTGGGAACTTTTGTCATAGAGCCATTGTTATAGTAAGAGGAAGAGCTGGCAGCACTGTTGTCCATGGTGGGAAATCAGGAGAATGAGATATCTAGAGTTAGCACACACTGTATCTGCTCTGATACCAGTTTTAGGTCCCAAAAAGTTTCCCTAGTATATTGCTCTAAGAAGTAGAGGGGGGGGGGGGGGTGAATACAACTATTTAAAAATTCAACACACTTTCTCAATGTTTGTATGTATTTTCAACAAGTGTTAATTACAAACAAGCCTGAACTGCGGAATGGTTCAAGCTGAGATGACAGATAAAACAGATGTTCTACTAATCTAAGACACACTCAGACCAGTTACCATGAATACACTCTCCAAGATGAACTCACTGTTTACAAGACAGACAGACGGACAGCTTGAACAAGAACAGCTTGGACGCGCTTTACTGTTTTATTCAAGCAGACTTTGCATGCATGAAAACACACTTCCTTGCACGTTCTGAATATCACTCTCTTTTTATACTCTCACTGAGAATCCCAGTGAAGCTTCCTCATTGGACATAGAGATTGTGGAATGTCTTTTCCAAAAGACAAGAATACTTTTATGTACGCTCTAACAAAGCAGTATTGTCTTTACATTGCAGAATCTTTGTCTTTTTCTTTTTGTCTCTGTTGCAGAAGGCTTTAACCAAAAGAGGAATGTCAACTTTAAAACTTTCATATTCTGTTATGGCCATTTTGATATAAGAAATTGTCCTTCACCCATTTAAAATATCCACTTTATCTTCATGTAACTGAACAGCGTAGGCAGTCTTAGCAGCTTCTGTTTTTTCCACTTTGTCTTCAACTTTGTAAACTGATCTCTTGGTCCAAGACAATACATGAGGACATGGAAACATATTCCATAAAGTGTTTAGCCTGTTCACAAAGAACAGGTTCTGTTCACAAAGAACAGAACACTTAGAATTTGTCCAAACTACTCAACAGGTTAGAGCAGCATAGACAGTTTATGTCCAGCCTGTTCAACAGAGTAGAACAGCTTGGACAATCTGCCTTAGTTGCAACAAATGCAACAGAGTAAATAGCTTTGACTAATATTGAAAATCGTTTATCAGGTTTCAATAAGGCATAAACAGGCCTAAAATTATACCTTCAAGTGCATCAAACAGGTTTGACTATCAATGTCCCCCTAAGATGTAGAGCAGGTTTGACTGATACATTTTTGTGCCTAGCAAACACATATACTTAGGATCAAATGAAAAGCTAAATATATCTTGAGACGTGTGAGAAGCACTATGATTCATTTTTTTTACACACTGATTCACCATTTTTTGGATATATAAATAATGAATGATAATTCACAGATTAAATAAATCAACAATCCATTAGTTTTTTTACATCAATTCATTAGATTTATAATTTATAGATGATGAATCACAAATTTAAAAATAAGTGAATCAATGTACAAATTAATGAATCAATATACAAATTAGTGAATCATAGTGCTTCTAACTCTTCTCATGATACATTTATCTTATCACGATAACCTAAGCCTATATATATATATATATATATATATATATATATATATATATATATATCCATTTGTGTGTAACATCCAAAAATTTTACCTGGTACATGGATTTATTTTATTGGATATTTAATTTTTTAATATTGCGTTGGTCGACTAGAATTCCGATTAGTGGATTTATACGTGTCGGTATTGTGGCATATGTGGCATTGGATTATTATTTTAGCGGATCATTAATAGTTATGAGATCGCGGATTTAAACAGACTAAAAATAGCAGCTGAAAGTGTGTGTTATGTGTATGTGCGGATGAAACAATAGAAATGGTTGCAGAAATTGAATTGATTGTTGAATGATCATCACCTCCTTGGTATCCTTGAGCTAAGTAAGGTAACAATCTCCTCTTTTCTATAGGTTTGACTGTGTTAATCCCTCTGAAATGGTGGGAATTGGCTTGAGAGCCTTTAAAAATTAGTTATGTGGTGGTGTTGTGAGTCATAAGGGTTAGAAATCGTGTTGTGGTGGTGATAAACAGCCATGGAAAAGAAGCAGAGCGCACCTGTTCATCCGTTCTGGTTTGGATTATGAGGAGTCAATCCAACTCGTATAAAATTATTTTTAATGGTCATCTGAAAGCCTTTGATGCACATGACAATTGACTGTCTGTTCATGCACCGCACCAGAGCACCATAGAGCGTACTCGATTGGTCTAGATACTTTCTTTAATATGGCCAGTTTGTCGTGCATAATCTCGATGTCATCGAAGGTCATGAAATCTAGGTCTGGCTCATTTACTTCGTGTTGAGTCCTGTCTTCTTTGATGAAGCAAATTGAAGGCGTGTAGATTCGAGCACATTTGTATGGTGTTACGCTTAAGATCTTTTTCACATTCGATTTGGACCACAACAATTCCTTTTTTTTTTGTATTCCCTCAACATCATTTGGTTATACTCTGCTTGCCCCCCCCCCCCCCCTCCCGGAACGATCATGAAGTTCCATTAGGAGCGTTTGCCTATAGTTGCCTGGGTTCTTCATAAAGGCAACTCTGAATCGATCTTCTGAGTACGGCTTGCAAAGATCATCAAATGACATCTTGGAAAGATATTCTTTAAGGACATGGTGTGGTCTCTGTGAACGTTTTGTAACATCCCAAAATTTAAGATTATGTAATTTACAATTTATTTGGACTTAAAGGTTGTATTAAAGGATTATTATGTTAATTTAAGTCAATTTCTATCATTATGTCAGTTAAATGAGAAAATACGAAGTTGAGGGGTATAATGAGCAAATAGATTGGGGAATAAAAGAAAGAAAACCTTTCATTTTCAAACACTCACTCTCTCACTACTCTCTCTCTCTACCGATTTCTCTCTCTACTCTCTCTTTCTCTCGGCTTCATCTAAAGAACACACATGAAGCAGTAATTTCAAGTGCAAAAAGTTGGATTCAAGTTGCAGATTAAGAGCTATAAGCATTGCAACAAACGATTCGAGGTAAGAATCACTCAAAACTTCAATATTTTGATGATTGGGTTCGGTTTTTATAAGAAACCGAATCATAGATTTAAGATGCAAATGTTGTTGCATGTTAGAATTTGTTGATGTAATGTTAAAATCGAGCATATATGTTGTAGTATACCAAATTTCAGAATCAGATTCAAGTTTAAGTATGATTTTTGAGTTAGTGTGTGTGTTCATCGAGACATGTAGAAAATGGACACAAATGGGTTGTTTTGGTACATTAGTGTTATGTTATAAGTTGATATAGTACATTTAAGTTCATATCTGCAATTTTAGATACAAAAACATGTTAAAATGGTCCAAATATAATTTCTGGAAAAAGTTGGAAAATAATAAGTATGAACTCGGATCCGAAAGGACCGAATTCGGAACATCCGAATTCGGGTCCTGTTAAACCATTTCGGACCATATACAATCCGGACCAACAGTGATTTCGGACCCCATACCCAATTCGGACCTGTCCCATTTCGGACCAAAGACCCCACTTCGGATCAAACCCAATTCGGATCCAACCTATTTCGGACCAACACCCCAAATTCGGACCATCCGAATTCGGATGTGGTCCGAATTCAGACCCATTTACACTTAATTTTCATAATACAAGTTTTAAGCAATTACTGACACAAAATCACTATTACACTTACTTTACAGATCATTGTGGTGTTATCAAAACACACATTGATTCAGGGACAAGTCACACAATACCAATCACTGTGAGTAACAGATTGTCATTCTAACATTTATTGTTTTTGCATTCATGTTTATATATTCAATGGCATGTTCACATTGTTCATATACATCATTAGGCACTCGTACATGATTTGTTGTTATGATGCACACTCGTACTTGACATGTAACACACATGTAGCCAGCGTTCATTTGAAAGTGCATCTATTTACATCATGCTTGCACTGGATGATCATTACTTCACAATCCGATGCGACCTGGACTGCGGCTGACAGCAGGCCACTGTCGGGGACTGATCATCCCACTCGTTATCCCGTCAGGTTCGGCACATCCCCGATCAGCATTTGAACCGCCACCCCATGCTAGCAATGCATGGTTTACACTTACATTGAGGCTTACACTGCCTGTTTTCACATACATGGGGCTTACACTGCCCATGGTTAAGCATTGCTTGTAAAAAATATTTGTTGTTTGCATAATCTGTTATCTCACTAAGCTTTAGCTTACAGTTGACTCACCATGTTTTCAGGCAAAGGCAAAAGTGTAGCAGGATCTTCTACTTAAGCAAATCACTTCAATATCCCGGAGACTTTAGAAGCTATTGGTACTTGAATGTAATAGCTGTGGGCTGGGATTTTCTACTTTCAAAACAATTATGATGTTGTAATAGTTAGACTTAATCACTGTAGACATGTACTTTCATTGCTTTAGTGTGGAACTCCTTAAATCTATTTTAAGTATTCAATTTCAGTTATCATGTTAAACACTGGGTTGTTTGTTGATCCTGGTGATTCAATTATACTATCAAAACAAGAGGGTGTCACAGGTTTTGGTATCAGAGCATTAGTTTGAGGTTTCAAGTGTCCGCGAGGACTTGGACTCAAACTTAGGTTATGATATTAGAATGGACTCCTAGGAAATGATCCGAACTAAGATAGGATTGACATGCACACAGGGACAATTAAAAGGTAACTGTAAACACTTAGGACTTACAACCAAATGTTCTAAATATATATTGTTATATTTCAGAACATGTCAGGAGACGATATGACTCCTCAACAGATGTTCCAGATGATGCAAGCTCTTATGGAACAGAACAATGAGCTACAATCCAAACGAATGGCTGAGCAGGCTCAGTCATTTGCAGATCAATTAAGGGCCAGATATGAGGCCGAGGCAAAACGTAAGGCTGACAAACGAAAGAACAAAGAGCATCAACAGGGAGACAAGATGACTCTGGTTCTTCCAATAAGTCAAGGGGTTGTAGATTTAAGGATTTCAAAAGTAATGGGGCTGTTACTTTTGATGGAACTGGAGATGCTGTCACTGCATTGGAATGGATCACCACCACAGAGAGAACTTTCAGATGCAGCGACTGCGCTGAAAAGGACATGGTCCGCTTTGCAACCGCTATGTTTGCAAGGGACACTGTTATGTGGTGGGATGCAATGACACATGTGTTGACGATGGAGGTAGTGTCACACATGTCTTAGAGTGAATTCAAGGAAGTATTCTCTCAGCAATACTGTCCTACCGATGAGAAGCGCCGTCTAGAGGCGAAATTTCTGAATTTGACCCAAGTAACAAAGACGGTTACACAATATGCCGTTGAGTTCACCCGCTTAAGCTTGTTCGCACCTCATCAAGTTGATACGGAGGAAAGAAAGATAGCCCGGTTTGAGGCCGGACTAGACTATGAGATTCGCCGAACCATGAGTGGGGTTCGGTATATAACCTTTGCTGGTTTACTGGAGGCTGCTCGAAATGTGGAGCAGATCGTCTTATTATCTGGGTATGTTATCGGGTCAGCCTCCGCAACACCGACTCAACCGTCGCCGCCAAAAAGGCAGCGAGAGTTTGGATCATCCCGATTCTCTCCTCAATCCCATCAACAATCTTCATCACCAAGAAGGGGAGGGCCTTTTCGGCCAGTTCTGAAATGAGAGACTGCAGGCGATGCAGAAAAGGGCACTTTGGGGAGTGCAAGACTCAAGACATGTACTGTTTCTGCTGTGGACAGAAAGGCCATCACTGGGAGCATTGTCCTCGAAAAGATGATGCATGCTACAACTGCCACAGACTTGGCCATTTTGCAAGGGACTGCCCGAAACCCCCAAGAGATCAGAGTGTTTAACAATCAACAACAAGATCTTCTGCAGCATCCACTGCTCGCAGGGATCAATCTCAAAGGGCTCCTACAAGGGCATTCCAAATCACAGCTGAAGAAGCAAAGGATGACCCGGAGGTGGTCACTGGTACGTTCTATGTTAATTCCATTCCTGCACGTATCTTGTTTGATTCTGGAGCCAATCGATCATTTGTCTCCATTACATTTGCTCGTCAATTCATAATGCCTACTTCCAAACTGCAATTTGTACTTGATATAGAGACTGCTAGCAACATGTTAGTTAAAGCAGACAAGGTATATAGGAACTGTACATTACTTGTAGAGGATGTAGTATTCAACATAGATTTAATCCCTATGGACTTTGGGGAGTTTGATGTTATAGTAGGTATGGACTGGTTGGTTCATAATGAGGCCCAAATCGTTTGTAAGAAAAGAATGATAAAGATCACCACCCCCGAGGGCCGAGACATTTACATATATGGTGATAGACACAAAGGCGACTTGTGCCTTATTTCAATTGCAAAAGCCCGAAAGCATGTTGCAAAGGGTTATTCTGCATATTTAGCCTACGCTGTCGATGCAAAGGCTGAAGTTCAATCTCCTTCCACCGTTCCCGTCGTTTAAGAATTTCCAGATGTCTTTCTAGAAGATATCTCGGGATTGCCACCTGATCGTCAAGTGGAATTCCGCATTGATCTCATTCCCGGAGCTGCTCCAATAGCAAAGGCTCCGTACCGTTTAGCTCCTGCAGAAATGCAGGAAATGATGAAGCAGTTACAGGAGCTGCTTGACAAAGGCTTTATCCGCCCAAGTTCATCTCCTTGGGTCGCTCCTGTTCTGTTCGTCAAGAAGAAAGATGGCACATTGCGTATATGCATCGAGTACCGCAAACTCAACAAAGTCACAATCAAGAACAAGTACCCATTGCCCCGGATTGATGATCTCTTCGACCAGTTACAAGGCACAAGCTACTTTTCGAAGATTGATCTTCGTTCGGGTTATCACCAACTCAAAGTACATCCAGACGACATACCAAAGACGGCATTCAGAACTCGTTACGGACACTACAAGTTTCTGGTGATGCCGTTTGGTCACACAAATGCGTCGGCTGCTTTCATGGATCTCATGAATCGAGTCTGCCGGCCAATGCTCGACAAATCGGTCATCGTGTTGATTGATGACTTTCTCATCTATTCAAAGACCGAAAAGGATCATGTAGCACATTTGAGATAAAAACTAGAGTTGCTGCGCAAAGAGCAACTTTATGCCAAATTCTCTAAGTCTGAATTCTGGTTGAGGCATGTACGTCTCAACATTCGAAACAATTTCATAATCCTTATACTCAATCATAAAACTTTTTGTTAACTTGTACTTACTCAATATTCAATTCAGATCCAATTCTTGGGGCACGTGATATCTGGTGCTGGGATTGCTGTTGATCCTGCAAAGATCGAAGCTATCCAGAACTGGGAATCACCTCGCAATGCCTCCGAGATTCGTAGCTTCCTGGGATTGGCTGGTTATTACCGCCGATTCATCAAAGACTTCTCAAAGATAGCCGTTCCGCTTACAAAGCTTACTCGCAAGAATGCGACCTTCTTTTGGAAAGAAGAACAACAAGCTGCCTTTGATAAACTGAATAATCTGTTAAGTCAAGCACCAATTTTAGCCCTGCCTGAAGGGAACGAAGACTTTGTAGTTTACACAGATGCATCAGGCATGAGTTTGGGTGCTGTTCTGATGCAAAGAGAAAATGTCATAGCATATGCTTCTAGACAGCTCAAACCACATGAGAAGGACTACTCTACTCATGATCTGGAGCTAACTGCTGTGACTTTCGCTCTCAAGTTATGGAGACACTACTTGTATGGAACCAAGTGTCAGCTCTTCACAGACCACAAGAGTTTGAAGTACATATTCAGTCAGAAGGACTTGAATATGAGGCCAAGAAGGTCAATGGAGCTGATCAAAGATTACGACTGTGAGATTCTCTATCATCCAGGGAAAGCCAATGTAGTGGCTGATGCTCTCAGTAGAAAAGCATACTGCAAGGCATACTGTTATGCCTTGACTTCTACAATTTTGACATCAACTATCATAGATGATATAAGAGCTGCTCAAATGGAGGCTCTAAAGGAGGAGAATGTAAAGAATGAAGATGTCAGAATTCAAATATCTTTAATGCAAGATGATGGAACTGGACTCAAAAGTGTGTATTGCAGAATTTGGGTTCCTAAGTTCGGGAACATGCGAGAAGTAATACTTGCAGAAGCTCACCAATCTAAGTTCTCAATTCACCCTGGAAGCACAAAGATGTACAACGACCTGAAAGCCGACTTTTGGTGGCCAGGGTTGAAAAGAGACGTTGGACAATTTGTGGAGAAATGTAGAACATGCAGACTAGTCAAAGCAGAACACCAGCAACCCTATGGTAGTATGCAACCTCTTCCTATCCCGGAATGGATGTGGGATTATATTACTATGGACTTTATAACAAAGTTGCCCAAAACACGTCGTCAACATGATGCCATTTGAGTCATTGTTGATCGATTAACAAAATATGCTCAATTCATTCCCATTCGGGAAACATATTCATTGGACCGTCTTGCCCAGATTTACGTAACGAAATCGTCATCAGACATAGTGTGCCTAAGTCTATTTTTTTTCTGACCGAGATAGTAGATTCACTTCCAACTTCTGGGCTGCTCTGCAAAGCGGTCTTGGTACTCGCATCGCATTGAGTACTGCCTATAGACCCCAATCTGATGGTCAAAGTGAAAGAACAATATTAACTCTCGAAGACATGCTCAGAGCGTGTGTCATGGATTTGGGTGGTAACTGTGTCACACCCCGTTACCCCGGTTGGCAACGAAGCGTGACGTCGCGGAAGCGTAACCATAATTATAACGAACGACCACTAAATGGACGTTTTCGAAATAATACATCATTAAAATTTATGAACGTAATAATGTTTTATAAAATGAAAGAAATGAAGTTCGCGTAATACAGAGATTCTAATACATAATTAATGCGTCCAAAAATAATGCAGTCAAATCTCCGTTAGTTTCGAAATATGCATGCGACTCCATGAAATGCGGAAGCTTGAAAGTTGGTGTATCCGAAGGCACACTTGCCTTAATTACCTGAAAATACATGCTAAAATACGTCAACAAAAATTGTATGGACATTATCAGATGAGTTGAATTTACAAAATCATAAATTCCGTGTATGTATTACATAAACCATCATGCAACCGAAGCTTAATTAGAATGAGTTTGCCCTGAGCAGTATTCCCATACGTAATACCGTGTGTTGAATATATATGCACTCGCTGTTAGCCGAACTGGGCTAACACGAATGGGGGACATGACTCCCAATAGATCTATCCACAATATACTCGCGCTTACAAATAAATGCAATTAACGGTTCATGATATAAGGGCTGATGGAATCCGAACATGTAATACATATAAGAAATAAACAGTTTTGATGTCCATATAAAAACAGTGCATGCATTTCCACCCCAATAGATAGTGAAAAATAGGGGCTATGAGAACTCACCGAACTTGTGATGGCAAAACTACGCGCAAAAATGCAAACGTGCGTTGGTTGATGGGTGATGAAACCGGAGATGTTTAACTGAGTCCTAAATGATAATAAAGACTTAATATATGATAATATGTATATTTGCGTAGTTTTAGGTCTTAAATCACCCAACATTACAAGTTTAGAAATAAGATTTGCTTAAAACGTCAAGTTTATATATATAAAATTTTCCAGCTTTTTCGGAGGTTTTTCGGCCTACTTTGCGGCTGTTTTTGACCAAGCTCCAAAATGTTTTAGACTTTGGTTTTCTAGGTCATTAAACTACTATATACAAAGGATTTTTAGAATCAAGAACGTCCCTTTTTCGAGTTGTTTAGGTTGGTGAAAAAGCTCGTTAAAAACGCTATGTTGGCCATTTTTGAGCTGTCAAACTTTCGGTTTCTCAAATAGTTTCTGGAGGTCTTAAACTTCAAAATAAATTATGAAAAATTGCAGATCTATAGTTAAGACATAGATCTAACTTTTGAGACAAGAATCAACTCATTTCGTTGAGTTATGAATTAGTTATGATTTTTCAAAGTCGATATAAGTTTTCTGCCGAAAATCCGTAGTTTATAAACTTACAACAACTTATGATTCTTGTTGTTTATTCAAAGACTACTTGTATAAAAGCCATAATACTTATAAAAACACATATATATCATATGTTTTCATAATATTAACACTTTTATAATGTGTTTACATGTTCATAATCATATTTAAAGAAACAACTTAAAAATAACAACTAGAAACTTATAAACTTGAGTTTTTATGAAACTTGTTGTTGTAGGTGATTATATATATTATGCAAGACTTATATAAACATAAATATAAGATGATATAAGCTAGTATTTACTTACTTTGATGTATTATAGGAATGCAAATGAGTAGAAGGTTGGATCTTCAAAAATTTCACCAAGAACACTTCAAAAATATGAAGAACACTTGAAAGAACACTTTGTGTGTTCTTGAGGGCTTGATGGCCGGTTTTAGAGGGAGAGAAAGGAGAGGTTTTTGTGTTGTGAAGGTGTGAAGAATGAAGTGAAGTGGTGGTTCTATTTATAGAGGAGAAAAAGGTGGTGAAATGATGAAAATAGTTGTAAAATCTTGGATGAAAGGAAAGAGGAGGATTTGATGGTGAAATGTTGAGTAAAATAATACAAACTTTTGGTCCTTGTGTCCTTGTATGGTGGCCGGCCTAGGGGTGTATTTTTGATGTATTTATATTTTTTTTTGTTGTATAAATGTATTTAGAATGTATTCTTGTATTTTCCTTTTCTTGTAAATTCAAAAATACTTTTGAATGCATTGTTTTATGAATTGTTTTAGTCTTGCATAATTAATGTTAAGTAATTGTATTAGTGTATGATTAGTGTCACTAATCATAATTTAATTATATACTTAGTTGAATTAATCCCTCATATCGTAATTCGATCGGATTAATTGATTTCCCGATTCATCGCACCGATGAATTTGATTCGAATTGAGTTGAATTTCTTCATGAACCTTGTTAATCACTTTGGTTAATTTCTAATGACCACCTATTAGGTTATAATTGGCCATTAAATACTAATTAAGTCGTTGTTGCTAACCTGGTTCAATGCCGGATGTTACAGTCTCCCCCTGTTAAGGGAATTTCGTCCCGAAATTTTATCCTGTTTCCTCAGGGGTATTTTTACTTAAGAGTAGATGAGAGTATCTTTGCTTAAACTAGCCTTTGCATGCCTAAGTGGATTGTGGTCCATGTCTAGAATTCCATCTGACCTTGAGGATGGGTACACAACTGTGCTTCAATCCTTTGACCTTACGGTCCATGATTTCAACCGGCCTTTTGGTGAAGCGAAGTTTATCAGTTAGCTGGATCTCTTCCAAGGGGGTAACAAGTGTCTCCTCTAACAAACACTTCTTCATATTTGATACATGGAAGGTATTGTGCATGCTACTAAGCTCTGGTGGTAACTCTAAACGATAAGCTACGAGTCCAATTCCCCTTAAGACTTTGCATTGCCAATGTATCGAGGGTTTAGTTTTTCCTTATTTTCCTAATCGTATCACACCCTTCCATGGCGAGAGTTTCATTGGTACTCGTTCTCCTAATTAGAATTCAAGGGATTTTCTTCCTACATCTGCATAACTTTCTGACAATTGCGGGCAACTTTCAGTCAGTTCCGCAATCGTACTATCCTTTCGGTAATTTTGTGAATGATCTTAACGCCAATGATTTGGCCGTTTCGCACTTCTTCCCAATAAATCGGTGATCGACACTTTTGCCCGTAGAGGGCCTCAAACGGAGCAGCTTTAGTACTTGAGTGATAGCTATTGTAGTACGATAATTCCACTAAGGCAAATAAGTATCCATTACACAGGCTCTTAATGTACGTTCTAGGGTTTGGATCGTTCTATTATTCTGACCATTGGTCTGAGAGTGATATGTGGTACTCAGGTCCAGGTTTTTATCCACAGTTGGCTATAATAATTGCCAAAAGCTTAGCTGTAGATCTGCTATCCATATCAAAATGATTATAATAGGCACTCCGTGTCCGGAGACGACTTCCTTGAGGTACGTTTGGACTAGCTTATTCATCCTGATGTTCTTCTTGATTGGTAGGAACGCGCGGATTTTGTTAGGTTGTCGACTATTACCCAAATGGTTTCTGATGGTTTATCTTAACTTTGGAGCGTGTTAGGAATTTTCTGACCGATTTGGCAAGTCATTCTTCATGATAGGCCACCCGTATAGTTTCTTAAGGTCATGATACATTTTATTGGATCCGGGGTGAACGACATATCTTAATTTGTGTCCTTCATCCATAGCCAGCTTTCTTATTCCACCAAACAGAGTAATCAGATTCTATTCACGAATTATCGATTTTTATTAGCCCTTATTCTAAACTATTTATCCACTTGTACTCTTAACGGCTTAGCTCCTTAGTTTTCCTCAGGTGATAACGAATTTTCACGGTTGCCATTACATATTAGTTCCATCCAACGGTACAACTTCATATTTGACTCTTTCTGGTTCAAGATGTGTTGGAGGCTCTTATGGTCCGTGAATACAATACACTTCATACCGTACAACTAATGTCTCCAAGGATAAAGAATACTGCTTCAAGATCCAGATCATGCGTTGTGTAAATCACCTAGAGAACCTTAAGTTTTTCATAAAGTATAAGTTATGACCCTATCTTTCTATATCAACTCATTGTGTGAAGCATCACAGTAATCTACAAATTTCTTGCTTCTCTTGGATAAAATAAGCGCGCTACACAGGTTGTGCTTTAATAACTGATATGATGTCTCATGATCCTCGCCCCAATCATACTTAATGTCTTTTCAGGTCAGTTTTGTTAGAGCTCTGGTGAACTTTGAGAAATTTCTGATAATTGCTTATAATAAGTGGCAAGTCTTAAGGACCGTCGTATCTTTATAGGGGTTCTAAGAGTTAACCAATTTCTGATAGTCTCGATCTTGGCGGGGTTAACTTGGATTCCTTTACTATTGATCACGTGACCGAGAAATCTTACCTATCTTAGTCAAAAGTCAAACTTAGAAAGCTTGGCATGTAGTTATTCTTTTTTTTTTTTTCAACAACTCTAGAATCAGTCTTAAATGTTTGCTCGTGCTCCTCCTTGTTTCGTGAGTAGATTAAGAAGTCATTCAAGAATACAATCACGAATTTTTCTAGATAAGGTTTGCACACCCGATGAGGTCCATGAGTATCGTTGGGGCACTGGTTAATCCCAACGACATTAATAGGAATTTATGATGACCGAAACGGAATCTGAAGGATGTCTTTGGAACATCTTTCTTTCGAACTCTAACCTGATGATAACCAGACCTTAGGTCGATCTTCTAATAGAAGCGTAATTCTTGTAGTTTGGTCAAACAAGTCATTGATCCTTGTGAGCGGGTGTCGGTTCTTTTAGTTTATCTAACTCTTAGTAGTTGATGCACATTCTGCAGGTTCTATTCTTCTTCTTTATGAACAAAACTGGAGCTCCTCTAAAGCGAGGAACTCGGTTTGATAAACCTTTTATCTAAGAGCTACTACAGTTGGTTGGACTATTCTTACACTATGATGGGGCTAATCGGCATGGTGCTCGAGCCACTGGTACCGCACCTGATACTAGGCCGATTTTTTTTTTTATCTGACTTGCCTCGATGTTGGGAGTTCAGGTAAGTGTTCTGGAAAAACTTTAGCGTAACCATAAATAATAAGAATATTTTCGAGCCGCTTTCCCTTTGGCTCCCTCTCTATTAACACTTCAGGGTCCTAATGCTAGAGATGATGCTTAATTTGGTATTTCTTGCTTTGCATTGGACAGTAAGGAACTTCTTATTGGCTTAAGGTATATGAACCGTTTTCTTGTTGCATACTATTTCCACACGATTTTTCGGTAGCCAGTCTATGCCTATGACCACGTAAACACTTCCCAGTTTGATGGGTATTAAGTCTATTTCAAAGAGTCGTCCTACTAATTCTAAGGAGCATCCTCGACTTATATTATTTGTCTTAAGCGTCTCACTGTCATCAACCTCAATAGCATAAGTAGCACTTAATGGAATTTATCTGCTTAGTGAACTTAGTGGATATAAAGCTCCTATCAGCACGAGTATCAAATAGTAGAAATGCATAAGTGGTATCTAAGAGGATAAGTCTACGGGTTTGAAATTTCTTAGGCAGATAGTCACAGCTTTATCTTCTCCTACGCAGAGTTGTAGTTAAAACTTAATTCCTCATAAAAGTTCTTGATACTTAATCTTTGTATATGATATGGTCAGAATTTTCTGATAAATTCTTAAGCCTTATATACCCTAAGATATATCAGATAGTATAGTCTAGATAAATACTATAAAATGGTAGAATGGTACTAAGTATGAGATGCTTCTGGGGTTTCCTCGTACTCCAAGTGTTAAGTTGTTGGGTTAGTTCTACATTACGGGCTTTGCGCTCTGCTAGGCGCTGTCACAATTTGTCTATTCCGTCTTGTTGAATCGCTTGGGTGTTCTGGTTGTCCCAAGGTATATTGAGGGTTTGTATTGCCTCCTACTTAATCCTTGCAAAGATCTCACCGACCTCTTGGTGGATTTTGTCGAAATTGGAGAACGTGTCTGGCGGCCCTTGCCACCAACAGAGGCATCGTTTGTTACGTAGGTTTCTGGGTAAGTGTCGGCACTTGAGAGGAAGATGGTGTTCCGACTTCAAACTGGTTTTGGATCACTTCCTCGTTTATGCACTCTTGGAGAGTGTGAGGCATCCATCCCCACTGTCCTATGCTTGCCCGTTACTACTGCGGCGGGCTTGGCTGATGGGCAGGTACCGGGATAGACTCCCGTTGTGCTAGTCACACCCTTTCCCTAGGGGTGAATTTCGATATGTTATTGTCATCAGGGTCCATATATGTGTTCACAGTTCTTGAAGAAAGTTTAGTTTTGGTAACAGTTATAGTCTAGGTACTAATGCAACCTAGTTCACTATAACTATGGCTCTGATACCAATCTGTCACACCCCGTTACCCCGGTTGGCAACGAAGCGTGACGTCGCGGAAGCGTAACCATAATTATAACGAACGACCACTAAATGGACGTTTTCGAAATAATACATCATTAAAATTTAAGAACGTAATAATGTTTTATAAAATGAAAGAAATGAAGTTCGCGTAATACAGAGATTCTAATACATAATTAATGCATCCAAAAATAATGCAGTCAAATCTCCGTTAGTTTCGAAATATGCATGCGACTCCATGAAATGCGGAAGCTTGAAAGTTGGTGTATCCGAAGGCACAGTTGCCTTAATTACCTGAAAATACATGCTAAAATACGTCAACAAAAATTGTTGGTGAGCTCATAGGTTTACGCGAAAAGACCAGTTGTATGGACATTATCAGATGAGTTGAATTTACAAAATCATAAATTCCGTGTATGTATTACATAAACCATCATGCAACCGAAGCTTAATTAGAATGAGTTTGCCCTGAGCAGTATTCCCATACGTAATACCGTGTGTTGAATATATATGCACTCGCTGTTAGCCGAACTGGGCTAACACGAATGGGGGACATGACTCCCAATAGATCTA
This sequence comes from Centrapalus pauciflorus, assembly GCA_020465985.1. Classification (NCBI taxonomy): domain Eukaryota; kingdom Viridiplantae; phylum Streptophyta; class Magnoliopsida; order Asterales; family Asteraceae; genus Centrapalus; species Centrapalus pauciflorus. The sequence goes on from JAANYP010000396.1 coordinate 175,668, forward strand.
TCCACAATATACTCGCGCTTACAAATAAATGCAATTAACGGTTCATGATATAAGGGCTGATGGAATCCGAACATGTAATACATATAAGAAATAAACAGTTTTGATGTCCATATAAAAACAGTGCATGCATTTCCACCCCAATAGATAGTGAAAAATAGGGGCTATGAGAACTCACCGAACTTGTGATGGCAAAACTACGCGCAAAAATGCAAACGTGCGTTGGTTGATGGGTGATGAAACCGGAGATGTTTAACCGAGTCCTAAATGATAATAAAGACTTAATATATGATAATATGTATATTTGCGTAGTTTTAGGTCTTAAATCACCCAACATTACAAGTTTAGAAATAAGATTTGCTTAAAACGTCAAGTTTATATATATAAAATTTTCCAGCTTTTTCGGAGGTTTTTCGGCCTACTTTGCGGCTGTTTTTGACCAAGCTCCAAAATGTTTTAGACTTTGGTTTTCTAGGTCATTAAACTAATATATACAAAGGATTTTTAGAATCAAGAACGTCCCTTTTTCGAGTTGTTTAGGTTGGTGAAAAAGCTCGTTAAAAACGCTATGTTGGCCATTTTTGAGCTGTCAAACTTTCGGTTTCTCAAATAGTTTCTGGAGGTCTTAAACTTCAAAATAAATTATGAAAAATTGCAGATCTATAGTTAAGACATAGATCTAACTTTTGAGACAAGAATCAACTCATTTCGTTGAGTTATGAATTAGTTATGATTTTTCAAAGTCGATATAAGTTTTCTGCCGAAAATCCGTAGTTTATAAACTTACAACAACTTATGATTCTTGTTGTTTATTCAAAGACTACTTGTATAAAAGCCATAATACTTATAAAAACACATATATATCATATGTTTTCATAATATTAACACTTTTATAATGTGTTTACATGTTCATAATCATATTTAAAGAAACAACTTAAAAATAACAACTAGAAACTTATAAACTTGAGTTTTTATGAAACTTGTTGTTGTAGGTGATTATATATATTATGCAAGACTTATATAAACATAAATATAAGATGATATAAGCTAGTATTTACTTACTTTGATGTATTATAGGAATGCAAATGAGTAGAAGGTTGGATCTTCAAAAATTTCACCAAGAACACTTCAAAAATATGAAGAACACTTGAAAGAACACTTTGTGTGTTCTTGAGGGCTTGATGGCCGGGTTTAGAGGGAGAGAAAGGAGAGGTTTTTGTGTTGTGAAGGTGTGAAGAATGAAGTGAAGTGGTGGTTCTATTTATAGAGGAGAAAAAGGTGGTGAAATGATGAAAATAGTTGTAAAATCTTGGATGAAAGGAAAGAGGAGGATTTGATGGTGAAATGTTGAGTAAAATAATACAAACTTTTGGTCCTTGTGTCCTTGTATGGTGGCCGGCCTAGGGGTGTATTTTTGATGTATTTATATTTTTTTTTTGTTGTATAAATGTATTTAGAATGTATTCTTGTATTTACCTTTTCTTGTAAATTCAAAAATACTTTTGAATGCATTGTTTTATGAATTGTTTTAGTCTTGCATAATTAATGTTAAGTAATTGTATTAGTGTATGATTAGTGTCACTAATCATAATTTAATTATATACTTAGTTGAATTAATCCCTCATATCGTAATTCGATCGGATTAATTGATTTCCCGATTCATCGCACCGATGAATTTGATTCGAATTGAGTTGAATTTCTTCATGAACCTTGTTAATCACTTTGGTTAATTTCTAATAACCACCTATTAGGTTATAGTTGGCCATTAAATACTATTTAAGTCGTTGTTGCTAACCTGGTTCAATGCCGGATGTTACAAACTGGGACGATCACCTCCCATTGGTTGAATTCTCCTACAACAACAGTTACCATTCCACAATCAAAATGGCACCATTCGAATTCCTGTATGGCAGAAAATGTAGGACTCCAACCTGTTGGAGGGATACTGGAGAAACTCCTATCGCCGGACCAGCTTTGCTACAAGAAACAAACGAAAAGATCCAACTCATTCGACTGTACATGAAAACGGCACAAGATCGACAAAAGAACTATCACGATCGCCGACATAAAGCGATAGAGTTTCAGAAGGATGATTGGGTATACTTAAAGGTTTCTCCGATGAAGGGAGTTACAAGATTTGTTAAGCAAGGAAAGCTATCTCCTCGGTTCATAGGACCCTTCAAGGTACTAGAAAGAGTTGGGAATCAGTCCTATCACTTGGACTTGCCGGAAGAGTTATCAAGTGTTCACGCGGTCTTCCATGTTGGTTACTTAAGAAAAAGTCTGGTGCCCGACAGGGAACCATGGACTGATCATTCGGACATTAAGATTGACGAACGGCTAAGGTTCGTTGATGAGCCAGAATGCATACTGGAAACAAAAGTCAAAAAATTACGGAACAAGGAAATCAGGATGGTGCTGATCAAGTGGAAGCATCATCGGGGAGCTAATCATACTTGGGAATCGGAAGAAGACATGAAGATCAAGTACCCAAGTTTGTTTAGCGCAGCATGACTTCGCGGACGAAGTATAGGCGTGGTGGAGCCCATGCTGTAACATCCCAATTCGGATCCAACCTATTTCGGACCATCCGAATTCAGATGTGGTCCGAATTCAGACCCATTTACACTTAATTTTCAGAATACAAGTTTTAAGCAATTACTGACACAAAATCACTATTACACTTACTTTACAGATCATTGTGGTGTTATCAAAACAAACATTGATTCAGGGACAAGTCACACAATACCAATCACTGTGAGTAACAGATTGTCATTCTAACATTTATTGTTTTTGCATTCATGTTTATATCTTCAATGGCATGCTCACATTATTCATATACATCATTTGGCACTCGTACATGATTTGTTGTTATGATGCACACTCGTACTTGACATGTAACACACATGTAGCCAGCTCATTTGAAAGTGCATCTATTTACATCATGCTTGCACTGCATGATCATTACTTCACAATCCGATGCGACCTGGACTGGGGCTGACAGCAGGCCACTGTCGTGGACTGATCATCCCACTCGTTATCCCGTCAGGTTCGGCACATCCCCGATCAGCATTTGAACTGCCACCCCATGCTAGCAATGCATGGTTTACACTTACATTGAGGCTTACACTGCCTGTTTTCACATACATGGGGCTTACACTGCCCATGGTTAAGCATTGCTTGTAAAAAATATTTGTTGTTTGCATAATCTGTTATCTCACTAAGCTTTAGCTTACAGTTGACTCACCATGTTTTCAGGCAAAGGCAAAAGTGTAGCAGGACCTTCTACTTAAGCAAATCACTTCAATATCCCGGAGACTTTAGAAGCTATTGGTACTTGAATGTAATAGCTGTGGGCTGGGATTTTCTACTTTCAAAACAATTATGATGTTGTAATAGTTAGACTTAATCACTGTAGACATGTACTTTCATTGCTTTAGTGTGGAACTCCTTAAATCTATTTTAAGTATTCAATTTCAATTATTATGTTAAACATTAGGTTGTTTGTTGATCCTGGTGATTCAATTATACTATCAAAACAAGAGGGTGTCACAACGTCAGCCTGGTTGACTTGTAAGAGTTGGTATACTTTTTCGTGGTAAGTGTACACCAGCTGCCGTTTTTCTTCAGGATGTAGATTTTGTAGGTTTCCTCATGTGAACCAGTGCACCCAGCTGGATTTAGATTCTTGATAAGTAGCTTCAGGCTCAGGTGTACTGGTCTGGAAACATTCGACTGTTCTAGTTTGGACTGGAGTAGGTTCTTAGACTGATGGGAGTAGATGTGTTAGTAGTCTGATTTTTAGAGATATCGGGTGAGGGATCGGTTGAGAAGTGGTTGGAGCTGATGTTGTGGGGGTTGAGGTGACTTCCCGTTGGGGCTTTGTTGGCGCATTTAGGAAATCAAAAGATGAGGAGGTATCGTCAGAATTTAGGATAAATAGTTTAGGTTGGCCTGACGATGAGGAGGTATCCTCAAATCCCTGTTCAGATGACCTTTCTCTCTATTTTGTTGTACCCTCAGGCTTTGTCCGGGGGCACTTCTTCACCTCAGGATGATCAGGGTCGTACTAATCATGATTACATGTTAGAACAACAGCTTGAGGGTGACACATGGTTTGGATATCAATCACTGCAGACTCTAGTCTATCCATCCTTTTATTTAACTCTGCCTCCACCCTAAAGATAAGCCGCTGCATATTGTCGATTGAGTTAATGAAAATGGCAGTTGTAGTGGCTAGTTCATCTTGAAGTTCGCGGATGGTGGCAGTTGTTTAGACTGTAGGAGTTCCTGGTGGCAATTCCTGAGTTGCAGCACCCTTTCCCTTTAAGATAGAGAGAATGGAGGAGTGATGTTCCTCAGTCGTTTCCTTAAGGGCTGACCTGTGACCAAGTCAGCTTCACGCAGAGCTTCTTGTAGCATCTCGGGAGTAACCCTGGGATGACCAGACACAGACGGTCGTGATATAGCCATGTATAGATTTCCATCCTTCATCTCCGTTCCCCAGGTAGGGAGTCAGATCCAGATGTTTTAGAGGACATCATGTAGACGTCCCATATCAAGCGCAACGTGTTTTGGGGAAAGGGAGGAGTTGTGATCAACGGTGGTTCAATCACCAGGAGCGGCAGGTGACCTGATTCAACATCGCCCCCTACGAGTGAGAGGGGGATTACAGTTGTGCAGAATCCCCGTGATATGAAACAAGCCCCTATTGAGAAGAGCTTGAGTGGTTGGGGGTATGAAGCGGCTACTGGATTGGTAGCTTTATCTTGACTTGTCTGGCTTAGGGTTTTGGTTCACCCTCAGCACTCTCTCCCCCAAGGCCCTCATCTATCTCTCTCAGCAAGTCAGAGATGGTTCGTTAGGAGTCCCTCATCTCGGGCTGTTCCCCTGCTCCCTCTCTGCTGACAATGACCTCTGGCTCACCAATCCCCGAGTAATCTCGACCTCCAACTCCCTCTCTCTCACTCCTCTCTTCCTCACTCACAAAAGTGGTTGGCTTAGTCGGATCTCATTGACCCTCTTCTGGATATACCCCTAGTATGTAAACCTTGACCAGCTCCTCATCCCAATATGCGTAATAGAGAAGTGAAAGTAGGATGTCCATTAGCAGGTCGAATCTGGACAGAGCCACTATTTTGTACACGTCAGCGTCCGGTCTCTCATGTATTTCATCATCTTGATCTATTATGAATTGTATGAACAGTTGAAAGAACCACTGAAAGGGTACGAAATTCCTTTCGCATTTTGTCCCCTTATCTATGACCGTCCGCTTTAGTTCATCAAAGATAAATCTTGCGTAGTCATAGTGGCGGTCATGTGCAAAATCAGCAAACATTGAGAGCACATGAATGCTCGCTAAGTCGTGTCTTTAATGCTTCCCGGTGAAGCAACGGTTCAGGACATAAAAAGATACCCTTCAATGGGATTGAAGGTTCTTTGCTTTAAATTCTTACGGTGTTGAGAGTGTGCCGTCATATCCCAGGGTTTGGACTTCGTGGAGGATTTGTTCAGGGGGTGGGATAGGGTCAATATCGTATTTGTTGTAAGAATATGTATCGGTGGGAAGGCAAAGAATGTGGCGGATAGCGTCAAGAGCTAAACGGATGGGAACGGAGTCGATTTTTGTGGTGAAATGAGGGACTGCCGCATCGATAAATTTGAGATGGTACAAAATCTGTTAAAGTTATAGAGATGGAACAGTGATGGCGGTGGTAAGGGAGTAGAAAATGTGGTGGCCTTTGAGGATATCAAAGGTGATATCCTCGGCTTGTTATCTAAGGGCATCGAGGTCCAGCTGATAGTTGTGTGATGTGAACTCCGTAAACAGAGCTGGGTTTAGTAGTACAGATTCTGGAAGCTATTAGTTGTTATGTGGGATTGGTAGGTGTGGAATGGTGAGTGTTGGAATTTGGGTTGCCTCCATTTGTTCTATAAGAAATTACATCATGATCAGTAAATACGAACAATAAAAAAATATATTATTGAGACATAGTCTGAAGCAGGTGTGAGATAGAATGTATGTATTTTGTTTAAAGCATCGGGTTTCTGTCAGTAGTACAAAAATACTACAGATATAAAGCTAAAGTTGATTGTTGAGAGACCAATGTTAGAATACATCGATTCACTCAAACACTTAAGTACTAAATATGACCAATGGTGCAAGAACATGGAACTTATTTTCGAAGGTTGACGAAAGTAAAAAAATGACAAGTGATGAACTCCGGTTCAGTGAGGATCCAAAGGTCGGATGAATGAAAATGACCACTTAGGAAAAAAAATGTTTGTAGGATCCGAACTTTGGATGGTCTGAGGTTTGGATGGACCCACATTCGAACTTCGGATGTGGGTCCAAAAATGGATAGCTTAGACAAATATAGAAACACAAAAACTTTGAGTGGTCCAAACTCTGGATGGTCCGAAGTTCGGATGGACCCTCATCTGAAGTTCGGATTAGGTCCACCATATAATACTTAGAAAAACTAAAGAAAATATAACACATAACATAGGTGGTCCGAACTTCGAATGGTCCGAAGTTTGGATGGACACATTCGAAGTTCAGATGGACACACATCCGAATTTCGGATGTGGTCCTACCCAGGACACGTAGGAAAAAAAGTAGTTTTGTTAACTGGTCCAAACTTTGGATGGTCCGAAGTTTGGATGAAGTCCTTGTAGAAATTATGCAAGTGTAAGTGAGTGTGATTGAACTTTGATATTCTAGATTAATCAATCAAACAATTAACACAAACAATTACGAACAAATTCCAAACACTAACCAAATGATTATTGCACTAAAAGATGATTACAGAGAGAAGAATTCGTACGTACACTGTAGCCCTAGTCTTCAATCAATTCTATGCAACAAAATCCGTGCAATTACAATTTCAGAATTGTCCTCCTGACAAACAGAAAATATACTATTTATATACAAAAGTCAACTATGCATTAATTACAAAATAAACCCTAGACATATTAAATTCATCAATCTAAAATTGATTCTAACATTCTCCCCCTTTGATGATTTATAATAAGTCTTTGGTTTGATAGTCCCAGCTTCATCTCAAAACGTCTGATACTTTTTCTGTTTGACAGTCTAAGATATGAATTCAACCATAAGCTTACTGTCATTCACACTTAGTGCTCCCTTATTTGTCTTTTTTTTCTTGTCAGCTGCCAACTTCCCTTTCAAGCCATTCATCACCTTTTGCATTGTTCCATCACAGAACTTATTCAATTCAATGCTCTGCATAGCCTTAGCGTTTGATCTTTATCTTTGTAGATTGCTACAGGATGCTTGGCCATGACAACTTGAAATTCTTTCAGATTTTCCATTAATTTGATGAAACGGTTTGGCGCAGTGATGTTTATCTTTCTCATCCCTCTTTCAAATCCTATCTGTAGATCTTGCACAGACATAAGCACCAATTTTGTGTGCAAGAAGTGAAAAAGAGTCTTTAGTGCAAATCTACAGTGCTCATTCCTCTTATTTCTACACAGCTCATCAAATAGATCTTCAATGTCAACCAAATGCATTCCAAACATTTCAGCCTCGGTGAATGTATATGTATTACCATCAGCTCTGGTCACGGTTGTGTTTTATTCTGCAAGAAACAAGCATAGTTCGCTAAATTTGGCATATTGGGCTCAAGCACTTTGAATAACTTCAAAAATGTGCACGGAGCTTGCTTCTTACATAATATTTTCTTTTCTAGGTGATCTTCAAAATAAGGAAGCTTGTTCATCTTTCTGATATAATCAGTTGATTGCTTTGCAAATAAGTTCAACACTTTGACCTTCTTCTTACTTATTTCATCTTCATTCAGTAGTGTCAGCATATCTCTGATTTCTTTATGAACAATTTGTTGAGCTTCAAACCTCAATCTATGTTGTCTTTGAGACTCATCAGCTAAGATATACTCATTAAAAAATTTGTCCATAACTTCAACCTCATTGAGCTCCTTAACCATCTGAGGTACAACACTCTCTACTGGAAATGGTTCTACTTCCTCTTCTTTAACAGTAACCGTAACCTCAGGCTTTTCAACCGTCGGTGCTGGTGCAACATCTTTCAATATCTCCTGCACAAGATCCTCTTCTTCTTCAATCCTATCAGCTCTCAAAGATATATCATTCAGATCAAACATATCGTCATCATCTGACAACTCCACCTCCAATTCTTTCTCCACACCCTCAATCATTAGAGTTTTTCCTTGAGCTTCATCATCAGTGTCATACAACTCTTCAAAATTATAAATTCCAGATTGAACACTTAAAGGAACTGGAACACCTTCATGAAGAATCAATTCCAGCTCACTTTGAGCATCAAATGGCTTTTTTTGGAGCTCCCTGCTTCACCAACTTCTTGACCTTCCGTCTCTTTTCCTTCTCTGGATATGTGATCATTAAAAGTCCAGATCCTTGTTCCCCAAGCTTCCTCCTCTTCTCCCCCTCATGAGGAGCATCATCGGCGTCATCATGTTTTCATTTCAGAGCAGAAGCTTGTGCTTTACACGTCTGTTCCACAGCATATATCCTCTCTAACATATCACCTAAAGTTGTTATCACAGAGCTCTCCAACCCAATCATGCATTCCCTCATCTCATCAAATTGTTCGTATACAAAATCTCTTAGCTCGTCAATTGCTTGATTTGGATCTCTTTGTTTTACTTCATCAGATACATTCTTTCCCTTCAATAGAATCTCAATATTCGCCATCTGGTCTGTCATCTCAGAAAATTGATTTATTATCTGATTTGAGACTCCAGCAACTACTTCATTCAATGCTTTAGTCAATTTGTCTTCGGTAACAAATGGTGAAAGTCTAACCACTATGTCACTCAGACTTCCAGTTGACACAACAGTCAAATTTATAAAAAGAACGTCTGTGTGGCCAGTGCTCAGAGTTGGCAATGTTGTAGCTCTGACTGGTCTTCCAACCACTTCAAGTGACGGAGCAACAGATGCTTCCGACACTATGGTTGTTCCGGTAGGAACACTAAGTACAACTGCACTTATTTCAACACATGAAGTCAAGTCAACTGTCCTAGTGTGTGTCGATTCTAATTCATGTGAAAGAACAAAAGTTGTACACCTGGGCAGATGTGTACTTATTTCAATATCCATAAAATCCAAAGGATTTATGGATAGATCATGTGCTTGATCCCGGAGAGAAATTGAAACATCATCCTGTTGAGAGGGAAATGAGTGGCTGGGTGGGTGTGCAGTCGTCAGTGGGATACTGACTGATTCAATTGTGACTCCCATTTGGGAGCCAACAGCAGATGTGGCTTGATCCCGACTGTTTGGGCTTGGGAACTCCCTCACACTCTCCCTAGCAATCTCAACAACATCAATCTCTGGAATTCTTTCAGATAAAGAAAAATCAACCATGCCAGCACCACCCTTATTGTTATCATTACCATCCTCATCCTCGTCATCATCATTTCCTTCATCAGCTCCTTCAGAAATATTTGATAAAGTCATTTCAGAATACGAGCGTCTCTCACCTCCCCTCACCTGCTCCTCTACTCCCTCACTCTCAGCTTGGCTGCCCTGAACATCAGCCCCTTGCTGATGTTCTTGCTCACCTAAAGCTCCTGGGATAAGAAAATTCAGTTCCTGGGTTTCTATTAGAGCACGATCTATTCTATATAGCTTAACATTCTCACTTTCTTGATCCGCATACTTCAAAAGAGCCTCTGGAATAGGCATCACATTCGCATTCGGTGCATCTTGTACCCCGTGTAGACTCATCATAACATAGTCTGGGCATTTCTGAGCATTTGACCTTTTTGGGATTTGTTCATTAGCCCTCAAGATTCCCCTTATCAAAATTTGAATGAACCGTTGTAGCGGTACAAACTTTCTTGCACGATTTGTTGTTTTTGCCAAAACAACTTCTTTCAAATCCTCCCAAATGCATTGTGCATAGTCGTAATGTTTGTTAAAAGCAACCCCGTGAAATATTCTCAGGCAATGTATTCTCCCTCTATCAATTCCTGTATGCTTAGAAGTCATGCATCTGTTGACTATGCCAAATAGTGTATACCACTCTCCATTGAGGCCATTCCGATGAAACTTTGAGCTTTTTGGTAGAGGTTTGGAATAACCTAACCATATAGGATCATGAATTAGCTCTTCATCTGATACAAAATCTTCGTAATTAGCTAAGTCCGGAAAGTTCACGATATCAATTCTGCATGGTAGAAATAGGTTATGGCGAAGTCTGGCAAGGGTGATCTTTGGCTTAAACTGATCTATTGTGACTTTAAAGTGATGATTTCCATCTGCAGGTACAAACTTTATCGTGTGCCAGAATTGTTGCAGGTAGACTTGGGGGATAGATTGTTTGTACTGTAACAGGTAGCCCAGAGGATGTCCTTTAAGGATGTCTACAATTATGAGATGACTGACTTTGATGATTTTTGGATCAAGTCTGTGGTTATTGTCACGAAAAGGTAGGCAATATTTTTTTTCACAAGGTGAGTGTCTGGGATAGGTGATGTAGGTGAAGGTCGGGTAACAGAGACTGATTTCACTGGTTTTGAGACAAATGTATGGTTGGATGATGAATGAGAATCAGAAGAATTGGAATGTTGGGATTGAGCTTGGGAAGCCATTTTCAACCTGTGAAAAATAATAAACATGTTAGAAAAATCTAATAAACAAATGGAATCCTGCACATAGAAAAATAAAACATTTTGCTAGAAATTAGAAAAATTTGTGTTTTTCTGTTTAAAGCATCGGGATTCTAGAGAATAATATTAAAATATCATTGTTAGGATTCCAAGTCAATCGTTAAGAGACCAATGTTAGAAAAACACAGATTTAAAAAATTTCTTGAAAATTGTGAAATTTTTCTGAAAAATTAAAAATCCTCCACACTTGGTAAAATTTTGGAAATTTTGAAGTGAGACTCGATTGACACATGAAAAGTCTCGGGTGAGACATAAAACAACTCGCATGACTTAAGAATAAAACACGAATTGAGTGAATGATTTCTCGAATGAAGTACCAGTCAAACTCGAATGACAAGGCAGACAACTCGAATGAAGAAGTAGTCAACTCGAATGAAAGTTTGACCAACTTGAATCCTGATAACTTCTTCCCGAAATACTCATGAATCCAACTCGAATGAAACTAACTCGAACCATGTTTTTATCGAGACTGGTTTTGAAAATTTTCTGAGTCCCTTAACATTCCCAACTCGAATAACAAGCAAAGGTTTCTCGAACAACTCATGGAACCAACTCGAATGAAACAAGAACATACTAGAATCATGTTGTTATCGAGACTGGTTTTAAATATTTCTAAGTCCCTAAAATGCCCAACTCGAATAAGAAACAAAAGTTCCTCGAATCAAGAAGTGACCAACTCGATTGAAACTAAAAAATTTCTCGAACTATACATCGTGCAACTCGATCAAAGCATAGATTTTCTCGAATGTTGTTTTGATCGAGTTAACATACTATAAACATTTTTAAGTCCTAAATGACACTAATTAAAAGTTAAAAATCAATTTCATGGTCATTTGTGACTATCAATTGACTGTTACTTACTCGAAATTTGATTTTGAACACAAGTTGTTTACTGAACTCCAGAAACATCCATTTCATTCCAAAAAAATCAAAATTTCAGAGTTTCAAGAACTCGAAAATTTTAAAATTTTAAATCCAAAATTATTGTCGTGTGTTTGGAAATGGAACTTGAAATTTGATTTACAAATCCTTAATATCCAAACGAACTTAAACACACCATCAATTTCATATATGCAACAAAGAATCGACAAAACAGAAATTCACATAGGTCACACACCACGCACACACACACAGTTCACTCTATATGCATAAAACTCGAAAATACATTTTGAAAATAAACCAATAATAGGAAAAACAATAAACCACTTACAATTTAAACACTGAAATTGAAAATCTTTATCAGTAAATGGGTTTCTTCGAGTGTAAGAAAGCTTTTGAAATTGAATGTTCGTAGAAGAAAGGGAACAGTAACCGATTGTGGAAAAAATGTTTTTGAATTTCAGAATACAAATTTATAGTGAAAATTTGAAATTTGAAATTTGAAATATCCGACCCACTTTAAAGATTCAAAAGCTCATTCTCTTTTCAAAATTGAAGCCAACTTACATACAAAAAAAAAAAAAAATTTCACATACACACAAAAGTGAAAAAAAAAATTAACAACTAAAAAAATAAGAATTGGACAAACAAAAACTAAAACATATTAAAAAAAATTTTAAGTAACAAGAAAATTAAAGGATAAAAAAAATAAAGGAGAGAAAAAAATATTGGGTAACAAAAAATATTGCTCCCCCTTGATTTTTGCATGATAGCTCCTCCTCAGATGAAGACCTCTTTAAATGTCAACTCCCCCTATAAAAAATTAGATAAAAATTTATCAGAAATTTTAAAATTCAGATAAAATTTCTGTCTGATCCCCCTGCACATAACAATCTGAATCTGTTAAACTCTAAAAATATTAATCTTTAAAAACATATGAGATTAACAACATATTTAATCAGATAAAAAATGTAAATTTAAAATTATATTTTGTATCAACTGAATGTTTCAATATAACGATTCAACATACCCAATTTGTATACCAAAAAATTAAGTCGTTTTTCATCTAAGACTTTGGTTAACAAATCCGCTAATTGATATTCAGTGGGTACAAATTATAATCAATACATTAACATTTTCTACATGGTCTTTTATAAAGTGATACCGGATGTCAATGTGTTTGGTTTTTAAATGTTGCACCGGATTTGAAGCTATTGCTATGGCACTTTGTGAATCACAGTAAATGGAAATCTTATGCGGTGTAAACCCGTAGTCTCTGAGTTGGCTATTCATCCACAACACTTATGAACACCACGACGATACTGCTACGTATTCAGCTTCTGCTGTTGACAGGGATACACAATGTTGCTTTTTGGATGACCAGCAGACGGGTTTGTCACCTAGGAATTGTACTGCTCCTGATGTACTATTTCGGTCCATTTTGTCACCTGCGTGATCAGCATTAGAGAAGGCAGTTAATGTAAATGATAGATTTGTCTTTTGGTCGTTCCACCATTCGCCAGACCTTCAACCTTTCAAATTGATTTAACTGTTCTTGCATAGCCACTATCCTGTCAGCATCCAGAAGTGCTTCTTTCACAGATTTAGGCTCAATCTTACTCAAAAAGTTTGAGAAAAGACAGTCGTTCATTGTAGCTCTTCTGGTTTTAACTGAGGCAGAAGGATCACCAATTATTTTCAGGTGGGTGAATCCTTGTCCATTTGAATGTATGTAGGTAAGGTTGAAATTGGTCTTGATTGGGGTTCAAATCCAGGTAGGGAATTCGGGGATTTACTTCAGAAGTTGATGGGATATTAACTGTGGTGGGGGTCCTTGAGTGTTAAGAATTCAGGGGGGTTTCAAAAGATTCTTGAGCTTGGATTTGTTGTACACTGTCTACGGGTAAGTGTCCGTCTGTTGTTGAAACCTCTCCAGTATCTTCTGAAAGTGGTTGGTGTGAATGATCGGAGACTACGACTGGATCTTAAATAATCCTGTCAGGAACCAAATTTAAAACATTAGGTTTGGTCATTTCAAAGTAGTCTTCATAAAAATTCTCAAACAACTTATTTAGATCATTCGTTTCAGCTTTCTGTTCAGATGACTTCATAGAAGTCGATTGTTTAAGTTTGGCTCCTAAACTGGTGTGTTTAGAAGCAATTACAACTCCTTCATCAAACTTAACATTGACGCTCTCGTTAACAGTCTTTGTCCTTTTGTTGTAGACTTGGAAAGCTACGGATTCTTTAGAATAGCCAATGAAGATGCCTTCGTCCGCTTTCTGATTGAATTTTCCCAAATTGTCTTTGTCATTTAGGATAAAGCACCTGCATCCAAAGACATGAAAAAATTTCACATTAGGGACTTGTTTATTTATCAGTTCATATGGAGTTTTTCCGAATCTCTTGTGAATGATTGATTTGTTTTGAGTAAGACAAACCCTTTCTACAGCTTCACTCCAAAGGAATAACGAAAGATTTGAGTAAGCCAACATTGTCCTAGCAGATTCCACAAGGGTGTGATTTCGTCGTTCAACTACACCGTTCTGTTGTGGAGTACGGGCTGCTGAATATTGATGAGTTATTCCCACAGAATTTAGAAACATCTCGAGTGACTTGTTCTTTAATTCTGTCCCATTATCATATCTAATGGTTTCAAATGATAGTTGCAGCTTGACTTGTATTTTGTGAATGAAGTCTATTATTGTCTCAGTAGCATCGGACTTGGATCTCAGGAAGAATACCCATGTATATCTCGAATAGTCGTCAACTATTACCAACACATATCTCTTCTTGTTAATGCTCTATACTCGCGTAGGCCCACACAAGTCCATATGTAGAAGTTCTAAAGCTCTCGTTGAAGAGTGTTCAACCTTTAACTTGTGAGACGCTCGTACCATCTTCCCTTTTTCACAAGCTGCACACAACTGCTCCTTCTGAAATCTGAGAGTTGGAAGCCCTTTGACTAACCCACCTTTTGCAAGGTTGGTTAATTCTTTGAAGTTCAAATGTGAAAGACGGCGATGCCATTGCCATGATACTTTAGATGTTGCTTTGGACAATAAGCTAACATCTTTCTTCAGATTGATATTGGCTAGATCTATAGAGTACAAATTTGTTTTTCTATTCCCTGCAAGTATCTCCTTCCCTTTCCCTAATCGAATGCTACACCGATTAGCTTTAAAGTTGACTTCTAAACCTTTGTCGCACAGTTGCCTAATACTAAACAGATTATGACCTAGACCGTCAATATAGAAGACCTTTTGAATTGTAATTTTGTCGTACTCAAGACTCCCATATCCTTTGATCGGACAAAATTTATCATTTCTAAATCGAACCGTCCAACATAATTTGTCAACAAAATTTGTGAGAGTTTCTCTCTGTCCGGTCATATGGTTTGAGCACCCGGAGTCAAGATACCACACATATTTTACCTATAAGACGAAAAAAGACGTGAGGTACCCACTTATAGTTGGGTACTTTGGATTTTAGTAAGTCATGTGGTTTGTCT
Organism: Centrapalus pauciflorus; assembly: GCA_020465985.1. NCBI lineage: Eukaryota > Viridiplantae > Streptophyta > Magnoliopsida > Asterales > Asteraceae > Centrapalus > Centrapalus pauciflorus. The sequence goes on from JAANYP010000396.1 coordinate 190,755, forward strand.
TTATACTTCTAAACAGATAATGTCTTTGACTTGGAAACCCACTTTTTAACAGTGTGTTTAGGACTCCATTTTTGTACAGTTCTTTGTGGAACTGATTTTGAAATATACATCTTTAGAACCATTTCCTGTTTAAAAGTCGGAACCTTTTTCTTCGGTAACCAAACAAGCTTATCATAATAATGTAAAGATTTGGTATGCAACACATGACAATGAGCAGAATTTAAAGCAAGTACATCAGTACGAGAGTATTTAGCACAACGTTTATCTGTAAATTTATTACAAACAGAATTATCTAGTTGACTAATCCTATCAGTAACAAATTTTTCTTTAATTCTTCACTCTTGTCTTAATCTATTGTTTTTCGTAGCTTGTTGCTTCTTTCGCCATTCTTTCATTCATGAACTTTTCACAATACAATCTGACATAATAGAAACACGAGAATTAGTCGATTTAGAATTATGTTTATTCTGCAAAATTCTCCTACCTTCGGAAGTATGTGCCTTCTTTGCAATAGAATCCTTTGATGAAGATGATTCGCCTTTTTCAAAATTTGAAGAAAATTAACCTTTGTTTTCTCCTTGTTCTTTTGTAAAACCGATGAATTTTCTAATGTAACCTTAGATTCTGTAGATATTCTTTTCAGAATACTTACAGGTTCTTTTGGTTTTTCAGCTTGTTTGTCATGTAAAGGTTTAATAAATTCATTTATTTTGACAAACATCTCCTCCAATGAGTTGAAATCGAAGTTCATGTACAGATCAAATTCTTGTTCAGAATTAATAGAATCAGGGTTAATTAAATGTTTCTGATCTGGTTGAGATTTGTTTTCAAGTTGATTTTGCAATTTTAATTCCGAAGTTTTAATTTTAGCCTTAAGTTTATCATTTTCTGACTCAAAAGTTTTGATTTTCCATTCAAGATCAGAATTTATCTTCTCAATAATTGAATTTGGTATATTTGTCTTTTGAGAATAAGTAGTATTTTCAGATAAATCCTTTTCAGAATAAGTCTGAATATACTCTTCAGAAATGCAAGAAGATAACTCTCATTTAATCTGTTATAATCTACAGTATTCTGCATTTTATCAGTTCTCAACCTTTTTAAATCTTCACCCGATTCTACTTCATCCGAAGCTTTCATAAAAACCATTTGTAATCCTAACTTTATATATCTGACATCATATATAGTTGGTGAACTTGAAATTGCTTTTGTCAGATATTTAGGATTCGTCTAACCTATACCTGATTTTGAACTATAAAATTTAGTATCTTTAGGTTGGTTCAAATATATAGTTTGATCTGTTTGACCTCGTTTAATAAACTCATCTTCTAAAGATTTAATTTTCTCATAAAGCTTTGTTCTTTCATTAAAGATAGAATGATATTTCACAGAATAACTTGATGATTCTAATTCAACTAAATTCAGTTTTTCTTTTAAGTCAGATATATTGTTATTCAGTTTTTGAATTTCACTTTGAAAATCATTGGTATTATCTTGTAAATCTGATACAACTCATAATGCTAATGCCTTATCCTTGGAAAACTCTATCACTAAAGCATGTTCTTGAGTAAATTTGTTTTCCAAGGAATGGGCATTTTTCTTTTCGGCTTTTAAAGATTTTTCAAATCTTTTTAACATATAAGCCATTTGAGTCAGTTTCTGTTCAAGCATACAGGAGTTATCTTCATCAGAATCAGAATTAGTTTGTACCTCTGGTGTCTCTGAACTTTCTGATGAATCTGTATCTGAATCATCATCATCCTTTTCCTTACTACACCCCACATATCATGTTGCCATCAGTGCCATCTCTTCTGTCAGTTCCTTATCATCATCAGACTCCTTTTGTTCTTCAGTTTCCTTATCAGTCAGACCCACCCAAACCTCATCTTCCGCAATCATGGCAGTCTAACTGAGTTCAGAATCTTTAAATACTCCAGACTTCAAACAGATATGTGCATCTTCGTCTAGAATATCTCATCTTCGGATAATTGGAGCCAGTGATCATCTTCAGCCATCAAAGCCTTACCGGCCTCTTTTTCCTTTGCCAGCAGTGTCTTGCGAGTGTAATATTCTGAATTCTTAACTACAAGAAATTTGCATTCTCTAGCAAAATGGCTTGGCTTGCTACAGTTGTAGCATTTTTGCTCAAAATCCTTCTTTGCAGGCTTATCAGATTTCTCATTTTTCTCAGCTTTCATGCCACTGCTCTCTCCCAATTTATCATATCTGTGTTTCTTCTCATAATTCCATGAGCCTGTCTTATACCGCATCTTATTGTTGGTCGGTTTGCGGTAGAACTTCTTCTGAAATGCCTTCGTCAGCAAGGCCATCTATTTCTTCATCTCTTCAATTTCATAATCAGTTGAGGAATCAGATGAATCTGAATGTGATGAACTACTGCTCACTACAACCCGTTCTCCTTCTTTAGGTTGTATTTATACTTCTTGTCAGTCAATAGAGCTAAAGGATAAACAGTTTCCTTTTCAGCCTTTTTCTTCCCAGACATTTTCCTTAAAACAACTTTTTTGTAGTTGTTAAGGTTTTCAAAAACCATATGGAAGTCCATGTCGTCAATCTCTTTTGTTTGCTGAATTATCATTGAATACTTATCCCACTCCGGATTCAGCACGTTCAGGAATTTGACATGTATATCCAAATTTGATTTGGTCACACCATTCCTTTTCATCTCACTGACCAGATTGACGAACCTTAGATAAGTACTTTCCAGCAGTTCTCCTTCTCTGGCTCTGAATTTTCAAATGTCATCAAACAGTTTCAGGCTCTGTTTGTTGCTGCCCTGTCTGAACCTCTCATCAATTTACATACCTCATCCCAGATGGATTTGGCTATTTTTGTATTGGTTAGACAGGTATATATAATTGGGTATTGATATCAGCAAAATCTTTCTAGCAGTCTTGTCTCCAAGTTTTCTTCGTTTTTGTGCTTCATTAAGATTTGTGACCTCAATTGTTCTTTCCAGGATAGGAGGGTTGCCGTTTGGTACTGCGGGTATGGTTTCAAGGAAAACAGCTGGTCCCTCATGTAGTGATTTCAGCATTTCTTCTGACAGGTCATGGAAACTGATGAATTCTAGGAATCTTTCACTGAAGAATGGGTTCTAGTCTGATTTAACTAGAAGCTCTGTCATTGAGGTACGAGTCTTGATATGAGGTAACTTAGAACCATATGCATCAAATCATACTACTTTTGGTACCCATCGGAGAATGGATCCTTTCTAGTTAGGAGTTTTAGTTTCAGATATTACATTGACAACTTTAGGAACCCATATTGCATTTATGTGTGGACCTGATGCAAAACCGTTTGGCATCCATTTGAATGTGGGGCCAAATGGATTTGAAACCTTAGGCGATAAAATCGCCTTTGATTTGAGAGACTTTTCATTTTCCTTTTGGCATCTGATGATGCATTGTTTTTAGTTTTCTTTTTCTGAACTCGTTTATCAAGATATGAAACATATTTATTCATCTCAGGCACTTGACGTCTAAAACGAGTAGGGCATATAGCAAACATTTCAGAATAATGAATATTTCAAACAAGCATTAGAATTCATCCTATCAATTGATACAAAGCTAGACAGCATAATAGCCTTCTGACAATGAAACTTGAAAATTATTGCATGGTTGTTTTTGAGATCCTCCTTACATGATCTATAAGAACAAAATGAAAAGTGTTTGTATGTTTGGAAAATATAGGTTGAGAGGCAGTTCCTTGGTGAGTGGGTTTCGTTGAGGACTTTGACTTACTCTTGGTCCATTTGGAAACCTCTGGTTTTGACGAATTTGAACACTCACCTTTGTGATATTTAAAGAAACCTCAATTTTGGTTTTACCCTTGACAGATGATTTATTTAAGACATTAGTAGGAGGAGAGGTTTTTGAAGCTTTTAAGTAAGAATGTAACTTTTCGAAAACAGTGTTAAACCATTCTTTGAGTTAAGTCTATACTTTGTTCAAAAAAATCATTTTTCAAAAATTTCCACACATGTAAGAAGGGCTTCTTGACTGGCAGAAGCTTTCTCACGAGCGATCCTTAATTACTCTTCTAGAACTTTATTTTTATATTGAAGAAGAGTGGTAGAAATATAAGGATGAGGAATTGGTTTAACAGGTTTAGCTTTCATTTCTGCCGATGAATAGCTATTGAAGAAGTCATCCTCAAGAGTGGGTACTCTGTAAGGAAAAACTGTCGTTGAGCTTTTCATAAGCAAAAGGAATTTTCTTGTTTTCTTTTTCATTGCTCTTTTCCTCCTCCTGGGCCAGGACTTCTTTAGATGAGTGATGAAAGAAGGCCTGATACCCACGTCCCATATATCTTCTACGAAATAACATTGGTAATACCGATTGAGTCCTTTTCCAAAACTTAGGGTTTGTATAACCAATTCTTTCTTTGGAATAGTCATGGTTTCTTTCGGTTGATAAAGATGAATAGTTTGATCAGTTTTACCCCATTTAAGAAATTTATCATCGAGGTCTTTTATCTGGGAGTACAAACCTATTCTTTCTCAATCATTTTGTACTTTCTCTCATTTTCCAAATTTTTGACATTTAAAGACTCAAGGCGTTTTGTCAAAATTACTACATTTGACTTCAATCAACTCTTTTCCTCAGTGATTGTATCAATACAATTCTTAAGGTAAGCATTCTTAACCTCAGCCATAACCTTTTCACGCAAGAAGGTTTTTACAAGAATATGGTCGTGTAACCAATTCTTTTCAAAAGTTTCCACTTGTTCTTTGATAGTTTGAATTAAGCGTTCAGCTTTAACACACTTATCTTTTTCAACATTAAATTTATTTTCTAAATAAAGAATTTGAGTGTGCCATTGTAGGTCCCAAAAGGTTTCCCTAGTGTATTGTTCTAAGCTGTAGGGGGGTTAATACAGCAAACTAAAACTCAACACTTTTTTCTCAATGTTTGTGTACATTATTAACAAGTGTTAATTACAAACAAGCTTGGCTGCGGAAAGGTTCAAGCTGAGATGACAGATACGACAGATATTTAACTAGTCTAGTAGACACTCAGACTAGATACAATGAAAACACTCACTAAGATGAACTCACTGTTTTACAAGACACAGATGGACAACTTGAATAAGAACAGCTTGGACACACGTTACTGTTTCATTCAAGCAGACTTGCATACATGGAAAACACACTTCTATGCACGATCTGAATTTCTCACGTACTCTTGGTTATCTCACAATCCTTAGAAGCTTCCTTTTATACTCTCACTGAGAATCTCAGTGAAGCTTCTTCATTGGACGATGAGATAGTGGGATGTCTTTCCAAAAAGACAAAACAACTTTTCTGCACATTCTTATAAAGCAGACTTGTTTTCATGTGGCAGAATCTTTGTCCTTTTTTTTTGTCTCTGTTGCAGAAGCCTTAACCAAAAGAGGAATGTCAACTTTGAATCTTTCTTCCTTTGTTAAGGCCATTTTGATATAAGAAATGGTCTGTCACCCATTTCAAATATCCACTTTGTCTTCATGTAACAGAATTGCGTAGGCAGCTTTTGCATCTTCTGTTTTCCACTTTGTCTTCGACTTTGTAAATTGATCTTGTAGTCCAAAACAATAAACGAGGAGTTGGAAACATATTTCATAAAGTGTTTAGCGTGTTCACAAAGAACAGGTTTTGGTCACAAAGAACAGAACACTTAAAATTTGTCCAAGCTGCTCAACAGAATAGAGCAGCGTAGACAGTTTATGTCCAGCCTGTTCAACAAAATGAATATCTTGGGCAATCTTACTTAGTTGCAACGAATGCAACAGGGTAAACAGCTTTGACTTATATTGCAAATCATTTTCAGGTTTCAATAAGGCATTAAAAGGCCTTAAATTATACCTTTAAGTGCATCAAACAAGTTTGATTAAAAATCTCCCCCTAAGATGTAGAGCAGGTTTGACTGAGGCCTTTTTGTGCCTAACAGTCTCCCCCTATTTGCAATAATCAGTCTAAGCTAATTTTATCAATACTCACTATATATTTTTACAATACACTTTGTTGAAATAAAATAACAACATTTGAGTAAGGTAAAGGATCAGTTTATATATACAGATTTCGATTACAGAAACAACACATGTTTTTACAAGAGTACAACTAATGTACTAATGTAGATTACAACTAATGCAAAGTAAAAGTTACAACAAATGCAACAATGTACAACTAATGTACATAAAATTTCAACATGTTGGACTGTTGATGATGGGAGCAAATAATGGCAAGCGTGTCCAACTGATGGACAACTTCCATTCTTCATCTACTCCAGTAGTAGATACCTCAAGGCAGTGGTGGAACTCCTTCTTCGAACATTTCTTCAATCCGTTCCCTGGTTTCATCCATTTCCTCCATTTCAACTCTTAGGAATGCGAAGCTGGGATGTTGAAGCTCTCCTCTCTCATAGAAACCCATGAGCTGATCCTAGATAGCTGCTCTCCATTTATAGATTGCCAAAAAGAGTTAGCAAGTGTAAAAGCAATGAGCTGTTGACCAACCTTGTGCAAATTCTGATGCTCTCTGGAAACACTTTTTCTTTGTAAGGGGATCTACAAAAAATACACCCAGCTCAGGTTCTTCAATCAGCTTATCCTCCTCATGTTCTACTCCCTTGGGTAGGCTGTGATCTACTCCTTTGATTTCCACGGGTAAATCACCTTGGTCAATCATTATCAGGAGTTCTTCCAGCTCTGTATCCTTTCTCCTTCTCTCGGCCTTTATCTTGGGTGTAACCACTGAGGTACCCTTGATTTGTTCTTCTGTGATCAGGCCAAGATCCTTCACTCTTTCCATTAACTTTTTGACATATGCGAAGATAGTCTTGGCAGTTTCAGACTTAGACTGGCTTAGGGCAACTGCCAACTCTACCAATTCTCTGAATCCCATTTGTGCAACGTCAGTGTGTTCATATGATTCTAGTTCTGGACCTTCAGCACCCATACTGGTTATCTGTAACTTCCACTGTTTTCCTTTTCTTGAAATGGGAACAACTTTGACAATTGGTTCCCTGGCAAGGATTCTGTTTGCAACATCAAAGAACTTTTTCCTTGCAAAGTTGTCAAAGTGAATATGGGCTCTTGTAGAGGAGGATGCTTTCTTAGACTTGGTCACAAAGACCTGAGCACCCTGTTCGTTTTCACCTTCCATTTCAACCACCGACTCTCTAGCAGCCTCTAGCAATTTTCTTTGGACATCCAAAGAAGGCATTTTAATTTTATTTGCCTCCTTCAACGCAAAGGTTCTTGCAGCTTTGGCAGAGGCTTCTTCTTTCTTTAGTTTTTCAAGGGCTTGGAGCTGTTCATCTTTGTATTCATAATACTTCTCCATAGAGACACCCATATCTTTAGCTCTGGCCTTGTCAAACTTCAGTTGTGCAGCTTTTGGGTAGTCAGGGTCTACAGATGCTTTCTTCTTTCCTTTAGCTGTTGTAGTTGGAACAGCTTCAGGATCCTCTTCCTCTTCTTCTTCTTCCTGTTCCAGTATCAGATGTCTCCTTCTGCTTGGCCTGTCCCCAGGAATGGATTCCTCCGCCTCATATTGTGCAGGGTTTGAAGATCCAGCCTGAGTAGGGTGAGCAGCTTCAGTTTGATGGGAGACATCCTCAGTGGGACTTGTAGGACCTGTTTGTGATACACCTGCTGCTTGACCAACAGATGCTGATTTCTCCGTAGAAGAAGAAGAAGATTTCTCCCCCTTAGGCTTGGTCTTTGAGGCAGATAACTTCCACCCCTTTGAAGGAGATGGCACATAGCCTTCAACATGTGGTCTGCTCGGAGAAACAAATTCAGCAGGCATAACAGGAGTTTTGGCAGCAGGTTTTGGGCCAACCAGGCTATGCACTAAGAAAGCCAGGTTGTCCTTGACCTCTGCAAGCTGGGTAAGGCAGTTCTGAAGAGAGGTAGATTGAGAAGCAGCAATAGAGGACAGCTTAGAGAGAGTTTCCCTGTCAGAAGCTGTGAACAATAAACTTTGAAGTTGTGCAAGATGGAGTTCAAGAGACTATTGCACATCATCAAGGTTTGATGACACTGAATTGGATAGAGAGACTATTAGAGTGCTTAAGCTAGCCAATGTAGAAGGAAGGGTAGTTGTGCAAGTGTTTAGGAGAGTGGACAGCTGCCATGAAGGACACAGAGTCCTGCTGAGTGGAAAGAATAGAGGAGAGGGTAGTGGAGATAGTTTGCAGCTGTGCAGTGAGTGCAAGCAGCTGTGAATATTGATCAGCTTAAGGAGGGGTTGGAAAGGAATTCTGGAATGAATCAAAGAATCCTTTAAGCTGTGCAGACATAGAGTCTGATATGATGGATGCTAGAGAGGTCATGGAGTTTTCCAAAGAACTAACTTTGTTGGTCAGCAATAATAGTTGATTCTTCAAAGGAAGATCTTTGGGGGATGGAGGACTATGGGTGGATTGTTTGTATGGTGTGGATGGTGAAGAATGAGAATGGGATGATGATGAGGCAGGTGTTTAAGGATGTGTGGGGGAAGGTAGGGATACTTTGGAGAGAAGTTCCATTGCCTGGGCATAGGTGAAATGGCCCAGCTTGGAAGGGTCAATGGATCATTCAGCAGTGGCTATATCTTCTTCATAAAGAGATGGGGAAGGAGATGGTGGCCTTTCAGATGCTGCTTGTGTTGCAACACCTTCATCAAGACCTTGGGTGGTTCCCTCAGCAGTGCCTTGGTTCACTGGCACCTCTTCATGGAGAGAGGGGATGTGCATTTCAACATCAGCAGTGGTGAAACCTACTGATGGAATTTGCATTTGAGGAGCAGCCTCACCAGAGGGATGGTCTGTTCCTTGTGGGTCATCAGCTTGGGAGGTTGGTCCTTCAGCAGCTATTTGGTGTACATCAGCTACATCACTAGGAGTAGAAGTTTGAGGCTGATCTGTTGGATGGTCTATTCCAGCAGGTTTGGCACCTCGTGCAGACTCAGGTTGTGTTAGAGAAGTATGAGGTGGAGACTGTGTGGACTCAGTGTAGAGTGGAGTGGACTCCTGTCTTTCAATACCCTTAGCCTGTTGGGAGGCTGGGATAGTTGATGTGGTAGTCTCCATGTGTACAACTGGTTCCTGTTGGGAGGAACTAGAGGGTCTAGCCTGACTCTAGGTGGACTCAGATTGGAGGGAAGCCTGCTCCAAAGATGTTGGACCTTCTCCTAAAATAGGAGAGGCAGCATGGGTTGCTTCTTTTTCAACTGACTCCTGTTGAGAGGAGCCAGAGGGGCTAGTTTGGGTAGGTGGTTTCTTCCTAGCTAATGATTTTCTCCTTGAGTATTATGACATTGTGGGGGATTGAGGAGACTTAGCAGGGAATTGTGTTTGGAATGGTGGTGAGTCTGGGTCAGAAACAGGGGGGTTAAGTTGTTCCATAGTCTCAGGTGCCACAAAGTCACTAGCCACAAAGGCTTCAGGTTCAACAGATGAATCAGGGTGAGAATTCTGCTCCCCCTCAGCCACAGAGGCTGATGGGGCAGACTTTGACTTATCTATTTTAGTCTTCTTGCGGACAGGCTCAACTTGAGTCGATTCCAGGACCCTTTTGACAACTTTGGGCCTGGATTTGGATTTTCCTTTGAGAGAAATCACTGGATCCACCCTCACAGTAGAGGGTACTTCCACCATGCCAAGCAACTTTCTCATATGTGTAGAGAGAGGAGGTTCATTGGGAAGAACAGGGGTATAGAAAACTCTATTCCCAATTACTGGGAATGCAGCAATAAGTAACATAGGCTGAGAGTTATAGAGATGCTCACCAAAGATATGCTTGAATATGAGGCTCAGAAACCTTGGATATCTGACAGGAGCTGGACATGTTTCTTGCTGTACCAGGTTCCTCAAATTCACAAAAATCCAACGAGCCATGTTCAGTGTAGTCCCATCCACAAGCTGTAGGACTATTAAGATTTCATCACGGCTAAGCTGGTCAAAAGAACCAACTTTGCTGCTGAAGCACATTACCACATAGGCAAATAAAAAGCTGTAGGTTGGTGAGAGATCCTTTCTGAACAGCGTGGCTCCAACTTTGGGTTCTGCTACACCACAGAAGCGTAGCAGGTTTCGCATCTGATCATTCTCAGGCTGTGGCTGGTCATATGTTTCAGCCACAGGAAGATGAAGAACTTCCCTGATGAGATCAGTAGTTATCTCTATGGTCTGAGTCCCATTGAGAATAGTTCCCCTGATGATTTTGGTCACTGGATCATAAGCACAAGTGTACCAAAACCCATACACCATCTCCTGGTACAGGACACCAGGAGATGCAGTCATGGCATAGTGTATGGGGTGAACCTTCAGAAACTCCACCATGTTTTCATAACCCTTCCCCACATAGTTTTTGGGAATGGTTTGGTTTGCAATGTAGTTTGTGGGTTTCGGGGTTAGCAACATGGTAATAGAGGGGTGTTTCTCAACATTCCTTACCAACGAATACTAGAAGCAAAGGGTTGTTTTTGTGAGCCATTTTTGGAGTAGTGGAAAGACGAGTACTGGACACTTAGTCGATTTTGGGTTCTTTCGGTAGTTATGGTAGTAGTAGAGGAAGAAGAAGATGAAACAGTAGAGGGGGAATTTATAGGATTCGAATGTGAGTGGGTAGGATAGAGAAAGGTTTGGGTGGTTGATTTGAAATGTTCTTTAACGGAAAACGGAACGGTTGTCAGACCACTTGAACCCTTTTTGTCACAAACACACGTTAACACACATTAATCATAGGTAATTAAGTTAAATAAATACAGAAATTAAGTAACTTAATTATGTAGAAAGGTAATTAAAACTGATGTTCTAAGCTGTTGTGCAAACCTGTGATAACCAGGTTTCATCACAAGCTGTTCGTTCCTCAAGCTATTTATTCAACCTGTGCAGCTATATGAGAACAAAATCTGTTCAATAGCTGATCAGGTTACAAGACAGTGTCTTGTATGACAGATTGAGAGAATGAGCAGGTTGGATGTTGGTTCAACAGAACAGGTTTTGGAGTGAGAAACTTATTTTGTTAAACCTGTTATTCGTCCAAGCTGTCCAAGTTTTCGGAATTTGGCTAAGTATAGAAGTACGCAAAGCCTGTTCTGTCTAAGCTGATCTGATAAACTTGAGAAGTTTGAGACATACGATATCTTAGATCATCAATGACACTTAGTCACTTTTATTTAACATGCCCATCTTGCTTACAAGGTAATTAAAGGTGTTTTCATCAAGAGGTTTGGTGATAATGTCTGCAAGTTGTCCATCTGTGGAAATAAAAGTTACCTGCACATTACCTTTCTGGATGTGATCCCTGATAAAATGATGTCTGACTTCAATTTGCTTTGTTCTGGAATGAAACACTGGATTGTTGGAGATGGCTATGGAACTAGTATTATCGCACAGAATAGGAGTCTTCCTATATACAAGCCCATAGTCTTCAAGCTGATGCTGCATCAATAGAATCTGCCCACAGCAACTTATACTCAGCTTCAGTAGTAGAAGTAGAAACTGATTTCTGCTTCTTTCTACACCAACTGATCAACTTACCACCAAGGAGTTGACATCCACCTGTTGTGCTGTTTCTGTCTAGCCTGCAGCCTACAAAATCAGAATCTGAATATCCTGTTAGCTCAAGACTTGAGTCTTTGGGAGACCAAAGACCAAAACCTGGTGTTCCCTTAAGGTATCTGAATATTCTTTTTACATCAGCTAGATGTGATTCCTTAGGATCAGCTTGAAACCTAGCACATAAACAGGTAGCAAACATAATATCTGGTCTACTAGCAGTTAAATATAGCAAGCTCCCAATCATGCCTCTGTAAGCTGTTACTGAAACAGCTTTGCCACTGGCATCAGCATCCAACTTTACATTGGTTGCCATTGGGGTTTTGATAGGAGAACTTTGATCAAATTTAAACTTTTTCAAAAGATCTAAAGTGTACTTTCTTTGATTTATGAATATTCCATTTGAGGTTTGTTTAACATGTAATCCTCGAAAGAATGTAAGTTCACCCATCATACTCATTTCATATTTTGATTTCATGAGTAGTGAAAAATTCTTGCATAACTGCTCATTAGTAGAACCAAATATTATGTCATCCACATATTTTGGAACAAGCATAATATCTGACTTCACCTTCTTTATGAACAATGTGGTATCCACTTTACCTCTGGAATAACCATTGCTCATAAGGAATTCAGATGTTAGAGTGTCATACCAGGCTCTAGGGGCTTGTTTTAGACCATAGAGGGCTTTGTCCAACTTATAGACAAAACCTGGGTGATGTTCATTTTCAAAACCTGGAGGCTGCTTGACATACACTTCTTCTTGCAACTTTTCATTCAAAAATGCACTCTTTACATCCATTTGAAATACCTTCATACTCTTGTGGGCAGCGTAGGCTAGAAACAAACAATTTGCTTCTAACCTGGACACTGGAGAAAATGTTTCATCATAGTCAATGCATTCTTCTTGTCTGTATCCTTGAGCAACCAGTCTTGCCTTATTTCTAATGACATGACCTTGCTCATCCATTTTGTTCCTGAAAACCCATTTAGTGCCAATTATTGTTTTACTTTTAGGTGCAGGGACCAGCTTCCATACTTTATTTCTCTCAAACTGATTGAGCTCTTCTTGCATGGTAGTGATCCAATTGGCATCTTTTAGTGCTTCATCCACTTTCTTAGGCTCCATCTGGGACACAAATCTAGAAAACATACAAAAGTTTCCTAAGCTGTCCCATCTTGTTTGCACGCCTTTGTTGATGTCACCAATTATTTGATCATTGGGGTGACACCTAATCCACTTAGGATCTTGCCTCAATGAAGATTCTCCTGAGTCATTTGCATCTTCAACAGGTTTTGTTTAGCAGCTTTCAAGTTTTTCAGACACACTGTTATGTTGAGCCTGTTCACTTGTTGAACATGACTCTCCATTGTTGAACATATCAGCAGAGGATCCAGGAAAATCAGCATTGATTAGTTCAGGATATGGTGTTGTAATTATGTCAGTATACTTATTCACACAGGGTGTATCAACATAGTCATCATCATGTCCATTGTGGTTAACAGGTTCCACTCTGGGTGTAGTGGAAGCTTTTGAGTCCTTTTCTTCATTAATGGAATGCATGAGATCATCAAAGCTGAACTCTCTTAAAACTGATTCAGAAACAGCTTTGGTGGAAGCACTCCTAGACTCCTCAAAGGTGACATTGATAGATTCATCTATCACCTTTCTTTTGTAGTTGTATACTCTGTAGGCTTTGGAGATAGCAGAATATCCAACAAACACACCTTCATCAGCTTTGGGTTCAATTTTTGCCAGCTGGTCCCTCTGATTCAGAATGAAGCAGGGACATCCAAACACATGGAAATAGCTATTATTTGGCCTTCTCCCTTTGATTAACTCATAGGGAGTCTTCTTGAACCTTTTCACCACCAAGGATCTGTTTTGGAAGAAGCAGGCAGTGTTCACAGCTTCAGCCCATAATGATGAAGGTAAACCTGATGCACCCAACATGGTTCTAGCAGCTTCAATAAGAGTTTTGTTTCTCCTTTCAGCCACTCCATTTTGTTGTGGAGTTCTCACAACTGAAAAGTTTTGTGAAATCCCTCTTTCTTCACAGAAGTCTTCAAGAGTACTGTTTCTGAATTCAGTACCATGATCACTTCTAAGCTGCTTAACTTGAGCAAAGTTCAGCATCTCCATCTTTTGGATAAATCCAATGATTTCTTTAGCAGCCTCTCATTTGCTCTTCAGAAAGATCACCCATGTAAACCTGGAGAACTCATCAACCATTACTAGAGTGTATCTTCTACCTCCTAGACTTGGGACACTGACTGGTCCAAACAAGTCCATGTGGATTAAGAAGAGAGGAGTATCAATAGAGAAGTTATGCTTAGATTTAAAAGATGTTTTTCTCTGCTTGCCTTTCTCACAAACTGTGCAGAGTTTATTCTTAACAAAGGTTATAGAAGGCAAACCTGTTACCAACTCTTTCTTACAGAGTTTGTTGATATTCTTGAAGTTCAAGTGTAATAGCCTTTTGTGTCATAACAAGTTCAGGTCTGCATTGCTTTTAGAGATAAAGCAGGTTTTAGTTGTGGGATCAGCAGATTTCATGACCACAACATATACACCTTTCTTCCGTTATGCACACAACACAACTTTCCCTTGGGAATCCAATATGTAACCCAGGTGCTCATCAAAGTTAACGTTCTAGCCAGCATCACACACTTGACTTATGCTTACAAGATTGTGTTTCAGCCCAGACACATAGGCTACTCTTTTGAATGTAGCAGCACCAGCTTGAAGAGTTCCATATCCTTCTGTGGATCCCTGTACATTGTCACCAAAGGTGACTTTTGGCCCTTTTTCAGGCCTGAGATCATTCAGCAGATCCTTACAACCTGTCATGTGCCCTGAGCAGCCACTGTCCAAGTACCAAACCTGGGATTGTTGTTTGACCTGCAGAGTGTGATGAGTTCTCCTACATCATCAACATTTATTGATGGACCAGTGATTTCCAAACTAATATTCCCTATTTGGATTGTATCAGCTTGGATACTATCCTCATTGACCATATTATTTTCAACAATGCTTGTTTTTGCAATGTTGGAACTAGCAGAGTCAACCGGCCTTATGTCCTCAGTTTCAGGACAGTCTTTGGCCATATGTGTCTTCCTCCCACATTTATAACATTTTCTCTTTTTGGCCTTTTTGGTAGAAGTACTTCCAGAAACACATTCTGAATCACTTTTGTTGTTCTCTTCTGCAGGTTTAGCAAACTTATTACTATTTTTAGAAGAATCAACACTTTGGGTGGAAGGCACAACGACAACAGCTTTACCTGTATCCTCTTTCCTCTTTTTAGGTTGAGCAATGGCTTTGCCTTTGCCCTTACTGAGATGTGATGGATGTTGCCTATCAACATAATCATTGCTTTTGGTTTTGAAAGACTTACCTTCATTTATAGCCAACTTTCCACTATGATTTAAAAACTTATTTGAAATCACGCAGATTTATTTTCAACATAAGACTTACCCCTGTTGAAAGCAGGCTGCTTACCTTTTGAAAACTTTTTCTTAAAATGATCAGCATCAAAGGGATTAATAGGTCTCTTACCATCAGCTTTAGATCCAGAGCCTGTCTTGTTAACAGGTTTAGTGTCCACAGCTGCAGTTTGAGCTTGTTTTCGTTTCTTTTGCTTGTGTGAACCAGCTGAGCACTTAACATACTGATTTGATGGAGAACACATACTGTCATCAGCTTTCGGAGCTTTTTCACACAAGCTGTCAATACTTTGTGGCCTGACAAACCTCTTTGTTGAGACTAGCTTACCATTTACTTTCTGGATGAAAGTACTTGGAAGCTCACCAAGAGTGGATAAGTCATTTTTCAGATTATTTATCTCAACAATTGAAGTTGCTTTGTCAAGATCCCCTCCAAGATAGGCTTGGATTTGAGCAGAGATCTGTTGACTGATACAATGACTGACTTTTTGTGCAGATTGGCACCAAGAGTCAACAATCTTTTGAAGCTTGGCATGCTTTGTGTCTGTTTCTCTCTTTTCTTCTAATAAAATGGAATTGATTTGTTTTAATTCATCAAGTTCAGTTTCCAACTTATGGAAGCTGTCCAGTTTACTAGTTTTTATTTCAAAGTCAGTTTTTAGTTTGAGGATTTCAGACAACAAAACATTATGCTTCTCAATAGAAGCTTTTAGATCAACAAGCAAATATTCAAACATTCTCACTTTTTCATCAGAACTGTAAACCAAAGGATTTTGTACCTTATACATCATTGTTGGGTTCTAGTTCTTTAAGCTGCTGAGGGCTTCAGCTTCAGCCAAGTCTTGTTTGAAGTTGCTTGTTGATGGGATATCAGTGTTGGCCATCAGACAGTTGTTATCTTCTTCATCTGATGATGAGTCAGATTCCCCCCAGTCACATGTCTCAGCCATAAGTCCCTTTGGTTTGTTGGAAACCACCGAGTCTTCGAACTTCCTCAGCTTAGCCATGGCCATTAGGTACTTAACCTTGTAGCCATCGTCCCTGTTTGTCTTGAATGGTTTGGATGATGAGCCAATAGCTTTAGACACACAGTCAGCAGCTATATGACCTGTTTTGCCACATTTAAAGCACTCAGCCTTAGTTTTATCAAATGCCTTCTTTCTTATGGCACCTGATTTCTTTTGGAACATTGTTCCACCAAACCACTTCTTGTTGAATTTTCTGATAAGATTTGCTCATCATCTAATTCAGCAAGATCTTCACAGTCTTCCTCCTAAGACATTTCTTCCCTTTCATCGTCAGCCTATAGATCAGGTTGTGTGAACACATCACACACCTGAGCAGCAGGTTGTCTCACGCTGGCTACTAAGGCAGCACCTCTTTTAGACATTTCCAAGGAATTTCTTTTCTGTTGCCTTGACTGCTCATCATTTACTAAGGATCCATACAGATTTACAAGATCCATACCTTTGATGGTTCCTGAATTTCTTAAGATAGTGGAAAAATAATTCCATTCTTCAGGCAGAATGTCCAAAAATTTGTTTACCAGGGTTAGGCTGTCCTTGGTGATCCTAACATCTTTGAGATCATCGATTAGAGCAGTGAACCTGTTATAGGTTTCTATGAGAGACTCATTTGGCTTTGCAAAGAAGAGTTCATACTGTCTAACAAGATTGTTAATCCTGTTATCTAGTGTGATAGTGGGACCATCGTAGAGGGTACACAAAGTATCCCACATCTCCTTTGCAGTCTTCATTTTCTCAACCTGTTTGAACATATCATCAGGAAGAGAAATGACCAGGTGGTTCCTGGCTTTTTCATCAAGAGCAACCAGCCTTTTGTCTTCATCAGACCATTGAGCTTTGGCCTTTTCAAAGGTTCTGATCTTAGGGGCAGCTCCTTCAGCAGCAGGAGTGATAGTATTAATAGAGGTTGGCACATAGGGACCCTCCATTACTATCTTTGGCAGTTGTACATCCGAATTCTCTAAGTAGAGCTTCATTCTGCACTTCCAACCAGAGAAGTTTTGATGATTTCACTTGGGGGGTTTGGCCATAGAACCATTGTCATAGTAGGATGAGGAACTGGCAGCACTGTTGTCCATGGGAAAGTAGGGAGAATGAGAGATCTAGAGTTTACACACACTCTATCTGCTCTGATACCAGTTGTAGGTCCCAAAAGGTTTCCCTAGTGTATTGTTCTAAAATGTAGTGGGAGGGTGAATACAAACAAGCTTGACTGTGGAAAGGTTCAAGCTGAGATGACAGAAGATGTTTAACTAGTCTAGGACACACTCAGACTAGATACAATGAAAACACTCACTAAGATGAACTCACTGTTTTACAAGACACAGATGGACAGCTTGAATAAGAACAGCTTGGACACACGTTACTGTTTTATTCAAGCAAACTTGCATGCATGGAAAAACACACTTCTATGCACGATAGGAATTTCTCACTCTTGGTTATCTGTCAATCCTTAGAAGCTTACTCTTATACTCTCACTGAAAATCTCAGTGAAACATCTTCATTGGACGATGAGATAGAGGGATGTCTTTCCAAATAGACAAAACAACTTTTCTGCACATTCTGATAAAGCAGACTTGTCTTCATGTGGCCGAATCTTTGTATTTTTGTTTTGTCTCTGTTGCAGAAGGCTTTAACAAAAATAGGATGTCAACTTTGAATCTTTCTTCCTTTGTTAAGGCGATTTTGATATAAGAAATGGTCTGTTACCCATTTCAAATATCCACTTTGTCTTCATGTAACAGAACAACGTAGGAAGCTTTTGCATCTTCTGTTTCCACTTTGTCTTCGACTTTGTAAACTGATCTTGTAGTCCAAAACATTACATGAGGACTTGGAAACATATTCCATAAAGTGTATAGCCTGTTCACAAAGAACAGGTTCTGTTCACAAAGAACAGAACACTTAGAATTTGTCCAAGCTGCTCATCAGAATAGAGCGGCGTAGACAGTTTATGTCCAGCCTGTTGTACAGAATGAAAAGCTTGGGCAATCATCCTTAGTTGCAACGAATGCAACAGGGTGAACAGCTTTGACTTATATTGCAAATCATTTTTCAGGTTTAAATAAGGCATTAACAGGCCTTAATTTATACCTTTAAGTGCATCAAATAGGTTTGTTTAAAAATCTCCCCCTAAGATGTAGAGCAGGTTTGACTGAGGCCTTTTTGTGCCTAACAGCCATTTACATTCAATCCTTACGAATATAGAATTTAAGGATTGATGAACGTAAAGGTAATATACCTCACTGGTTTCAGAAACTGATGTAGAGCATTATATATCCCCGGGTTTGGTCATCAGACAGATTGGAGAATCTTCATTGTTCTTCCCATCTTCAGTCTCATCTGATTGGTAGTCAGAAGTGTCTACATCGAAGGAAATACCAACCTGCTCAGCAATGTAGCACTTGTGGCCTCGTTCTTCATCATCATCAGACTCCACGTCCACCCAGTAGTCCTCTTGAGCCACGAGTGCCATCGCATCTACCCGTTTCTTGAGCATAGGCACCTTGCATACATAATAATCGAGGTCACGCTCATATTGGTATTTGTATTCACGAGCAAAGGGATCTGGTTTTCCACACTTGTAGCACCCTTGGCCGTCCGTAGTCTTGGATGGTTCATCTCTTGGCCGCTCTACCCTTATTTCGAGCCTCTTGTCTGCCCTCTCCCGGCGATTGTTATCCCTCCTATAGTCATCCCGTCTGTCATCTCGCCTTTCGAAGTGGTGATCATCTCTATACTCTCGCCGGTCATCATACCCTCTTTCATCCCTTCTCTCTCTCCTATCATCATACCGTCGCTCGTCACGGTCATCTCGTCTTCATTTAAACCTATCATCTCTCCTCTATTCATCCCTATCATCCTTCTCTCATCTTTTTTCTTCCCATTGTACCTCCTGGGGCTTGTGTCATATCTCAGTTAGTTGTGGGTCTTGTTCTGATAGAATCGCTTTTTGTGAAGGTGTTTCGACAGCAAGTCCATTTGTTCATGGATATCTGCTTCCTCAGGATCGAGAGGTTCCCCATATGCATCAAAAGGAGATGAAGTGTATTGTGGGTAGGTGGAAAAAGATCCAGCTGGGGTGTATAAGTGTATAGGTGGTGGGGTTGGAAGTGGGTCAGGGATAATTATTTTGTTGGATAGCATTGCCAAAGTATCGTTGGTCTTGGAATTATTGTTTACATCTAAAAGCAAAGAGGCCACAGCGATGGCCATCTGCTTATGGGCATCAACATCACCTTCATATTTCCGTAGCTCCTTAAACAAGACACTGACGGATATCTTGCTGATGTCTAGACCACTTTTAACTACCCGAATTCCAATACCCCATTCTGGAGGCAGAGAAGACAGAAACTAAATGTTGATATTATGCCTATCCTTGAAGATATGAAGCTTGTTAAGTTGATTCAGCATAGTGAAAAATCAAGTGAATGTAGCCTGTAGGGATTCTCCGTCCTTGGCCTCCTCAATTTTCTCATGGTCATTCAATTCCACTAGTACAAAAATGGTCTTTGGTCACATGTGCTCGACATCAAATCATCACACATCAAAATATTTATGTGACTAAAGATACAAAAATAAATTTTACGTCATTAGTTGGTCACATCTGAACTCCGATCGTGTGACCGTTCTAAAATGTATTGCCACACCTTTGAACATTTATGTGGCTAAAAGGAACTGCTATTTTTTTGCTAATTATTTAGTCACATATGCATTTGGAACGTGTGACAAATGAAGAGTAAGTTCGAAGCATTAGTCACATTACACACATATAATGTGACAAAAAGGCGCCACACTTGAACACTGTGACCAAATGCCACTATATGGTCACATGAAGTAATTCTTTATGTGACTAAATCATGACGTCGAGTTTGTCACATAAATTCAGTGTACCCAAAATAAGTACATATGGTCACATAAGTTAGTATGTGTGTCTAAAGTGCAATGTGTGTTAAAGTGTGAAAAGCTTATCCGTATAGTCACATTAATTTCTACTAGCATCATGTGACTCTATGGCTTTATAATAGCCACACTATGTCACAAATGTGTAGCTAAATGGTGTTTATGGTCACATTTTAAGTGATTATATGTGACGAATATATTCACAACAGCCACATTGTGAAAAATTCATGTGGCTATTCTTTAGAGCCAAAATGGATTATCATTCAGTATTATATTAGTCACAATGAGTGTTAGTTTGTGTGTCTAAATCATATGCCACTATATGGTAACAGGTAGAAATTGTTTATTTGACTAAACCATGTAGTCGAGTTTGTCACACATGATTGCAGTGTAGCCAAAAGCAGGTACATATGGTCACATAACTTATTTATGTTTTTTTTACAAGGTTAATGTAGTATAATAAAGGGCACTATACTATAAAATAAAATGTGGAAGTTTTAGAAATTGAGATACAAATAATCATTGCAAAAAAAAATGAACTAAAAGGTGATTTACAAGGCTAATTTATTACAATCTAGCTAGTGTTCCAGCATGACATGGTTTGAGTATAAGAATGCCTCCACAGTTGGTTCGATTGTAATCATCTCTTGATTCATTACCCAAGTCACGTGGATCCACATGTGGCAAAATGTTATCATTGTGCGGGTGAATGACAGTACTAAATTCCTCATCGATTTCATCATATGTATCTCTGTAATTTTTCGGAGGTGTTTTGAAGACAATAGGCAACTTTCTATTAATCTGGTCTTTCAGATAAAACACTTGTCGTGCTTGTGAGACTAATATGAACAGATCAACCATGTGGCCTAGATTATTCAGGTCAACCAATGTGATGGGAAATAATCTAAGTATGTCAAGCTGTTAGTAGTATTTCTGTGTAATTACAAAGTTCGAGCTGCAAGTTCAACAAACTCAAGCTGCTAGTTCAAAAGTTCAAGCTGCCAGAGTTAAAAATTCAAGCTGCTCAACAGATTGATAACAGAAACTGCTGAAATTCAGGAAGTGATATATATTTCAAAATTAGAAGATCTTCCAAGCATATCTACTACCAGAGAAATGAAAGTCTGTCAAGGAAACAAATCAGAAGGTTGTAATTGCATTCTGATAAGTTTCTAAAACCTCTAAGGTTGTAAAACCCTAAGAACAGTCTGTGTTCTTCGTCTAATCAAAACAGATTAGAGGTGATTGTAATCAGAGATTTTTGGCAATATAAAGGTTTTGATATTGGTTATGTTTATTTGAATATCTGTTCTTTATTGTTCTGAAAGTTTTCTTAAAACAGTTAAGTGTTATTCCACAAACTTCTTAATTGGACTTTGATTCAAAACAAGGTTATTGGTTTAAACTCTGATCTAATAAAACCAGTTAATCTTAAGTGGTTTTGATCTTGACAAGTGGTATCAGAGCCACATGTTTTATTTGTTACTCTTTGTTTTCAAAGTCAGAAACTTTCATCATTTAAAATTTTGTTTTTCTGCAATGGAGTTTGAAAATAGCAGTAGTGGATCTGGGAAAGGACTCAAAGTGCCTATGCTCAAACCCACTGAGTTCGAGATGTGGAAACTCAGGATTCAATAGCACATTCAATTTAATGATTATGCCTTATGGGAAGCTGTTGAAAATCCTCCAGCATTGATCCTGAACTAGATGTTGAGGGCAAACCAAAAAGAACACCTCCAAAAACTGAGATTGAAAGAAAGGCTAGAATGAATGAAGTCAAAGCTCTTACTCTTTTACAAATAGCCATTCCTAATACTTATCAACATCAATTTAAAAAGTTCTATACTGCTCATTCACTTTGGCTTGCTATAGAGAAAAGATTTGCTGGCAATGCTAGCACCAAAAGAAACCAAAAGGATCTTTTAAAACAGCAGTATGAAAACTATTTGGTGGCAAGAATGAAAACCTTACTCAAATTTTTGATAGGTTTAATAAGCTGATAGGTGAGTTGGAGAGTGCTAAGGTCAGCCTGGATCAATATGAAGTGAACAGAAAATTCCTCAGATCCCTTGGTGAAGAATGGACAGTCTATGTGCCCAATTGAGAACCCAAGACACTCTAGATGAAATAGAGTTGGATGACCTCTACAACAGCCTGAGAGTGTTTGAATCTGAAATTGAAAATAGAAAGAAATCTTTTTCTTACAATCAAAACACTGCTCTGCTGTCATCAGCATTAACTGATAAACCAAACTGGTGTGACTCTTTTTCAGGTGTTGACGGTAACTCTTCTGAAGTCCATTATGAAGCATTTGTTGCAAGTGATGGACTTTTTGCTCTTAATGTTGAAGATCTGGAACAAATCCATCCAGATGATTTAGAAGAGATGGACTTAAAGTGGCAACATGTTATGTTGACTATGAGGGCCAACAGATTTCTGAAAAGGACTGGCAGACCAAACTTTCAAACCAGAACAGAAGGCAAGCCAGCATTTGACAAATCAAAGATTGAGTGCTTCAAATGTCACAAACTTGGTCATTTTGCCAGAGTGTAGATCACAAGTTCAGCAGCCACCAAGAACCCAGCAAACCAGTCAAACATGATCTTCAGAAGCTCTTGTCTCTCAAGAAGACAATGTGTTTGACTGGAGTGACCAGAGAGAAGAGGAGTTTCAAAATCAAGCGTTTATGGTAGAAACTACAACTGTACTTCCACTGAATTACCATCTGAGGTAAATGCTAAACTCTGCTCTCAAACATGCAAAAATATGGTTAAAAAGTACAGAGATCATAATGAGAGCATGTGCAAAACTTTAGCTAGGATGGAAGAGAGGAGATATGAGTATATGCAGGAAATAGAGGATCTTAATAAACTGAATCAATGACTATATGGATAATGAGATTCAGATGGGTATGATAGAACAAATCATGAATGGGAGAAAATGGAACTAAATGAGAAAATAGAGACCCTAAATAAGAAATTAGATGAGGCTGAACAGAAGGTATTAGAAGCTAACAAGAATGTAGAATCTATAAATATAGACTTGGGCAACTTCAAGCTGGCCAATCAAAAGCTAGAACAACTAATGGAAGTCCAATTTAAAGATATGGTAAAATCTTAACTCAATCCCAAGGAAGGCATAGGCTATAAGGCTACTCCACCCCCATATAACAATAAATACATTCATCCTATGAGTGAAGTTGCTGACAGGCTTGTGAATGAACCATTAGATGAGAAAATGAAAACCGTAGATCCTATCCTTGAGGACAAGCCTGAACCTAAAGAAGAATTGGTTCCCAATGAAGGATGTAAGAGTAAGGAAACTTAGAGTAACTTCAAAACCATGAGTGCACCTATAGGACCACCTGTTTCCAACTCTATAAGCACGAACAGTCTGAAAGGAAAAGAGAAGATGAGTAAATGCAATAATGCTCCACATGTTTCTGTACCTTCTAACTGTAATATTGCATCCTCTTCCAAAATAAATAAAAAGGGTAAAACTGTTCCAGTATGCACATGTCAAAAGCATGGTGTCCTAAAGTTTCCCACACAGCAGCAGGTAAGGGGAAATCAAAGGAACAAGAACCAGTTATGGTCATACAAAACTGGTTCTCCTATCAAAACAATCAAAAGATGTTTCTACTGTGGCAGGAAAAACCATTTGGCTAGGCATTGTTTATATAAACCATTTGTTGCAAAACAGACTGTGTTTCAAAACCATGCCATTGCTCAAATTTCAAAAATTGCAAAGGCCTCAAAACCTGTCAACCCAGTTCCAAAGAAGACAGTTGATCACAGGTTCTTAAAAGTTAACAAAAGGCAGCCTGTACAACAAAAACAAGCTTTAATGAAATCCAAATCTAGCATGAAAAAGGTATGGTGTGTCAAAGGCAAAAACACAGCCCAAACTGCTAATACAAAAGTTGAAACTGTTAAGTCAAAAGTTGGAACTGGCAGTGCAAATTCTGAAACTGATGACACTTCACATCCAGTTTCAACTGTTAAGTCAAAAACTAGAAATGGTAGTGGATCATCTGAGACTGTTAAAGAAAAGGATGGAAAGAACACTTGGATACCTCATGTCATAACTAAATACTCCTCACAGAATCCACCAGTGGATCTCACTAAGTTTAAAAAGACACAAACAGTATTTAGTTATGTCAATGCACAAAGACAACCCAAAACCAATTTGGTTTGGGTTTACTCCACTACTAACTGAGCTTTTTCTTGTGCAGGGCAACCACAGGATTCAACATAAGAAAATATGGCATATGGACAGTGGATGCTCTAGGTACATGACAGGCAACTCTAAATGATTGTCAAATTTCAAAAGCTTTGTAGGAGGGTTTGTTGCATTTGGTGGAAATTCCAAAGGAGGTAAGGTAACAGGTAAGGGTACTGTCAAAGCAGGCAATATGATATTCAATGATGTTCTGTATGTTGAACAGCTGAAGTACAATTTACTAAGTGTGTCTCAAGTTTGTGACAAACAAAATATTGTTTTTTTCACAGACTTTGAATGCATTGTCCTCTCAAAAGATTTTGAAATCCCTGAAAATCTGTTTTTACTCAGAACACCAGGAAAAGACAATGTCTACTGTTTGGACACAGATCATTTATCTAAAACAAGTACTTTTAGTTGTTTAATATCCAAAGCATTATCTAATGAGTCTGCTCTTTGGCAGAGAAGGATGTGTCACATGAACTTCAAATCCATGTATGTTTTAGTTAAAAAGAACTTGGTAAGAGGTTTACCACAGAAGGAGTTCATATGTGATTATCATTGTGTAGCATGTCTCAAAGGCAAGCGACACAAAACTTCTCATAAGGCCAAGGAAGTAAATTCAATCTCATCTGCTCTTCATCTTATTCATATGAATCTTTTTGGTCCAACATCTGTTTTGAGTTTGAAAGAGCTTACTGTTTTGTTATTGTTAATAATTTCACCAGGTTTACATGGGATTATTTTCTTAAGACTAAGGATGAAACTGCTGAGTTGGTCAAATCCTTTATTCTAAAAATTGAAAACCAATCTAACTTAAAAGTTAAGGTGATCAGGTCAGACAATGGAACTGAATTTAAGAATCATATCCTAAACAGTTTCTGTGAGTCAAAAGGAATTGCAAGGCAGTTTAGTGCACCTAGAACACCACAACAAAATGGTGTAGCTGAAAGGAAGAATAGAACACTAATAGAGGCTGCTAGAACCATGCTGGCTGATTCCAAATTGCCAATGACCTTCTAGGCAGAGGCAGTAAATGCAGTCTGTTATGTTCTAAATAGAGTTTAAGTTGTTCAATCACAAGGGAAAACTCCCTATGAGTTATTCCATCACAGGATTCCCCTAGTAGCCTTTCTAAAACGATATTGCTAGTTCATGCACTATCCTCCATACTAAAACTCACTTAGGTAAGTTTGAAAGTAAGGCTGAAGAAGGATTCTTTGTAGGATACTCTACTCAAAGCAAAGCCTATAGGGTATATAACAGTGTGTCTAAAACAATTGAAGAAAGTGCCAATGTTGAGTTTAATGAAAACACTGCAAATGTCAAAGGCACTGGTCCTGATTGGTTGTTTGATTTAGATTCACTAACAAATTCTCTGAGCTTTGTTGAGTATTCTGCAGGAGCTGTTGGAAACACTGTTGAAACTGCCAGTACAAATTCTCATGTTGTCAACACACACATTCAAGCTGCTGGCACAAAGTTTCCAACTGTTGATGATTCTGATAAATGGGATGAGTATACTGTACTACCACTTCTCTCTTGTGACCCACCTGGGGTCGTGATTGACCAACAAGACATACATACAGAGTTTGAAGTGCCCATCCGAAGTCCTGAAGTAACAGCTCCAACCAATAGGGAAACAGTCCGATCTCCAGATTAGACTGTTACTGAAGCAGAATCATCAAGTGGTACAGAAGGTGATGATACAAATCTGGAAAACTCATTTCAGACAGAAAGTGAACCTACACTTAGGGTTCACAAATACCATCCGCTTAACCAGATCATGGGAGATCCACACACTCATGTGCAAACAAGGACAATGATTCACAAGGAATCAACTGCTACTGAATCGGTAGTCCCTGAATTCAGTCTAGCTGCCTTTGAACATGCATACTTTATGTCACAATTAGAACCAAAGAAGGCATCTGAAGCACTGAAGGATCCATCTTGGATTGAGGCAATGCAAGAATAACTTTTGCAATTCAAGATTCAGAATGTGTGGACACTAGTTGATTTGCCTAAAGGAAAGAGGGCAATTGGTACAAGATGGGTGTTCAGAAATAAGAAGGATGAGAGAGGTGTAGTAATCAAAAACAAAAGCAAGGCTGGTAGCTCAAGGATACACTCAAGAAGAAGGAATAGACTATGATGATGTATTTGCCCCAGTAGCAAGGATAGAAGCCATCAGACTGTTCCTAATCTATGCCAGCTACAAAGGGTTCAAGGTGTACCAAATCGATGTGAAGTCTGCATTTTTATATGGTACAATTGAAGAAGAGGTTTATGTGTGTCAACCCCCTGGATTTGAAGACTATAAGTATCCAGACAGAGTCTACAAGTTAGACAAAGCACTTTATGGGCTTCACCAAGCTCCAAGAGCATGGTATGACACTTTGTCTTCATATCTACTACAGAATGGATTCAAGAGAGGTACTCTGGACAAGACATTGTTCACAAAGTCCATCAAATCAGAGATCCTTCTTGTTCAAGTCCATGTTGATGACATCATCTTTGGATCAACAAATGACATTTTCTCTGCAAGGAATTTCAGACTTTGATGCACAAAAAGTTTTAAATGAGTTCAATGGGGGAACTAACTTTCTTTCTAGGATTGCAGGTCAAGCAGAAACCCACTGGACTTTTCATCAGTCAATCAAAGTATGTGAATGATATCCTCGAAAAGTTTGGATACAAGGACAGCAACGTTGCCAGCACACCAATGGACACTCATAAACAGCTTGATGCAGATAAAGAAGGAGTGGATGTGGATATTCATTTATATAGATGCTTGATAGGTTCACTTATGTATCTTACATCTTCTAGACCTGATATAATGTTTGTTGTTTGTGTTTGTGCCAGGTTCCAATGTGCCCCAAAGGATTCACATCTGTTTGCTGTTAAGAGAATCTTTAGATATCTAAAAGGTCAACAATTGGGCCTATGGTATCCTAAGGACTTTCCACTTGAACTAACAGCTTACTCTGATAGTGAATATGGAGGTTGCAACATAGACAGAAAATCCACAACTGGTGGATGTCAATATCTAGGAGCAAGACTAGTCTCTTGGCAGTGCAAAAAAGCAAACAACAGTCTCCACTTCATCCACTTAGGCAGAATATGTTGCAGCTGCCAGCTGTTGTTCCCAAGTTATGTGGATACAGAACCAACTAAGAGACTATGGTATGAACTTTCTATCTACTCTATTTATATTGACAACTCAAGTGCAATCAGCATTATACAAAATCCAGTGAAATTTCCCAAAACCAAGGACATAGACATTAGATTCCATTTTATAAGAGACTGTAATGAAAAGAAATTAATCCAAGTTACCAAGATTCATACTGATGATCAGTTAGCTGATCTTTTTACAAAGCCATTTGATGTAGGAAGATTCACCTTTCTGGTTTCAAATATTGGTATGGTAAATATGGATTAATTTGTTTTTCATTATTCTCCCTTATTCTATGAGAAAAACACTTCCTAAATGTGCTTAATTAAGGGGGAGACACTGTTTCATTAAGCTGCTGTTCAAATAACAAATAACAGCTTGAGATTATTCTCAAGCTGCTAGTTCATTTTCTCGAGCTGTTAGTTGTTTCACTTGGTCTGTCAAGTGTGCAGGGCATTCAGTCATTACTAAGAAGATTGTGCGCGGCACTAGATATTTTTGAAATGCCAAACCCTTAAAAGTCCCAGTTTTGTTTGATTGCAACTATCAGTTGCAAAATATCTTCCACAATCTTTTCACATTCTCTCTCTGTGCGATTCTCAAATAATTGTACAAAACTCTAAATCCTCGCCTTTGTAATCAACAATGGAGTTTGTTAAACAACACAACTGCCTACCCTACTCTCTCAAACACGCTGAACTATAGCCTTTCCATGAAATGATGTATTTTCTACGTGGTTCTCATATCCATTATGCTCTAACTGTCAATCTCACTATATACGTCTCTCATATAGAGCGGTTTTGGAAATCAGCCACTGTAAGTAATCAAGAGGGAATCACTTCTTTTGTATCTAGCATTGATAGTAATCCCATTACCATCACAGAGGAGACCATACGAAAACATCTGCATCTGCAAGATGCTTCAGGTATTTCTAATCTCTTCCTCACTGCTTTACATGAAGGTCTTTTTGAAATAGGGTATAGGGGCCCAACAGATTCTTTTACCTTCTATAAAGCACATTTTGGTCCGAAATGGAAGTATCTTGTATATATTATTCAACGGTGCTTAGGCCCTAAAAGGACTGGTTGGTCTGAATTTTCTTCTAATATTGCCACTGCTCTAGTGTGCTTATCCACAGGCCAACAGTTCAATTTTTCAAACACGATTTTTCAAGTAATGTTAAGGCACCATGCCTTAAAGAATGAGAAAATTTTGATGTATCCACGGTTTTTGGCAGAAATAATTGCAAAATCTTGCAACTCTTTGAAAGTACATAAAAGGATACATGTTTCCCATAGGCACTCTTTACCTACTATAAAAAGACTTTCAAAACCAAGTGCCACTTTTCACAGTATAGATGTCCCTTTGCCTCATGCAATGCGGAATGTCTATCAAAGAACCAGAGGAGAGGATCCTGAGCAGGCTCAGCCAAGTATTACTGCTTCACCCCCAGGAACCCAACCCACTCCTCATGATACAAATATTTCCTCTGCTCCTTCTACTATACATACCTCCCAAGCCCCAGCACTAAAAATATATAAAAGACAAAGGGTTGTAGGGGCTCATTCCTCCTCAGTCCAATCCCCAGAGCCAAATAGCTCTGTGCAAGAGGACACTCTTGCACAGAATATCGATAGGGAACCCAATGAGGACACTCCCACCCTCAATTTGGAGGTGAACATACCATCTGAGGATGTTCATATGGGCTTTGTGGCTGGTGCTACTGATGTCTCTGCACAAGGGGCACAATACAGTACCAACATCACTAATGCCACACCCATGGCAACAGAGGGTGTGCAAGCACCTTCTGGAAGTCCCCAGTACCAAGAACAAAGGGGCCCAGATGTTTCTACTTTTGCAATTGATGCCAGTGATAGATCTCAAATCGCACCATCATTTAAAGATCTTGAGGCTAGTCTGCAACTTATGGCATTAACGGATCAGCAACTGAAACCTGTTGTAGCCATTTTGGAACATTACAAGTCCATAATTGCTGCACAGGGTTCACAAATCACTGCTCTACAACAACTCACAACAGTCCAACAACAAAAACTTGCCCAGTTTCAGCTTGGGTTGAAGTTATATGGAAACAAGACTGTGCAGCTTGAGAATATGGGTCAAACCCTACTAGCAAAGGTTTTGGGTCCCCCTGATCAAACCAATGCATCCAAAAAGGGGGAGAACCAGGAGAACCCACTTCCAATCCTAACAGCTTCAACTTCACCAAGAGCAGCTTCAGTTTCTTGGCTAACAGTCCCAACAGTTTCTCAAGCTGTTAGTCTAGATGCTCAAGCTGTTCCCATTAAGCCAAGTGGAGTATTCATCAGAGAAGGTACTCAAGCATCTGCCCTAGCAGTCCAAGCCACAATAACAGCTTCAGCAGCTACCACTGACAATGGAAAGGGCATTCTGATTTAGCCTCCAAATATTAAATTTATTTCAAAAGAAGCCTAAGTTGCTCATGATGCTGAATTGGCCAGAAGATTGGCAGAAGAATAGGATCAAATCTTAGACCAGCAAGCCCAGGAACAAACGGGAGATGATGAAACACTAGGAGATTATCTGTGAGGGTTTGTGGTAAAAGAAAGCCAGAAGAAAAGGATAAGGCCAACAGGGCCTTCAAAGGCAGAACACTGAAGATTTTTGATCAATTTCTCTGCAACAGCTGGTGTGTCTAAGGTTATTGCTCAATCATGGTCAACAAAGAAGCTTCCGGCTTTATATGACAGGGAAAAAGAAAAGGAAAATAGCCTCCAAAACCTCCAAACAAGTCCAAGATCCCCAAGACCTCCCTCAAACTATTGCTGATGCTCCCCAATCAGAAACAATCCAACAAGCAAAGTTTGATCAAGTAAAGAGAGTTTTGTTTGACCAACAGTTGCAAAAGGCTATGTAGATAGAAAAAGCTCTTGATCAGCATGACTTCTCTAAACCTCCAATTACTTACTGGTATGCGAAGTCAATGGATGACATTGATCTGGTATATCATTTTGTAATCAAAAGAGAAGCTGGTCAAGATGAAGAGTACAAAAGCCTGTTTCAATTGGTCCAGAAACTGACTAGAGATGAGCTAACCCAAATGCACAATATTGGGACGGCTAGCCACTCTAGGTCACCAATAGTATGGGTTCAGAATAACCTAAAAGACCTTAAAATCATTTTTGATCCAGAATCCACCAGAGTGGATATAGAAGCTGTCAAGGAAATGAAGATTGTACATGTTGATTTATATGCAAAATCTATCCCATATAGACTCAAACAGACAGATCCAGCAGATTCTAAAGTTTTGAATTCCTTGATTTGCCAAGAGAATGGCTACTCCAAATGAGCTCAATAAAGATTGAATGTGATAAAGAGGAGTTGAAAAGAGAATTCATGAAAGCTATAAGGCAGAAACTTTCACAATTGTAAGTTTTTGGATGCCTTAGTTTGTATAATAGCAGTTTTACTTTGTTTTATTTCCTTATTTGTATAGAAACTTAAAGTCTTTTGTAAAGAATTTAAGTTAGGGGGAGATTGTTGGGAAATAATCTAAGTATGTCAAACTGTTAGTTAGATTTCTCAAGTTTTTAGTAGTATTTCTGTGTAATTACAAAGTTTGAGCTGCCAGTTCAACAAACTCAAGCTGCTAGTTCAAAGGTTCAAGCTGCCAGGGTTAAAAATTCAAGCTGCTCAACAGATTGATAACAGAAAGTGCTGAAATTCAGGAAGTGATATATATTTCAAGATTTGAAGATCTTCCAAACATATCTACTACCAGAGAAATCAGAGTCCGTCAAGGAAACAAATCAGAAGGTTATAAATATAGATAGAGTAGGTCTTTCTATTGTAATCGTGGTGCTTATGTTTTTTATTATTGTAATTGCATTCTGATAAGTTTCTAAAACCTCTAAGGTTGTAAAACCCTAAGAACAATCTGTGTTTTTCATCTAATCAAAACAGATTAGAGTTGATGGTAATCAGAGATTTTTGGCAATATAAGGTTTTGATATTGGTTATGTTTATTTGAATATCTGTTCTTTATTGTTCTAAAAGTTTTCTTAAAACAGTTAAGTGTTACTCCGCAAACTTTTTAATTGGACTTTGATTCAAAACAAGGTTATTGGTTTAAACTCTTATCTATTAAAACCAGTTAATCTTAAGTGATTTTGATCTTGACACAATGTATAACCAAGCGTAGTATCGCGTTTGACCGCACCAGCCCAATGGTTAACCCAATCACATTTGAACAGAGAGAGTTCCCTGAAATGATAATCTAGTACCCATATATGTTGACAATACAATTTGCGTCATATGGTTGCTACTTCTTTGGATATGTGCATGTCTTCTGTCACAATGCTAACACCACTGTTTTGGTAAACGCTTCCATCACTACATTTAGTACGAAATGTATACCCGTTGATGTTATATGCACTGTATTTCACTATGGTGGCGTGTGGTCTATATGAAACTCACACTACAACAAAATGAACCTAAAGCAACATGGGAAAAGTGTTGTGTTAGGCCTTAAAAGTGTTGCTATATGCCTAATGCGACACTTTATGTAGTGTCACCTTAGCCAACGTCGCCTTAGGTCTAAAGCGACACTTTCACTAGATAGTGCAACACTTTTCAAAAGTGTTGCCATTATTTTATAAATGCAACACTTTTTGTATTCTAAAGCAACACTTTTTAATATGTTGCCATTATTTTACAAATGCAACACTTTTTATACTCTAAAGCAACACTTTTAATTTATTGTTACTAACTTATAGCAACACTTTACTTATCAAAAGCAACACTTGTCAAATGTTGTCATTATGTAAATGCAACACCATTATCAATCTATTGTAACACTTTTCTTATTCTTTTTTATTTAATACAAATACAATAAATTACTATATTGATTTGTAATATAATACCAAATTCAATAATATGAATTAACAATAAAAATAATATCATATAATTCAAATTGTATTCCAACAATATTAAGGTCTAACCAAAAATAACCATAATGAAATGTACAAGCAACACAAAAAAAAGTCGATTACAAACCCAAAACGTATATTCTTAAATCCTAGACTTCAAATTTCTTTCATATGAAGTCGTTGCTTCATTTAATCATCTTTGCAAGCTCTACACATGACTTTGCATATTCCAAAAGAACGTAGCCTGAAACATACAAAACCAACACACAATATTGTTAGCGTGTTTTGTAATTTAGATGATTGAAAAAAAATTATAAAGCAGAAATGATTGAAAAAAATTAGTTAATTCTGTAATCCTCAATTTATGAATTGAATCAACAATGTCTATATTTACTTCCTGCTAGTGATGTTTAAACCGATATATGTGGTCACTAGGACTTAATCCAGTAATACGGATTTAGGAAAATAAATCCTACCTGCTTATCTTTTGGGAAATATTCTAAGTAGTTCAAACTGTTAGTTAGACTTCTCAGACTGTTAGCAGAATTTCTATGTAAATACAAAGTTCATGCTGTTAGTTGAAGAAGTTCAAGCTGCTAGTATAAAAGTTCATGCTGCAAGAGTAATGTCACTCAAGCTGCTCTGCTCAAGCTGCTAAGAGATTCAAGCTGCTCAACAGTTTTACAAACAGAAAGTGCTGATATTCAGGAAAAGATATTTACACGAAGATTCCAGCATATCTACTATCAGAGAAGTCAGAGTCCTTCAAGGAAACAAATCAGAAAGCATTATAAATACATAGAATAGGTTTTTCTATTAGATAAGAAGTTTCTGCATATTCAAGTTTGTAATTGCTTTTTGTTTAAGTTTTCATAAGCCTCTAAGGTTGTAAAACCCTAAGAACAATTTGTGTTCTTCGTCTAATCAAACAGATTAGAGGTGATTGTAATCATTCTGATTCAGCAATACAAGCAATTTTGTTTATTTCTTATGTTTATTTGTTATAAATTCTGAAAGCTTTTATCAAAATAATTAAGTGTTATTCCGCAAACTTCTTAATTAGACTTTGATTAAATACAAGATTATTGGTTTACACTCTGATCAAATTCAAATCAGTTAATCTTAGATAGTTAAGTTCAGATCCTGACAAGTGGTATCAGAGCCACAGGTCGTTCTTTGTTTTTCAAAGTCGAAAGCTTTCTTTTAAACTTTTAATCTTTTGCAATGGAATTTGATAATAGCAGCAGTGGATCTGGGCAAGGACTCAAAGTGCCTATGCTCAAGCCCATTGAGTTTGATGTGGAAACTCAGGATTCAACAGCATATTCAATTCATTGATTATGCCATATGGGAAGCTGTTGAATTTCCTCCTGTAGTTGATCCAGAACTTGATGATGAGGGAAAACCAGTCAAAACCCCTCCAAAACTGAACTTGAAAGGAAGGCTAGAATCAATGAAGTGAAAGCTCTTACACTTCTACAAATAGCCATTCCCAATGCTTATCAACATCAGTTCAAAAAGTTTTATACTGCTTATTCTCTTTGGATTGCTTTAGAGAAAAGATTTGCTGGTAATGCCAGTACCAAGAGAAATCAAAAGGATCTTTTGAAATAGCAGTATGAGAACTTTTCTGCTGGCAAGAATGAAAACCTTACTCAAAATTTTGACAGGTTCAACAAACTGATAACTGAATTGGAAAGTGCAAAAGTCAGCCTGGATCAAGATGAGGTCAACAGAAAGTTTCTCAGATCTCTTGGAGAAGAATGGACAGTTTATGCTGCTCAATGGAGAACAAAAGACACTCTCGATGAAATAGAACTGGATGATCTGTACAACAGTCTGAGAGTGTTTGAGACTGAGATTGATACTAAAAAGAAATCTCTTTCTTATAATCACAATACTGCACTTCTTTCATCAGAAAACTCTAATTGCAGTGATTCCTTTTCAGGTGGTGATGGCAACTCTACTGAAGCTCACTAGGAGGCTTTTGTTCCCAATGATGGACTGTTTGCTCTAAATGCTGAAGATCTAGAACAAATTCATCCAGATGATCTAGAAGAGATGGATCTGAAATGGCAACATGCAATGCTGACCATGAGGGCCAAAAGGTTTCTGAAAAGAACTGGCAGAACCACCTTTCTTGCCAGAGCAGAAGGCAAACCAGCTTTTGATAAGTCAAAAGTTGAGTGTTTCAAATGTCACAAACTTGGTCACTTTGCTAGAGAATGCAGATCTCAAGGTCAACAGTCGATAGAACATATCATGAGTGGGAGAAAAAGGAGCTAAATAAGAAAATAGACTCCCTGAATAGAAAGGTAGAAAAGACTGAACAAAAGGTGTTAGAGGCTAATAAGAATCTAGAATCTGTCAATATAGATCTAGGTAACTTCAAATTGGCAAATCAAAAGCTGGAACACCTAATGGAAGTCCAATTTAAAGATAGGGTAAAATCTCAGGTTAATCCCAAAGAAGGTATAGGATACAGAGCTACTCCACCTCCATACAACAACAAATACATTCATCCAATGAGTGAGGTTGCTGATAGGCTTGTCAATGAACCATTAGATGAGTCTATGACTACTGTAGATCATATCCTTGATAACAGTCCTGAATCTAAAGAAGATCAGATTCAAAATACAGACTGTGAGTGCACAGCAGTTGAGAAAGAACACAAAACAATGAGTGCACCTACAGAAATCCAAGTCCCCAATAAGAAAGGAAAGGAGAAGATGAATGTGTGCAATGCTGCTCCACAGATTTCTGTACCTTCTAACTGTAACACTGCATCTTCTTCAAAGAATAATAAAAAGGGTAAAAATGTTCCAGTCTGCACATGCCAAAAGCATGGTGTCCAATAGTTTCCCAAACAACAGCAGGTAAGGGGAAATCAGAGGAACAAGAACCAGAAATTGTCCAATAAAATTGGTTCTCCAATTCAAACAGTCAAAAAATGTTTTCATTGTGGCAGAAAGAATCACTTGGCCAGAGATTGTTTGTATACACCATCTGTTGTAAAACAGACTGTGATTCATCAAAAGACAACCTCTCAAAATTCAAAAAGTACAAAGGCCAAACCTCCTACTGCATCAGTTCCAAAGAAAACAGTTGATCACAGGTTCTCAAAAGTTAATAAGAAACAGTCCACACACCAAAAACAAGTTTTAGCTAAACCAAAAGTAAATTTTTAACAAATATGGTGTGTTGAAGGTACAAACTCAGGTGAACCTGTTGATACAAATGTTGAAACTGCCAAGTCTAAAGTTGAGAATGCTAGTGCAAATTCTCAAGCTGTCAGCACTACAAACTCAATTCAGACTTGTAGGCTCAAAGTTAGGACTGGTAATGGATCATCTGAGACTGTTACTGAAAAGGATGGACAAAATACCTGGATACCTCATGTGATAACTAAGTACTCTCCACAAAATCCATCAGTGGATCTTACTAAGTACAAGAAATCAAAAACAGTATTTAGTTATGTTAATGCACAAGGACAACCCAAAACCAACTTGGTTTGGGTTTACACCACTACTAACTAAGCTTTTATTTGTGCAGGGCAACCACAGGTCACCTCATAAAACAAGATGTCATTTGGACAGTAGATGCTCTAGGCACATTACAGGCAATTCTGAGTGCTTGTCAAATTTCAAAGGCTTTGAAGGAGGATTTGTTGCATTTGGAGGCAACTCCGAAGGAGGTAAGGTTACAGGTAAAGGTACTGTTAATGCAGGCAACATGACTTTCAATGATGTTTTGTATGTTGAACAGCTTAAGTATAATTTATTGAGTGTGTCTCAAATCTGTGACAAACAAAATATTGTTTTGTTTTCAGATTCTGAGTGCGTTGTCCTTTCAAAAGGTTTTTAAATTCCTGAAAATCTTGTTTTACTAAGAACACCAAGAAAGGACAATGTATATTGTTTGGACACAGAACTTTTATCCAAATCAAGTACTTTAAGCTGTTTGATATCCAAAGCATCGTCCAATGAGTCTGCTCTTTGGCACAGAAGGATGTGTCACATGAACTTCAAATCCATGAATGTTTTAGTCAAAAAGAATCTGGTAAGAGGTTTACCACAAAAGGAGTTCATATGTGATGATCATTGTGTAGCATGTCTCAAAGGCAAGCAACACAAAACTTCTCATAAGGCCAAAGAAGTAAATTCAATCTCATCTGCTCTTCATCTGATTCATATGGATCTATTTGCACTACAAGGAAACATGGTATTTGGGAGTGCTTAAAACCGTCCCAAATACCTCATAAACCATGCCAAATACTTTTTGGCACGGGGTTGGCACGGTTTTTGCGTGGTCCTAAATACGAGGGTGCCAAATACATTTGGTTCCATAAATAACGGTCTCAAATACTTTTTGGCACGGACATTGGGACGGATGTATGGTTTTATGCCATTAGTTGTGTATTTGGTACGGATGGTGAACAAGTGTTCCAAATAATTATTGGGCACAGTTGGTTCCCCTGCCAAATACTCATTTGGAACCATTCGATCAGCAGTCACAAATACTTTTTTGGGACCGTATTCCCCTTGCCGAATATATTTGGCACCGCTTTACGAGTCATCACAAAAAAGTATTTGGGTCAGTTTATTACCTAGCCAGATAAACATTTGGAAGCATTTTATTTACCGTTTTAATTGAATATATTCTCCATTGCTAAAACAATTGGCACCATGTTGTAAAACACTTTGCTTTGGTATTTTTGGTATTGTCATAGTAACACTAATCTAATCGCTTAATGTGATTATCAAACTATAAAGTGAAAGAACAAATTAATAATCACCAAATAAGAACAAATTAATAATCACCAAATAAGAACAACTATAAATCACAATTGAACTTGTATAAATCATGCCAAAACTCAAGTCAATACCCCAAACTTTAATCTGATAAAGATAAATAAACGTATAACATGTTAATTAAAATCGTTCTGAAAACTGTAAAATTGAGTTAACATTGAAATCTCATGACGAGAAAGTACATTAAGTAACGACAATATGTAGTCATCGAAAGCTAATCATATCAAGTCCATTTCGCTCCCAGTTTCATATCCTACATGATATAAAAATATGGCATGCATTAGTTATTATGAACTAAAATTAAGAAAATGATTTAAAAAAATGCAAAGCAAAATGAAATAGGTAGTGTAATATCCTTGATAAGGAGCAAATATACTTAACTACCAATTTTTACACTCACATTGTATTAACCCTTAGCTTAACTTTGGTCAGAAGGACTTTGTACCTAGAATAATATACAATCATGATTAGCATACACCAAGGTAATAGATAGAAAATAAATGATATAGTTTTACCTGGCCGACACTTGATCCAGATCTACGTGCCTCATGAGGGGAAACAGGTGCTAACAACCCTGCACGCTCTAACAATCGTTGCATGCTTTCTAGTCTTTCAGCCATCTCTATTTGAGTTTTTTCGTAATGAGATACCTTTTCTGCTACTTTAGCATCTAATTGTGCCGCTACTTGTGATTCAACAATCCTTTTTATTGCATCTGAAGAAGCTATATTGATTGAAGATGTGCGAGGCCCAAAAATATCACAAGGAGAGGGTCCTAAACCAAAAGTCCTCACACGTCCGTGTCCATCTGGACCCAATAGATCAATGTAAACTTTTTCTTTGAACGAATCGTCTTGCTCAGATTCATGTATTTCTTTTAACTTCTCGTTCATTATTTCCTACAATTAAAACTCATCATTTCCTGATTGCTAGTATGGAACATATGATACATTAATCTTAAATATCTCATATACTTACAACTATCTTCCTCGTATCATCATCTGGTATGGTACCATCCTTTCTAGTACGTGTTTTAATAAACACTTTTCCACGAGAAATGTCTTCATTATTAGCTTTCATCTAAATTAAAAAGAATATTGCATATTAGTTAACAACCTAAGATGAAAGGAAAAAAAGGAAATTAAAATGATCTAGATGTTTTTATCTTATACCTCCTCCCGGATGTTAGCATGTGAGGTTCGTCCTGTCCTTGGTAAGAACTCTAGTTGTTTACGGTTATTAGCATTTGTCTTGGCTTGAGCCTACAAAAGAAAACCATCAGGCTTAATAAAGCTAAATAAAATACACAATAAACAACAAAAAAGTAGCCCTTATTATGGGTGATAAATTAAAACAATAACGACTAAATTTCTATACTTTTACATACCACAACTTCCTCACGCTGCCAGTACTCTACTAAGGATGGCCATTGATCAGGATCTACTCGACTATCAGTAGGAGGAGTCAATAATTTTTCAAGATCATCCTTGTTAGGAGTAAAGTAGTTGCTCTTTACTCTACTTTTCCACTTCTTCCAATGACTACCAATTAGCTTTAAACAATTCTCTTTAAAATCACTAGGAGCATCTGTCTTGTGCTACAATATGGATAAATTTAAATTTTATGTTATTGTCCATTTGAGTTCAATATATCTGTCATAATAAACTTGATGCTAGTTTATACAATCTAAAATAAAACTAATTATATGGTCAAGTGGGTGGTCACATAGTAGCATAAAATACCTGAACATCCCTCCACATAATTTCAAGGTTGGTGGTAGGCATCTGCTTCCATGAAACAACATTAAGAGGAGCACGGGCCCCACACTTTGCAATTTCTCCAAGTAAATTTCCGACATCGGTACTGGTATCCCCAATGGGCTGCATGAACTCATTGAAAGCGATCCGAATTTTCTCTTTTCCTTGGTAACCTATTGCTGGTCCTCGACCCTTCTTACGAGTAGTATCGCCTGTGCTAGGAGCTACAAAAAATTCAATTATTAAAAAACTATACAAATGAATCATAATAACAACATTGTGCCTGCTGTTGCATTGTCATGTTTTTAAATTGTCTTTTATGTTACATTAGTACCTCACTTTCTAGACACTATTGTGAACATGGTTAAGCACTAGTTACTTCTCGTCTGTTAGTAAAGAAATAAGTTTAAGTATGGACAGACACAAGTAGAGTAAAAAAAAGTCAATTATCATGCAAGTGGTCCCTACTGTTGATTCAAAAGTAAAAAAGAAGCAAAAGTAAAAAAGAAGCATTGATATGTTTTAATTTATGAAGCATTGTCCATAGGTCACACAGTACATGAGCTCTTAAGTGAATGTATTAACAAATTTTACTGGTAACGTATAGGAGAAAAACAAACCGAATTCTGAGAATCAGTAAAGCATTTCACTTTGATTTTTTTTTGGAAAACGTAGCTGAAAGCCTGGAACGGAACAAGAACTTCAAAAACACTCGACGTTGTTTTAGATTTATATATCATTTAAATCATTTTCAGAGCATGAACTATACAAATCCATATTGTGTTTTTGCACAACGCATTTTGAGACTCTGCCCACTTGTTCCGGAGAAACCATTTACTGTTGTCTTAAAATGAGAAAGAAATAATCCACATTGTAGTTACACATACATAGCAGAGATGATACATGTTCATGCAAGTTTTTGTGCATCGATTCTTATTATTTAATGTGATAATCATCTTGTAAGTGCATGCTGCATTCTACAAGTTTGTGGTCCATTGACATTAGGCTTCCACATGAACAAAAAGCTAGTAAAGCAAGATAGTGTGTAGACGAAAGAGCCACACACTATTAAGAAATATTCATATATAAATGCTTCAAATATAGCACTAAAATTATGATTAAAAAATATTCATATATATAGAGGTGACAGGATTATGAAAACAAACAATATTTAGTTAAGTTTCATTTTGTGTGGATATTGATAAAGCCGTAAATTTTGGGAGGAGAATAGATATTCAATTTTTATAATTTAACTTCTATTTGAAGGGATCATAAGTATATTGCTTTTTTCTCCAGGCTCTAGTCTAGAGGACACTGTGTAAATTAACAATGGTATTTAACTTCTCTAAAGGACACAATGTAAATTAATAACGGTGTAGTCTAATTGCATGCTGTTTCAACAGAGTGAAACTTAATGGCGTCATTCATACACCATTGAAACTACTATGTTGTGTCTATTTATATCACCAGATTTAAAGATCTTATCAAAACATTTTTCAAACACTTGCTAACTTGAAAGCCACCTCTGAAAAAACATTATCATGCAGCTGCGATTAAACCGAACATTGAAAACACCATATGTATCGAAATTACTTTTGAAAACAATACACGATTGCAGATATACACATTGTCAACCATCATCTGATCATGCCCACAGATACTTTGCATAGGTTGGCGTTTAGATAGTGTGTAGACGAAAGATCCACACACTAGCTTAGCCTAAATATAAGGTTAATGGTTGTAGTGCTAACTTAGCCCAATTTCCAAATCGACAACTTAACGCATGTTTAGAAATTTGTTTAAACAAGAACATGAAACCTAAATCAACAACTAACATATCATAATGAATAACCAAATGAACACAAGCACCAATAGCCTTAAAAATTTACATGATAGTACATTAGCACAATAACCAAATTGGGATTCAATTAGATATGCTATAATTCAAAATAACACAACATGTCATACGAATATATCTCACTTCAATACATACATATAGAACGTGTAACAAAGTAGCATACTTTGCAACATTTCAAGGGGCAAATGGGATACTTACCAACTAAATCAAGGAGGAACAAAGTAGCAGCAGCCTATAAAGTTTCAAAGACCAACAAAGTAGCAGAAGTCTGCACGAATTCAAGGAGCAAAAAACGTAAATATCCACCCAAAATTAAGGCACTCTATCATCAAATAACATGATTTCAATCCGGTATCACCAATAATCATTAACACTTCAGTTAGGGGTTACCAAGCAAGAAAAAAAAAAGCAAAATATATTACCATAATAACCACAAATCGATTAAGGAGTATAACCTGAAATTACTAACCTAATCGG
Organism: Centrapalus pauciflorus; assembly: GCA_020465985.1. Taxonomy (NCBI): domain Eukaryota; kingdom Viridiplantae; phylum Streptophyta; class Magnoliopsida; order Asterales; family Asteraceae; genus Centrapalus; species Centrapalus pauciflorus. The sequence continues at coordinate 231,882 of JAANYP010000396.1, forward strand.
GAGGAATGAAGAATTGATTACAGCCGTATCACCATGCTAAATCCATAATCGGCATTTTTTGATGGGGAGGAACGAGAATAAGGGGTTTAGAAGAAGGGGTTTACGATGGGATGGGGGAACGAGAAGAAGGGTCTACGATCGGATGGGGGAACGAGAAGGGAGGACGATCGATTTACAGGGAATAGAGGAACAATGTATTGATCGATCGGATGGGGGAACGAGAAGAAGGGTTTACGTACAGGTTTTGATTTTTAACAAATTAAAATCAATTTTATTGACATGGAGCTAAATAAAAATAATGGGGGGAAAGTAATTGGCACAACGTATTTATCACGGAATGAAAAGTTGTCTTAAAAAATTGAGTCATTTGAGTCCGTTAATGAAAAACTGTTCCAAATGCATCGTATTTGGATGGGAAAGTTTTAATCGGTGCCAAATACATAGCTAATTGGCACTGTAGTCAAATGTGTGCCAAATACTAGTATTTAGCACTGTTTATTTGCCTTGCCAAAAACATTTGTGCCAAAAAGCCCATTTTCTTGTAGTGTTGGTCCAACATCTGTTTTGAGTTTGAATAAAAGGGCTTACTGTTTAGTCATTGTTGATGATTTCACTAGATTTACTTGGGTTTACTTTCTTAGGTCTAAAGATGAAACTGCTGAGCTAGTTAAATCATTTATTCTAAAGATAGAAAACCAATCCAACTCAAAAGTCAAGTGATAAGATCAGACAATGGAACTGAGTTTAAAAATCATATTCTAAACAGTTTTTGTGAGTCCAAAGGTATTGCTAGGCAATATAGTGCACCAAGAACACCACAGCAAAATGGTGTAGCTGAAAGAAAGAACAGAACACTAATTGAGGCTGCTAGAACCATGCTAGCTGATTCAAAACTGCCAATGACCTTTTGGGCAGAAGCAGTCAATACAGCCTGTTATGTTCTAAATAGGGTTCAGATTGTTCAATCACAAGGAAAAACTCCCTATGATTTATTCCATAATAGAATACCCTTAATAGCCTTTTTCAAGTCTTTTGGCTGCCCATGTACCATTCTTCACACTAAGACTCACCTAGGGAAGTTTGAAAGTAAAGCTGAAGAAGGTTTCTTTGTAGGATACTCATATCAAAGAAAAGCCTATAGAGTATATAAAAGTGTGTCTAAAACCATTGAAGAAAGTGCCAATGTTGAATTAAATGAAAATACTGCAAATGTCAAAGGCACTGGTCCTGATTGGTTGTTTGATTTAGATTCACTAACAAATTCTCTGAGCTTTGTTGAGTATACTGCAGAAGCTGATACATACAGGATTGAAGCTGTCAACGCAAATTCTCATGCTGTCAGTGCAAATTCTCATGCTGGTAGCACAAATGATCAAGCTGTTGGTACAAAGTTTCAAACTGCTGCAGATTCAAACAATTGGGATGAGTATACAATTATACCACTTCTGTCTTGTGACCCACCAGGGGTTCTAAATGCTCAACATGGTTCAAATCCAGACACTGAAGTGCAACTCCCAAGTCCTGAGAGAACAGCTCCAACACAAAGGGAAACAGTCCCAGATTCAAGTCAAGCTGTTCCAGAAGATGAGCCATCCTCTGATCCTGATGGAGATGATACAAATCTAGGATCCTCTTTTCAGACAGAAAGAGAACCTACACTTAGGGTTCATAAGTATCATCCTCTCAATCAAATAATGGGTGATCCACGTACACCTGTGCAAACAAGGAATATGGTTCAAAATGAGACTGCTGCTGCTGAACAAGCAGTTCCTGAATTCAGTCTAGCTGCTTTTGAACATGCCTGTTTCATATCTCAGCTAGAACCTAAAAAGGCATCAGAAGCTTTGAAAGATTCATCCTGGATTGAAGCAATGCAGGAAGAGCTTCTACAATTCAAGATTCAGAATGTATGGACACTTGTTGATCTCCCTAAAGGAAAGAGAGCCATTGGTACAAGATGGGTGTTCAAAAACAAGAAGGATGAGAGAGGGATAGTCATCAAGAACAAAGCAAGACTAGTAGCACAAGGGTACACTTAAGAGGAAGGCATAGATTATGATGCCATCAGACTGTTTTTGGCCTATGCAAGCTTCAAAGGCTTTAAAGTGTATCAAATGGATGTGAAGTCTGCTTTTCTATATGGCACAATTGAAGAGAAGGTCTATGTGTGTCAGCCTCCTGGTTTTGAGGACTACAAGTATCCAGACAGAGTCTACAAGCTAGACAAGGCTCTCTATGGACTCCATCAAGCTCCTAGAGCATGGTATGACACTCTGTCATCATACCTTCTACAGAATGGGTTCAAGAGAGGCACTCTGGACAAAACACTATTCACAAAGTCCATCAAAGATGAGATTCTACTTGTACAAATCTATGTTGATGATATCATCTTTGGCTCAACAAATGATTGTTTGTGCAAAGAGTTTGAGGCCTTAATGCACAAAAAGTTTCAAATGAGTTCAATGGGAGAACTCACCTTCTTTCTAGGATTGCAGGTCAAGCAGAAGCCCACTGGTCTCTTCATAAGTCAATCAAAGTATGTTAAAGACATACCGAAAAAGTTTGGGTATCAAGACACCAAAACTGCAAGTACTCTTATGGATCCTCACAAGCAGCTCCATACAGACAAAGATGGCATAGATGTGGAAATTCATTTATACAGATCTCTTATAGGATCTCTTATGTATCTAACATCTTCTAGACCTGATATTATGTTTGCTGTTTGTGTGTGTGCTAGGTTTCAATGCTCTCCAAAGGATTCTCATTTGGTTGCTGTTAAGAGAATCTTTAGATATCTCAAAGGCCAGCCTCATTTAGGCCTCTGGTATCCTAAAGACTCTCCTATTGAACTAACAGCCTATTCTGACAGTGATTAAGGAGGATGTAACACTGACAGAAGATCCACAACTGGTGGATGTCAATACTTGGGATCAAGGTTGGTCTCTTGGCAGTGCAAAAAGCAAACAATTGTTTCCACTTCATCTACTGAAGCAGAATATGTGGCAGCTGCAAGTTGCTGCTCCCAAGTGATGTGGATTCAAAATCAACTGAGAGACTATGGTATGAATTTCCTATCCACTCCCATTTATATTGATAATTCAAGTGCAATTAGCATTGTACAAAATCCAGTGAAATTTCCCAAAACCAAGCATATAGAAATTAGATTTCATTTTATAAGGGATTGCAATGAGAAGAAATTAATCCAAGTTACCAAAACACAGACTGATGATCAGTTAGCTGATCTAGTTACAAAACCATTTGATGTAGGAAGATTCACCTTCCTAGTATCAAATATTGGTATGGTTAATATGGATTAATTCTTTTTTAGTTATACATATGCTTGATTAAGGGGGCGTCACTGTTTCATTAGCAGTAGCCTAAATTACAAGTAACTGCTTGAGTATTTTCTCTAGCTGCTAGTTCATTTTCTTGGACTGTTAGTTGTTTCACTTGATCCGTCAAAGTGTGCATGGTAATCTGGTCATTTCCATAAGTGTGTGCGCGGGCTTAGATATTTTTCAAAACCTTTAAAGGTTCCAGTTTCGTTCAATTGTAACTACCAGTTGCAAAATATCTTCCTGAACCCTTCTTGATCCTCTGAAACAGTTCCCACGCACATCACTGAAACCCTAAATTCTTCGTTCAATGGAGTTCGTCAAAGAACACAACTACTTACCCTACTTTCTCAAACACTCTGAACTTCAATCGTTCCATGACATGATGGACTTCCTTCGAAGTTCCCATATCCATCATGCCCTTACCATTAATCCCACTATCTATATATCTCATATAGAACAATTCTGGAAATACGCCTCAGTCAACACTGTTAATGGAGTCACATTCTTGACATCCAAAATCGATGGCCACACTATTTCCATCTCTGAGGAGATCATACGCCAGCATTTGCATCTTCAAGATGCCTCAGGTATAACTGACCAATCCCTTAATGCTTTACATTCTTGTCTTTATAATATTGGCTATAGGGGTCCTACTGATTCTTTTACTTTCTTTAAAGCACACTTTTCACCCAAATGGAAATATCGTGTGCACATCATTCAGCAGTGTATTAGCCCTAAAAGAACTGGTTGGTCCGAATTTTCATCAAACATTGCCACTGCCTTGGTGTGCTTTTCAACAGGCCAACAGTTCAATTTTTCAAATATGATTTTCGAGGGGATGTTAAGGCATAATTCCCTAAAGAATGGGAAATTTTTTATGTATCCTAGATTTTTAGCAGAAATAATTGCAAAATCTTGCACAAATTTTAATATACATAAGAGGATACATGTTTCCCATAGGCAGTCACTATCTTCCATTAAAAGGCTTCTAAAGCCAAGTGCCAATTTTTTGAGTGTAGATGACTCATTGCCTTCTGCAATGATGGGCATCATTCCAAGAAACAAAGGAGAGGGTCCAGAGCAGGCTCAGCCTAACATTACTACTTCACCCCCAGGACCCCAACCCACTCCTCATGATACTCAAATACCTTCTGTTCCTTTTGTTAAGCCCACATCTCCACTCCAACTATACAAAAGAAAAAGAGGTCCAGGAGCTCCTTCCTCCTCAGCCCTTATACAAGAGCCAATTAACCCTGTGCAGGAGGACACATCTGCACAGAATAACCAAAGGCCACTAACTAAGGACACTCCCAACCTCAATCAGGAGGTGGACATCTCACCAGAGATGGTCCATATGGGTTCTGTGGCTGACACTACTGTTGCTTCTGCACAAGAGGCACATGATAGTGCCAACATCATTAAGACCACGCCCATGGCAACAGAAGGTGTGCAAGCACCATCTGGATGTCCCCAGTACCAAGAAAAGAAGGGCCCAGAGGTTACTACTTCTGGTATTCATGCCAGAGATAGATCACAAGCACCACATTCGTTTGCTGATCTTGAGGCTAGTCTGCAACTCATGTTATTAACGGATCCTAAGCTGCAACCTGTTGTAGCAATGTTGGAATATCATCAGTCCATCATTGCTGCACAGGGGGCACAAATAATTGCACTCAGGCAGGCAGAAGCGGCTCAAAATCAAAGAATGGATTATCTCCATAAAGGGTTTACCCTCTGTGGGAATAAGATCATTAAATTAGAGTAGATGATTCGAACCCAAGTGGCAAAGGTTGCAGGTCCTCCTGACCAAACCAATGCTTTCAAAAAGGAGGAGAATCAGGAGATCCCTAAATCAGTCCAAGCAGCTCCAACAGTCCAAGAATCTAGGTTAACAGTCCCAATAGCTTCTCAAGTTGTTAGCCTAGAAACTCAAGCTGCTTCTACAAGAGCAACTGGAGTTGTTATAAGAGAAGGAATTCAAGCTCCCATCAGTTTAGTCCAAGCTACATCCTCTGCTACAAAAGATAATGGCAAGGGTATTCTTATTGAGTCTCGAAAGCACAAATTTTCTACCAGAGAAGCCCAGATTGCCTTTGATGCTGAAATTGCCAGAAAAATAGCAGAAGAACAAGATCAGGATTTAGACCAGCAAACCCATGCCCCAATGCAAGATGATGAGACCTTAGGAGATTACCTGAGAGGGTTTGTGGTCAAGCAAGGTGAAAGGAAGAGGAAGATGCCAACAGGGCATTCAAAGGCTGAGCATAGAAGATTTCTGATTAATTTTGCCTTTGCAGTTGGTATCCCAAAGAAGATGGCTCAGTCCATGAGCACAGAAAGGCTGCAAGATATCATTTTGTAGTAAGAAGAGAAACTGGTCCTGAGGAAGAGTATAAAAGTATAATGCATATGGCTCAAGGGATGACAAGAGATGAAATTACAAGGATGTATCATGTTGGGACTGCAACTCAAGCCAGATCTTCCCTCCCACAAGTAAAACAAGCCATTAAAGATTTGCAGAACATTTTTTATCCTGAGTCAATAAGGAAGGATATAGAAGATGCCAAGGAGATGAAAATTGTACAAGTTGATCTGTTTGTCAAATCAAAGACTTACAGAATCAAGTTTGCAAATGGATCCTGCATATTCTTCAATTTTGAATTCTTTGATCTTCCAAAGGCTATGCTAATTCAAATGAGGTCAGTAAGAATATATTGTGAAAGAGAAGATTTGAAGAGAGAATTTTTGAAGGCTGTCAATCAGAATTTGCACAGTTGTAAGTTTTTGAAAGCCTTGGTTTGTAAATAATAGTTTACTTATTTTATTTCCTTATGTGTATAGAACTTAAAGTCTTGTGTAAAGAATTTTAGTTAGGGGGAGATTGTTGGGAAATATTCTAAGTAGTTCAAACTGTTTGTTAGACTTCTCAGACTATTAGTAGAATTTCTATGTAAATACAAAGTTCATGCTGTTAGTTGAAGAAGTTCGAGCTGCTAGTATAAAAGTTCATGCTGCCAGAGTAATTTCACTCAAGCAGCTCTGCTCAAGCTGCTAAGAGATTCAAGCTGCTCAACAGTTTTACAAACAAAAAGTGCTGATATTCAGGAAAAGATATTTACACGAAGATTCCAACATATCTACTATCAGACAAGTCAGAGCCCTTCAAGGAAACAAATCAGAAAGCATTATAAATACATAGAATAGGTTTTTCTATTAGATAAGAAGTTTCTGCATATTCAAGTTTGTAATTGCTTTTTGTTTAAGTTTTCATAAGCCTCTAGGGTTGTAAAAGCCTAAGAACAATTTGTGTTCTTCGTCTAATCAAACAGATTGGAGGTGATTGTAATCATTCTGATTCAGCAATACAAGCAATTTTGTTTATTTCTTATGTTTATTTGTTATGAATTCTGAAAGCTTTTATCAAAATAATTAAGTGTTATTCCGCAAACTTCTTAATTAGACTTTGATTAAATACAAGATTATTGGTTTACACTCTGATCAAATTCAAATCAGTTAATCTTAGATAGTTAAGTTCAGATCCTGACATTATCCACAAAAAAAATGATCGAGTTCTAGAATAACGTTGTTAACTATACGGTCCACAAAAAATGTACGCTTAAAGAGTACTTTTTACCTACATGTGCATTAAGCATTGCAATGATCCATCGATAATTATGTTATATGAAGCTATTCTCATTTAAAGGGTGGTCTTTACGTTTGAAGCAAAATTAACTATAGAAAGGTAGTTATTAACATGACTTGCAAAACATACCAATAGTTTTCCACCTCCACATTTAACCTCGCCCACATAGTCTATTGAACCACTCATTACTTGACATGAGATTAAGAATTTCAATTAATTTCTAACCTAAATAACCAAGCAGTAATGTTGTGGTGTTACATAAAACATATTGAACATTATGAAGAAAACCGAATTAATAAAAACACTAACATGGTCTACAGCAATTGACATGTTTGTACCACCAGCAGCAACAAAATTCTTGCTAACCCAATCAATCGCATTTCTGATTGATTCCTTAGTTGCTAACTCTAATGTTAATGAATATACATGAGTCTGATCGTTGAATGCCATTATACTGAAAGAGTCCTCTTGACCAAGCTTCAAGAGTTCTGCAATCAAAGCATTCTTTGTAATCTCAATTGTGCTCCCTTTCATGCTTTCACTTGTATCAACAACAATGAGAACTTCTTTCCTGCACACCTATCATATGAATATTTGGAAGTCAAAAACTACTTAGGTGTATTAGCACACCTGTAGATTGTGAAATCCCGTAAGTTTCAGCACCTTTAATGATTCTTTGTCATATCCTAATAAGAAACAATGCTCAATAATTGGAAAATGATGAAGAAGACAATATGGATGTTAGAGAGAATGAAAGTGGCAGCTGCAATGTAATATTCAATTTGTTCAACCGTATCTTTATAATAAAGTAACCCTAGGAGCTTTATAGCTCCATTTAATTATCTATGGGGCATTGACACAATTGTCCCCTAGAGTTTTACATAGAAAAAGAAATACAAGGAAACTAAATAAAAGACTAAATACTAAGTTATTAATTATTACAACATAACTCCCTATGATCGAAATTAAAAGTCTAACAATCTCCCCCTTTTCGATCATTTAGGAGGTCTTGGAACTCTAGCATGATCAGTTGATTCTCGGAGTCCAAGGATGACGTCGAAGCGTCTGGTCACTTGTCTCATATGTAGCCTTTCGTTCAGGAGGTCAATGCCGCTAAGGGTATCCTGTATCTCCTTTGGTGAGCATCTTTGTTATGGATCTGGCTGGGCATCAAAATCTTGTACTTTCTGAGTTAGTGCAGCTCGAACCAATCTGAGTGTACCATCGGAGTAACATGGAAGATCCTCAAAGCGCATGTACCTTTTATAGCCCTTGTAATTGACAAAAATGACACCCGGGTCTCTAGAGAGTATGACCCTATAGGCCGGATGATGGGCTAGGTGGAAGTTGTCTTGTTCTGGTGCTCGTAGGCCCACTTTAACCAACGCGCTCTCGATTGCCATCTGGAAGTCTCTGAGGCACATAATGATCGAGCGGCGGTTCATGCTTCGAACTAGGGCACCTACAGCAGTCATGTGAGTCAGACGTTTTTTTATGCGATTTTTCAAGCAGTTGTGTAAAAACTCAACGTCGTCCGCACTTATGAAGTCTAGGTCATTCTCGAAGATGTCATCACCCGTGCCATCTTCTCTTTCTACTTGAAAATAGGGATAGTAGACTTTGGCTCTTTTACACATGGTTATGGTTCGGAGTTTCTTTATCTTCGATTTTGACATTTTAGACCTCCTCTCCTTGAGCATTACTTGATAGTATTCGGCCTGTTCAGCTTTAGATACATTTGCTAGTTCCATAAGAAGGCGTCTGCTGAAGGATCCAGGCTTCTTTCTGATACCATTTTGAATCTCTCTTCCAAGTACGGGTTCTGAAACTGCTCAGGAGGAAACTTCTGTAAGAATACTTTGAGGCCCTGAACGGGGGGTTCTTCGATTTCATCCTTTTTAGCTTCAAGTAGTTTTATGATTGTCCCCCGCCGTTCTTGTCAAAGTTTGTCTTTTTCTTCTTGAGGCAGTTTTTGTACTTCACCTTTTGAATATTGACTTACCCAGAATAAGTCATCTTTTCTAAATAGACCAGGTCCTTCTGGAGTTTCATTAAAGCAATCTACCCTTTTGGTTTGTGAAGGATCTGTGAGTTCGGTTTGTTGGACTGGAGGAGGGCTTGGAGATCTTGGAGGGTTTAGGACAATATGGGATTCTTTGGGTGACTGGGGAGCTTGAATAGATGAAAAGATTTCTTCTTGAGGGGCTAGTGGTGGTGAGTTTAGGAAGTCAAAGGAAGAGGATGAAGATATTTTCATTGGAGATTCGGGTTCAGGCTTAGGAATTATTAAGAGTTCGCTGTCGTCAATATCGGAGTCTGAGTCAGATACCAATATGATTTCAACTTTCTCATGAGCGGGCTCGAACTCTACCATGGCTGTCATCGGTTCCAGTGGAGCTGGACCCTCGACCATGGGCTCGTATTCTATTCATAAGTATTCCTGAGCCTCCTGCCTCTGTTCCCCTGACCCCTGAAACTTTGTCCCTTCGGTGGTCTCTGCTCCCCCTATTAACAGCATGGGGTCCTCATACTGAACTTTCTGCCTTTTCTCCCCCTCATGACGATCAGGGTCGTCCGATCGTCATGTTTCCTTTTCGGAGCCTCTGCCTGAGGACGGCACTGGAGTTCGATTACCGCCGACTCGAGGCGGTCCATTCTTGAATTAATCTGCTCCTGGACATGCAGAATTAAGCGTGTAAGTGCATCGATCTTATCCGAGAGCTCTGCCAGTTGGTTTTGACTGAATGGGATCCTGGTGGAGGGCCCGCTTCGGAAGCGACACCCTTACCCTTTATAAGTGAGAGAAGGGTGGTGTGACGTTCCTCGGCAGCTTCCCTTTGGGCGTCCAGGTCAGCCCAGGTAATCACTCTGGCAGCACGTAGAGCTGCCGTTAACATCTCCAAGTTGATAGGGAGATGGCCGGAAGTGGATGGCGTTGATTGAGCCACTCCCGGTCTTCCTTCCTTCATTTCTGGCTCCTGTATAGGACGCTCAGATCCGGAAGTTTGGGGAGCTGCCACGGAGGCAGCTCTTGGGGATGCCACGGAGGCATCGTGTGTTGTGTGTATATGAGGGGATGGAATGGTGAAAGAAGGAAGTGCGGGCATGTGGGGAGGAGTGTGACCTCTTTCAACACCACCACTCTCCGAATGAGAGGGCGATGGTGTATGTGCTATGACCCCGTGGAATGAAGTGGTCTCCCTTTGAGGGGAAACCAAGTGGGTGGTGGTGGTGATTTCGACCGTTGGACTGACGGTCTTATGGTGGGGAGTCCGGCTGAGTGGGCTTAGTTCACCCTCGGATTGAATATCTCTCGCTCGCACGACAGAGATGGTTCTTTCTGAATCCGCCGTCTCTGCCATCTCACCACCTGCTCCCTCGCTCACCAACACATGCTCCCTCTCACCTATACCCACAGATTGTTGAACTTCCACCTAAGCTCCCTCATCCTCACTCATGCTCGCCTCACCTTCGGATTGGCTAGTCTCAGTCGGTTCTGACTGAGACTCGTCTAGATAAAATTCTTGAATGTACGCCCTAACCCGTTCCAACTCCCTTGCCTTCAGTAGTAGAGATAGTGGAATTGTCATTATTGGCACTGTAGGGGCCCCCTTTGGCAGAGTCAGCTTTTGTATGGCCACTGTGGGGTAGACGTCCGCCTCAGGACGTTCATGGATATCGTCATCATTGTCCATGGCATACTGAATGATGAGCTGCAGAAACCGCTGGAGAGGTATGTATTTTCTTCCCTTTTTTGGTTCCCCTCTCCACATGCACTCGACGCATTTCCTCGAACAGGAAAGCAGCATAATCTACATACAGGTCAAAGGCAAATCCGGTGAACATGGCTAATACCTGAGCTGATGCGGAGTCGTGACCGGAGTGCTTCGCGGTGAAGTACTTGTTGATTACATCAAAAAGGATCCGCCAGTGAGTTTGAAGATTTTTTTTGCGGAAATCTGAGGGTTTGGAAAGAGGGCCATCATAATTTTGGATTTCAGCTAGGGTTTCGGTGATGGATGGGTTGGGATCAAACTGATCGCGGGTTGGTAGGTAGAATTCGACGGGTAGGTGAAGGATATGGCGTATGGCGGGTATGGTGAGTTTGACTGGAACACAGTCGATGGTGGATGTAAAATGGGGTTCGGCGTCAGGAACATACTGCAATCTGTTCCAGAATTGTTGCAGATAGATCTGGGGAACAGCGATTGCGGTGGATAAGGCGTAATAGATGGGGTGGTGAGTGAAAATGTCAAATGAGAGGGTTTGGGGTTCCTTGGTTAGGATGGAGACATCGAGCGGCCAGTTGTGTGGTATAAACTCGACAAACTCGGCGTTGGGATGTATGGATTGTTCTGATAGTTGTGCGTTATTATTTGGGATGGGGGGATGGGGTATGGTTAGGTTAACAGCCGGTTCCATCATCCTGCAAAAGGTGCATCAGAGTTAGAATATTAAGACTTTAACTGATAAGGCATTGATGTGAAGTCTAGATAAGTGTGAAATAGAAACTACCTGATCTGTTTAGCATCGGGTCTTTATTAGTAGAATAAAATTCTACTAATAAAGTCCAAAGTCAATCGTTAAGAGACCGATGTTAGATAAGACCTTTTCACTCAAACACTAATCCTAACTCTAATCAATGGTGCACCGTGATGAAAATATTTTTGTATTTTTTTTAATAGATAATGAAAATGCAAAAATGGAAAAATTAAAAAAAATGCTAAGTGTTGGATTTCGGATGGTCCGAATTCGGATGAACAGTGTCACCGAATTCGGATCAAGTCGAAATCTGGATGATGCATGAAATGGTAATTTTGGGCTTCGAATTCGGATGGGGTGACATGGTGGACCGAATTCGGATGTGGTCCGAAATGCATGAAAGTGGTGATGTGGGTGGGAGGAGGTCCGAATTCGGATGGTGCATGAGCATGGTCCGAATTCGGATGTGGTGCGGATGGAAATGTTATGTATGCAGTAATGACAAAGAACCCAACTCGGATGAGAACCGAATTCGGATCCAATCCGAGTTCGGATGAACAGTGAGGATGCAATCTGACTTAAGTGAATTTTCAAAATTCCTTGAAGGACCGAATTCGGATCATTGTGGACCGAATTTGGATCTACAGTGACCGAATTCGGATTTCGGAAGCTTGAAAAATTGAAAAATTTAAACTAAGTGGCACGTCCGAATTCGGATGAGGGTCCGAACTCGGACATCCGAAATGCATGTATGCAGTTAATGTGTTCATGCAAACTAAACGTGAACAGTTAAAAGTTAATAAAAATGCATGAAATTACAGATCCTAGTCTAAAAACCCATACTGATCATTTTATCTAACTACAACTACGTAAAAAGAACACTTTAAGGTACCTAAAACTAGCAAAAACCGAAGTAAAAACCTTCTAAAAATTTGAAAATCAAACTTGCAATATATGAAGTTAAATGATGAAATTAAGATAGAAATAGGTTTCCTGGAAGTGCAGAAGACGAGAAATGCAAGAAAATTGAAGAAAAACGATGGTTCAGAAAGCTTGGGAGACGGTTATGGATGATAGGCGGTGGACTGTCGACGAGAGCAAAGAAGGGAGGAAGAAGAAAGCTTGAAGATGAAGCTTTGACCGTTTGACCCGCCCATTTTATAGGCGCACGGGTCGGGTTTTCGGGTCAAAGGATCCGCGCCCAACTGGAGTGGGCCGCCGGATATTACAACACACACACAAATAAAAGTAAATTATTGGGCTTAATGAAAATAGAAACAAACAAGATTTTTAATAAAGATTGGCCCAATTTTATTAAATTTTTTTGGATTTTTCCATGAAACTTACAAAATAACATATTTTTGGTATTTTCTTCGATCTTTTAAGAAAGGATAAAAAATAAACCAAAATAAAATAAGATCAAATAAAATAAAATATTTTTGGCTTTTTGATAAATTTGAAATTTAAAATCTTTTTGGAATTTTCTAACCTATTAAATTTAAACTTAAAATTAAATTAAAGTTTGACCAACCTAGAATTTGAAATTTAGCTACAAAAATTAAACGGAAACATAGAATTATAAAAATTAAAATCCTAACTATACTCCCCCTCAAATAGACACCGGTTCCTTTCCTTTTGTTTTTCTGATTTAGCTCGTTAACCCTTTTTAGCCTTAAAAATACAGACAAACTTGGATATTATTTGCGTCTCACTCCGTGATGAAGAATTCACACAGCAATTTGTCAGGATCCTTAATTATTAAAAATGTACACATATAAGGAAATATTGAGTTTCAATTTTGTGACACAATCCTTGAATTTAAATAACAGATATTTTCTAAAATAAAGGAATTTCAATCACGATTCTGCTTTTTGGAAGACCAACTCACCGGTCTATCTCCTAAAAACTGTATTCCTCCCGACGTGCTTTTTCTGTCAACTCTACAACCTGCAAAATCAGCATCTGAAAAAGCGGTAAGATCGAAATCGGTTCCCTTTGGATACCATAGACCAAGTTCGGGTGTACCCTTAAGATGATGAAGAATGCGTTTTACCGCAGTTAGGTGTGATTCTTTTGGGTCGGCCTGAAATCTAGAACAAAGACATGTTGAAAACATTATATCCGGCCTACTAGCAGTCAAGTACAGTAAGGATCCTATCATCCCTCTTTAAGTTGTATTATCGACACTTTTCCCAGAAGGATCGGTGTCTAACTTACAGTTGGAGGCCATGGGAGTTGTGATACTCGTGCAAGAGTCTAAATTATACTTATTGAGAATGTCAAGAGTATATTTCGATTGGTTCACAAAAATCCCATACTCAAGTTGTTTGACTTGTAATCCGAAGAAAAAGTTCATTTCCCCCATCATACTCATCTCGAACCTGGACTCCATTAGGGCTGAAAAATCCTTACAAAAATTGCTGTCAGTAGATCCAAATATAATGTCGTCGACATATATTTGTACTAGCAGTATATGTGGGCCTTCCTTTTTTAGTGAACAGAGTTGTGTCCACCACACCTTTACAGAAACCGGCAGAAATAAGGAAATTGGAAACACTATCATACCATGCTCGAGGTGCTTGTTTTAAACCATAGAGGGCTTTGTCTAGCACATAAACATGGTCAGGTTTATGTGCGTCAACAAAGCCTTGTGGTTGTTCAACATACACCTCCTCGTTAAGTTCACCGTTTAGAAAGGCAGTCTTGACGTCCATTTGGTACACTCTGAAATCTTTGTGAGCCGCGTACGCCAAGAAGATTCTGATTGCTTCGATCCGTGCAACTGGAGCGAAGATCTCGTCATAATCTATCCCTTCTTGTTGTCGGTAGCCTTTGGCAACAAGTCTTGCTTTATTCCTTATCACAATGCCATTCTCATCTCGTTTGTTCTTAAAAATCCACTTTGTTCCGATGACTGTACGGTCTTTTGGTTTGGAAACTAACCGCCATACTCTTAGATGTTCAAACTGGTTGAGTTCCTCTTGCATTGGAACTATCCAATCTAGATCTGTTAGGGCTTCATCCACACGAGCGGGCTCTATCATACTAAGGAATGACGCGAAGAGGCATTCATTAGCAGACGCCCTACGAGTTTGGACTCCTGTTGACACATCACCAATGATTTGATTTGTTGGGTGACTTCGGGTCCATTTAATCTCGTGTGGAAGGGGTGCTCGGGATGGAACCTCAGTGGTTAACGTGGGAATGGATGAAGATTCATGGTCAATAGTTTCAAATGATGGTACCACTGGTTCCGGTTCCATTTCCGAGTGTTCAGGTGCAGGAAGGATTGTTGGTATTATATGTGAGTGTATTATAGGAGTAGATTCAACTGCGGATGTGTCGGTGGATGATGTAGATGGATGAGGGTATGTTGATGAAGATGGAGCGGAGAAACTTTGTGGCGCAGTTGAACTGGAAGGATCACCTACATTATTGACAACATTAGACACACTAGCGTTAGGACCGAAAAATTCAACATAAAAAGGATCAAACAAATTAACCAAATCAGAAGAAGAAAAAGAAATGGGGTTATTAGAAGAGTCTCCAGACATTTGAGTAATGCGAGGTCCTGATTGATCAACTTCGGGTGCCAGTTCAGCCAACTCATCAAATGTGACATGCACACTTTCATTGACTGTTCTGGTTCGGGTGTTGAATGCGCGATACGCCTCGAGTTGGATGAGTATCGAATGAAGATCGCTTCATCCGCCTTTTCGTTAAACTTCCCGAGGTTGTCTTTGTCGTTCAGCACATAGCACCTGCAACCAAATACACGTAAGTACTTTATAAATGGTACTTTATTCAAAAAGAGTTGGTAAGGAGTTTTGTTAAAGCGCTTATGGATAATGGAGCGATTTTGTGTATAGCAGGCTGTTGATACGGCTTCGGCCCACAAGAACGGAGGTAGCTTCGAGTATGTGAGCATTGTGCGAGCGGCTTCCACAAGCGTACGGTTACGCCTTTCCACGACCCCATTTTGTTGAGGCGTTCGAGCAGCAGAATATTGATGCTGAATGCCTTTAAATCAAAGGAAGCCCTTAACTACCGAATTCTTGAACTCCGTGCCGTTATCGGATCTGATTGATTGCACTGACAGCTGCTGTTGGGTCTCGACACTCTTGATAAAGTCTATGATTTCTTGAGCTGTCTCATCCATGGAACGCAAGAACCTGAACCACGTATATCGTGAATAGTCATCAACGATAACCAACACATATCGTTTACCGTTTATGCTTTGAGTCCGCATAGATCCGCATAAATCCATGTGAAGTAACTCCAATACTCTTTTTGTTGATGGTTCGGGCTTTGGTTTGTGAGATGATCGTTTCATCTTTCCTTTCTCACAAGCTCCACACAGATGGTCCTTTTCATAGCGCAATTCAGGAAGACCTTTTACCAATTGTTTCGCAGCCAGCTTGTTGATATTATCAAAGTTCAAATGGGATAATCTTCGATGCCACAACCAAGAGTCTTTTCAAGAGGCTTTTGATAATAAGCAAATGTTATCCTTTACTATTAGCTTGGCTACGTCAATGGTGTAGAGGTTAGAGTTTTGGGAACCTGTTAGGATTTCTTTTCCATCCATACTCTTTACACTGCAGTTCTTAGCTCTAAAAGTTACCTCTAGTCCTTTGTCGCGGAGCTGTCCTATGCTAAAAAGATTATGTGATAACCCCTCAACATAGTCAACGTCCTTGATAACTAGATTATTTAGAACTAAGTCCCCGTATCCTTTGATGTGAGCCTGATGGTTGTTCCCGAATTTTACTGTTCCGCAATACTGTTCAACTACGTTTGACATCAATTCTCTTCTTCCCGTCATATGCTTGGAGCAACCCGAATCCATATACCAAATGCACTTAGCCTGAAAAGCAAATAAATTTATATAAATGAAAATCTATATGCATTCAAACACATCCATTTTTAATTCACAATCAAACCGGGTTCTGAACCGAAATGTTCAGAAAACATGACGAGTTAAGACCGGGTCCTGGGTTGTGTGCACAGAAGCCAAACATGTAGGTTTAAGCACAACCGACAAGCAAAAGAACGGGTCCTAGTCTATGGTAACTAGAAGCCATTTCATTGAAGAGCGGGTCTTGATCAGAAGTAACCAAGAACCATCTGCATAAAGATCACACAACTTTGGGTACCCACCTCAATATGGGTCCCTTTTTGTTAGAAGTTCCAGATTTATATGGCACGTGTACAGTTTTAGGAACCCATTTAGCATTTGCGTGTGGTCCGGATGCATAACCCTTTGGAATCCATTGAAGATTGAATTTATTGGGCTTTGGAACCTTAGGCGCTAAAAATTGCCTTTGGTTTTTGTCTTTTTGAGACTTTTTTGACCGTTGCTTTGGTTTTGGGCCTTGGCAACGGACAAGTCTCAATTTTATTTGAGGCCGATGATGCAACATTTTTTGTTTTCTTTTTCCGAATTCGTTTAACAGGATAAGGCACGAAAGCATTCATTTCAGGAACCTGTCGTCTATAGCGAGTTGGACATAGATTAAATAATTCACTGATGAGTACTTTAACGAAACAACAGAATTCGGTACATCATTACATGCATTGTCACACACATTGTTACATAAATTGTCTTTAGAGATTACAGACATCCTATCTCTAGTAACAAATTCATTTGGCATTATAGCCTTCTTCACAAAAAAAAACTCGTAAAATCCAACATGGTGGTTTTTGCAACTCTTCTTATATGATCTGTAGGAACAAAACGATTAGAGTCAGTAAGCATGGAAGATTAAGACTTGACAGAATTTTGTTTTTGTTGGTAAGTGGCTTTCTTAAAAGACTTGGATTTGATCTGAGTCTTTTTAGAAACCTCATTTTTGAAAGGTTTTGAACACTCACCTTTATAAATGACATAAGAAGTTTCAGCTTTGGCCTTACCTTTATTTGATGACACATATGGAATTTTTGTGAAATGAGAAATTGTTTGTTCTTCTGAAAAATCTTTGAATTTTTGTGAAACCATTTCAAAATTTTCTCTGTAGACAGTTACTTCCACAAATTGTTGAAAAGTTTGATTCACCAATTCTTCTTCGCTCTTAAGAAGAGCATCTTGAAGATCAAGAGCTTTCTTTTGAGACGACTTCAATTCCTTTTCTAAAACAGTGATTTGTTGTTGATGAACTTTTGCAGGAATATAAAGTTGAGGAGTTGATTTTACGGTTTCTGTTTTCAATTCAGCTTCTGAATAAGTTGACAAGAAGTCTTCCTCTAAAGTGGGTACTCTATAAGAATATCTCTCGTTATGTTCTTCATATTGAAAAGAAATTTCTTTTTCTTTATGAGCAACACGTTTCTCATTTTCTTGGTTTAAAACTTCATTTGATGACTCAAAAAAGATTGATTTAAGACCGGCTCCCATATAATTCATGTCATAAAATAAAGGTAAAACATTTTGTGCTTTTTCCAAATATTTAGGATTTTTAAAACCGATTCCTTGTTTAGAATGGTAAAACCTAGTTTCTTTGGGCTGATTTAGGTGGATAGTTTGTTCTGTTTGACCCATTTTTAAAGATGCATCGTCAAGAGTCTTTATTCGTGAGTACAAACTTATCCTTTCTTCTTCAATCATTTTATATTTTACTAAACTGTCTATATTTTCCATATTTACCGCATCTAACTGTTTTGTAAGTACAAAAATTTCTTCTTTTAATGAGAGTTTTTCTTTTGATAACGTTTCCATGCAAGATTCAAGATATATATTCCTGTCCTGAACATCCACTTTTTCTATTAACATCTGTTTTATAACATTGTGATTAGTTAACACTTTGAATGATATAATTCAGATGACTCTTTTAAAGTTTGAGTTTGATGTTCAGCTCGTACACACTTTGCAGTTTCAGCATTTAATCTAGCTTGTAGATCAAGAATATGTGTGTGCGGTGTACATTCATTATCTATAAATAAATTATTTACATGTGCAGGAATGTAACAGGAATATACCTCATTTGTCTCAGAACCGGATGTAGAGCATTCGGGATCGTTGGTTGTGGTCATCAGACATGCTGGTGGATTTTTCAATGTCTCCCCCTCAGCAGCATGATCTGAAGCTTCAGCAGTGGAAACGACACAATGCTCCAACCCAATACGATCAACCATGTAACAGTTCTTACCCTTGTCATCCTCCTCGTCGGTATCTTCAGCATCCTAGTAATCTTCCTGGGCGACGAGGGCCATCGCGTCGGTTATTTTCTTTGTGGCGTCGAGCTTTCTCTCATAATAGGCGACGTCTCTGTCAAAATTGTTCTTACACTCCCGAGCAAACTGGCCCGGTTTACCACACTTGTAACAGAGATGTTCATCTGCGGCTTTCGGTTCTTCTGCTCTCGGCCGTTCATCTCTTCTCTCAGCCAGCCTTTTGTCGGCGCGGCGATGTTCTCTCCTATCGTCTCTCCGTCGATCTCTTCTCTCATGCTCTCGCCTGTCATCTCGGCGGTCGTCTCGACGATCATCCCGACGATCGTCCCGCCTCTCATAGTCCCGCCTGTTGTCCCTTCGATCATCGCGCCTATCGTCTCGCCTTTCATAACGACGATCATCTCGATAATTGTAGATTGTGAAATCCCGTAAGTTTCAGCACCTTTAATGATTCTTTATCATATCCCAAGAAGAAACAATGCTCAATAATTGGAAAATGATGAAGAAGACAATATGGATGTTAGAGAGAATGAAAGTGGCGGCTGCAATGTAATATTCAATTTTTTCAACCGTATCTTTACAATAAAGTAACCCTAGGAGCTTTATAGCTCCATTTAATTATCTATGGGGCATTGACACAATTGCCCCCTAGACTTTTACATAGAAAAGGAAAAACAAGGAAACTAAATACAAGACTAAATACTAAGTAATTAATTATTACAAAATAACTCCCTATGATCGAAAGTAAAAGTCTAACAACACCTATCATCTATATTTGCCATTCATTGTAGTGGCTATATGTTGCCAACAAATTTTAAAAACACACCTTTCTACTCTTCTCATGTCCAGCAAATAGGTACAAAGAATACTTCTCCCTTCGGTCAATACTATGTGTAGATTGAGACTACAAAAGGACGCCACCAAAAGGATTGGTTGTAGAAACCTGTAAATATTGACAAATGACAACCTTTTCAGTTTGTCATAAAATGTACCACCAAACAACAACGCATGCCAGTATGCTTCAGAAATTTCACTTGATTGAACTTATGTGTCTGAATTTTTTTACAATGAACATAAGGTAGATTCGTACTTGGTATTTGAAGAAAAAATCTGTACTTGAAAATCCAAGAACGTTCTCATCATACAAGAAAGCCAACTTCCCCGGTTCTCGTTTTCGTTCCTGGAATACATCGAATATCTCGCTAGGTTAATAAGAATTGTTTATTGGTATCATTATATGATATTTAAAATTTTAAAAACGGATTCAAATTACACCTTTAAAGGATGACTAATTGCCTTACACACAACTTCGGTAGTCAGACCAGAATTAATGTTCAGTTGTATCTTTTCCTTTTTCGGGAGTTTTTTTTCCGGCGGGGGTAACATACTCTGGGAAGCTATAAGGTACATTCAATATGAAATCACCATCTTTATAGACTATTTTTTGTGACCATCTAACTTTTATGGAAAGATTTGAACCACCATCAACCTGGAAAAAGTTATGCAAGTCAAACAACATTTAACCTGAAAATATGATAGAGAAGCTATGAATGCAATTTAACATCTTTTAACCTGTGTCATTGTTAAAGTAAAGATGAGGGGTTTCAGAAAGCCTCCATCTTCAAAATTGCTACACTTTCTTTCTCCCCATTTTCATCCATCTGAGCTATTTGAGTTGAATATGATTTTCTTGGTACTTCAACCTCCGCACCTAGAATTGAACCCTGTTAGCCAAATGATATAATATTATTTGAGAACAAAGAAACTTAGCGGGAAAAAATCTCAAAATTTATCTCTGTGGTTTTTAGCTACTCCCTCCATGCAATATTCACACCCAAATTCAAACAAACGCCTTTTTGGGCCTAAATTTTGATATTTATCATCCAAAAGATAAAATCTACTATTTTGACAACTTACGGAAGGTAAAATAAAAGACTTAAAAACAACTATAAGGATTAAGAAGCAGCTTTAACAGTTTGATTGATCATTCCAAGATTGGAACAAAACCGTCTCTGATGATTATAATTTATGTAAATAACACATATCTCATCCAACAAAAAAATGACAATAATCAAGATTTTGTAACGAAAAATTGATACCTTTAATCAGCTAGGGTTAGGGGGAGACGACGGCGGCGTAAATGGTTGCTAGGGTTAGGGGGAAACGGCGGACGGCCAGAGGTTAAGGGGAGACGGGAAACGGCCGTAGGAAGTGAGGGAAGAGAGGAAGGTCGGCGGCGGCAGGGGGAGGCGGAGAGAGAGGACGGCCGCAAGTCGGCGGCGACGGCCGGTGAGCGGACGGCCGACGACGGCACTGGTAGGATTTCATAAATGGGGAGATGAGAGGGACGGTTTTGGTTTTCTTTCAATGGGTTAACAAGTGAAATAGCAAGTCCCTCCCTTGCAATTATAAGCACTTATTAGTAAAAAAAAAAGAACAGCACCTAAATTATTTTGTGATATATAAATGTATATCATTAATATAAATGAATATTATTTAATTTTTTAATTTTAAAAAAAATTCTGTTTTTAGTTTGGTTTGATCTGGAAAACCGAAAACCATATTAAGAAATTCGGTTTGGGACAAAACCAAACCGAAAACCGTTTTCTAAATTTGGTTTGGGTTTATTCAAAATTAGCGGTTCTTCTCATATTCTACATACTTTAATGATAATTATTAAATTATTAATTTAAAAGTTAAAATCTTATAATACAATATAATATAATATAATATATATATATATATATATATATATATATATATATATATATATATATATATATATATATATATATATATATATATATATATATATATATATATATATATATATATATATATATATGTAAAAGTTTTTTTAAATTGTTGTATATTGTTTTTCTTTTTCTTAACCAATTAAATTTCTAAATATTACCCTCTAAATTTAAAAATAAAAAATAAAACATGTATTATCAAATCTTGTATTTTGTTAATCCTAAGAAATCAGGCATTCAAAATTTACGTGTATTTTTTTAATCAAAATTACAAAACAAGAAAAAATAGTATTAACACTTAAAAACACGTCATATTTTTTTCATTATAAATGCAACACTCAAAATATATATTTTTTAAATGTGTTGCATTTTTTTCATTATAGATGCAACACTCTAAAATGTGTTGCATTTTTTTCATTATAAATGCAACACTTTAAAAATGTGTTGCTTTTTTTTTATTATAAATGCAACACTCTAAAAATGTTTTGCATTTTTTATTGAAATATGAAACACTTTAAACGAATATTGCAATTTTTAGTAAAAATGGCAATACTTTAGAAAAATGTTGCATTTTTTTAGTAAAAATGGCAACACTTTAAAAAAAGTGTTGCATTAAATCATTATATGCAACACTTTTTGTCAATGTGTTGCTTTAGAGCGAACTTAAATAAAAAAGCAACAGTTTTTAAATGTGTTGCATCAAAAGTGTTGCCTTAGCTTCAAAATGTAGTAGTACCACCTTACGGTTTCTGATACACTTTCTTTGGAGATCGTTAATTCTCTCTCAACCTGAATATGATTACAAGTGTATATATGAGCTTCAAATTGAAGGAACAACTACAAACAGTTACAAAAAAAAAAAAAAAATTAATTACCTCTTTGCGTAACCAAGTAACAAAAGATATAGTGTGCTCATTTTCCAGCAATGCTTTTCGCTTACCCGGGTTTTGTGTTTCCGAAACCTGCTTGTGTCGCCTGAAACAAGGTGTTTGGTTATTATGATTGTTGCAAGATTTTAATTAACGAAATAGACATGAGTTACTAATACTTACTTGATATATGGTACAACTGAATTACATACAAATGTGCTTTCTGAAGGAGTTCTGCAAAAACTTCACTTGATTTGCCGGCCGACAGTGACTTTCCGTCTACATTTTATTCATCGCTTTGATGTTTATCACGTGGGATACCTATAGTTTTCATTGACTTTTTATATTCGCCGAAAAACTCTATTGTTTCTTCTGTAATAGTCTCATCAGCAATGCATCCCTCTGGTTTATTTCTGTTTCACACATGTCCTTTAATGACCTTCATACAACGTTCGAAGGGATACATCCAACGAAAGCATACCGGACAACATAATTTTACCTCCCTAGTTAGGTGCACAGTCAAATGGACCATAATATCAGAAAATAAAGGAGGAAAGAACTTTTCGAGTAGGCAGAGTGTGACACAAAGTTCTTCTTGCATCTTATCTAGTTCATCTAATACTAGTTCTTTGCTACATATTGATTTAAAGAAAAAGAAAAACCTAATGATAACACATCGTGTGGGTGGGTATATGATTGACTGTATTACAATGGGCAAAAACTCTTGCATTAGCATGTGATAATCATGTGATTTAAGCCCGATGAATTTCCTATCTTTTACGCTGACTAAACACGAGAAATTTGAACAATAGCCTTGCGGTACCCTTATGTTGTATAACGTTTGACAAAAGATGTCTTTTCTTCATTCGTTAATGTGTAACCAGCTGGAGGTAGTACTAATTTGTCTCTGTCTTTCCTAGCAAACAACTCTGGTTTATCTATCCCCAACTCTGCCTGATCCAATCGAGCATTCACTACAACAAAATGAACCTAAAGCAACATGGGAAAAGTGTTGTGTTAGGCCTTAAAAGTGTTGGTATAGGCCTAATGCGACACTTTATGTAGTGTCACCTTAGCCAACGTCACCTTAGGTCTAATGCGACAATTTCACTAGATAATGCAACACTTTTTAAAAGTGTTGCCATTATTTTATAAATGCAACACTTTTTATATTATAAAGCAACACTTTTTAATGTGTTGCCATTATTTTATAAATGCAACACTTTTTAAATGCAACATTTTTATACTCTAAAGCAACACTTTTAATTTTATTGTTACCAACTTATAGCAACACTGTACTTATCAAATACAACACTTATCAAATGTTGTCATTATGTAAATGCAACACCATTATCAATCTATTGCAATACTTTATTATTGTTTTAAATGACATAAATGCAATATTTTCTAGACAAAAGAAACACATTCATTAGTTTTTAAATTTAAATGCAAATACAAATATTTATTTAATTGTTTCGTGATAGTTTTTCTACTTAGAATTCAATTTAACAAAAATAATATCATTTCATAACATATTGATCAAAAAGTATTTCAAGTATATAAACGTCTACAACCAAAATAAGGATCATCAAATGTATATAAGCAATACAAAAAAAAATAAATTACAATCTTGGGACTTCATATTTACTTCCTCTTCATTTAATTTCTTTCATACGAAACCGACGCTTATCATGCACAACTCTTCTTCTGTCGATCACTTTACATATGTCAAAAGAAAGGAACTAACCTGCAACATATGAAAACACGTACAATCATATCGTTAGTGTGTTTTCTAAATTCGATGTATCTTTAACTATCATTAATTTGAAGCAGACAATACGATAACCAAGAAAGGAACCACGTAAGTTTACTCTAAATCATAAAACTCTCATATCTGTGAGCTGCTGCGTGTATCATCGCAGCACCAGGATGGGTTTCGCATTCGAACAGCCATCCAAACCCCAAATTGACACTCAAAACTTGCTGGGAATTTGGTCTAAGTTAATTGTATGCATGGGTCTAATGTTTGTATTGAGTTTCATAGCAGCCTTAAGGCTGAAATTAGCAAATGAACTGCACACCAAGAGACCTAGTCTCGGTGTGCAGTGATGTCCAAGACTCACCAGGTGTGGGTGTAGTATGTATGTCTTGCACCCTTCCTTTGCACTCCTTACTCCTTGTGAATTCTGTCCAGCAATACATATATAACCGTGGGTACTGCTGTTGGTTTATAATAAGACTCCGAGACTCATCAAGTCTTGGAGTAGGTAACTCAACTGGACAGCAGCCCCTAGCCCCTAGTAGACTCTGAGACTTGCACTCCCAGACATAGATATTAACCTTGCTCCTGAAAACAACAACTTATCTAAGCTAATTTGGCATGTGTGGAAAGCTATATATCTAAAAAAATATCCACTGCATCAAAATCATTAACAAACCCTATTTTTATTAAATTTAACTATTTAACAATAATACTATATTATAAACCATAATCCTTATCTTCAAAATCAATACATAATCTAAATAAAATAATAAATAAACAATGTGTTAATAACATAACATTAAAAATATTAAAACGTAAAGTGGCAAGGAACTGTGACATAGATTATATAGTGAATTCATTCACATAGACGATAGTACTATACCCTATTACAACTAGTTTATTACCCGTGTAATACACGGATATTTTTAAAAAAATTGTTATAAACTACAGATTTTTAAACAATTGAAAGAATTCAATATAAACATGACGAATAAAATGAAAGGATGCAAACCAATATGACAAAAATATAATAAAATTTTACCAGACTAAATTACCTACCTAACAACAAAAAATCAAGGGAAAATGTCATTAACTACTTAGAATTAGTATAAAATAATTTTTTAGTAACAATAATTGAGATATAATTCATGAACTGTAATATACAATTGTAGCTACCACTTCCTAAGAACTTGCAGGAACCCTTATAAATAGAAAATTAATAGAATAATATTTGATATAAACATGACTAACCTATGAAGGAGTTGAATGGCTTTACAAAGAGCTCCATCTTATAAAGCAATAAAAATACCAGTCACCACTTTCTGGACAAGAGGATTCTGCAAGATGTAAACATCAGAATAGTCAGTTATAAAACCGCATCACCATGCATTTCAAGTGTATAATGCTAAGCATATGACTAACCAATGAAGGAGCCAGGAGAAGTGCTGACTGGTGCCCCCATCTTTAAAACCATGATATTGATCAAGTATTATTCTCAACAAATGAGATCGCAACGTAACAAATGAGATCGCAACGTAGAATGTAACAACATGAATAGAGAAGAGATGACGGATTGCCTCTTACTTATTTTGGAAGATCAAGCGGGACAATAAAAAAGATGTGGCATGAGAGAGTGACACGTGGATGAGATGGTTTAAGGTAGAGGTATAAAAGTCAACACTGCATACAATTAAAAAATTTAGATTCAATTCATCCAACTAGTAGAATAATGGACAGATAAAAATACAATGAAGACACTAAACCTTGTAGCTATCAAAATTACTGACAATCTCAAACACACAAAATCTGGTTTTTGGTAAAACAAAAACACTAATGAAGAACTTTAGGGGTAATGAGATAAATGAGAATCATAAATGATATATGTTTGTGTATATGAAATAAGTCATATACTGAATATACATGTAGCCTGCTTTCATGAAAGGAAGAGGAGGCATATCCTCTATGCCAAAGACTACATTTTCAAGTGAAAATTGAACCAAAAACTACATTAATAATCTTTGACAAAGCAGTGTCACACTTTATTCCAAATGAAAATTTTCTTATCCACGTTCATCATATCCTTAAATCAGAATTAAATTAAAAGAAATAAGATTAGTTGATAGCAAAAAATTCAAAGATGTAAAATTGCAAGCTAGATGGGAAACGATTACACACTCAATAAAAGTATCACCTATTGCTGACGGTTTTTGAAATGGGATTTGATCTTTCACTTCTGTAGCTCGTTGATTGAATGAATTGATACATTTGCAAATTGAGCAACTTGGTCTTTTAAACACAGAGAACAGAAATACACTTCATATAAGATAAAAAGACATAGCTTTTCAATAAAGAAAAAAATACAATGCATCGTTGCATCAGAATCATAAAGTACCATGATAGGTCTTAAACATTTACTGTTGATCAGACAGATCATGTGCTAAGGGTGTGTTTGATTGAATAAGATATAATACGTAACAGAACCTTCCAATCCAGATGCTAGAAAGGATTAAAAAAAAGTTCAATAAAGAGGGTTCCAACACCAAGAACAGTAGCCATGAAGGGTATTTTCTTGCAGGGATCTCCCTAGCAATTAATCTTATTAGTTCCAACACCAACATTTCTGAAAATGTTTTATTTCAAATGGTATCACCCTATACATTTGGCTACTGCTGAGATTTCTGTTTTAAGAAACAAATAAAGTCCAGCAACTCAACAATATGCTGAGTTACGGATTCTAACTAGATACACACATAAATAATTCTGTTTTTATGTTGTTATAGCTGTCACTTTGCTGCTGAGATTTCTGTTTTAAAACCATAAACACTCACACATATGCTTAGAATAAATAATGGGATGAGGTGCTAAGTTGTTTGCTACTTAAGGTATCAATTATTGCGAGTTGAGGAACTAGTACATGGACAAGTTACTGGACAAATTCCAGTCCCGAGACTCAGCTATATGTTGTTTTACGGACTCACAAACACATACATATATACACTTTCTGATTTAATTGTTAGATGCAGCAACTTGAGAAGAATAATGGGTGTATTAAGTGTTGGTTGATCAATAAAAAAATCAATTTATGGCCAGTAGGCCACACCGAGACTCAATCAGAAAATCAAGTATCGGACTACAAATTACCTACACATTCCTTCTATTTTGCAGGTTAAATGTTAAGGTGCTATTGCTACTGGTTCTTATTCATGGGCATGTAACACTTAGCACACCCATGTTAATACAGCAGGAAGCAACAACAAAAAGAAGAAAGCAAAAAGTCCGATCTGTGAGCCAAATGCTGAGTTACGGACTCTTCACAGCACACATAAAATTCTGATTTTCTGTCATATAACCATCTACTCCTCTTTCTGTTTCACCACCCATGCACCTTTTGTGTGTGTGTGTGTGTGTGTATATATATATATATATATATATATATATATATATATATATATGTATATATATAGATATATGTATGTATAACTTATACTTTTGTATATAGTGTCGGTTTTACTTTTATATATCTACTCCTCTTTCTGTTTCACTTGCTGCTATGCTACACTCACAAAGCCACAATCCAAGCCCAAAGATACCTATGTCCTTTCATGAACCAAATATTTGAAATTTGAACAGAGCCACAATCCAAGCCCAAGCTGGGTTCGATATGCATACTCAATATTCAAATTGCAGCCTATTTTTATACAAAAAGTAGGAACTTAGGAAACGAGATGAAAATAATACTTGACAATAGGGTTTTGGGCAGCGTTGACGATGTTGGTTCTGGTGATGGCGCTGTATCAGGGACGGTCGCGCGACCTTGGTCAGTGACAGCGGTGTGTGGTTATGGTAGCCGAGAGAGAAATACATGGTTTGGTTGCGGCGAGTGGGAGAGATGATGTGCGAGCGTCGAGAGATAAGTATGTGAGGTGAGTGTGTCAATGGAGAGAAGCAGATCAGTGAGGAGGGTTATAGTCAGGCGACGGCGACAGATAGGGTTTGGCTGTTGACGAACAACAGAAAGGAACAGCGAGTGAGAATGAGCAGGAGGGAGACGAGTAGGTGAAGCTGGTGGTTGCTGGAGTCGCCGGCGGAGAGAATCAGCGTCGGTGGTTCTCGCCGATTGGTGAGGAGAGCGAGGAGAGTGTGTGTGTGTGTTCCTGTTTGGGAGGGTGGTGTGTGTCTCGTGTGTTTGTGAGAGGCAAGAAAGAGGGGAAAGGGGAAATGGGGGATCCGACCGATAGAATCCAGTAACCTAATACATATTTCTTATAGTTTAGTACTTTGTTTTATTTTTATTTTTAAAAAATAAAACTAGATAAATACCTTTAGATTTAATTTTATTCTAACGTTACTTTTAATAAAATTAGATTTCAGAAAATAAATTATAACGTAACTTATAGTTTATTATTGGAATTAAAATTATATAACGTAACTTATAAAGTTTTAAAATAGTGATATTTTAAATTTGTAACCAATTTTCTAATTGTACTCTTTTTTAAAAAAATAAAACATGTACTATCAAATCTTGTATTTTATTAATCTTAACAAATTAGACATTGAACTTTTGTGTGTATTTTTAATAAAAAATGTGTTGCATTTTTTTTAATTATAAATGCAACACTCTAAATATGTGTTGCATTTTTTTTTTCATAGAGTGTTGTATTTTTTTTCATTATAAACGCAACACTCTAAATATGTGTTGCATTTTTTCTCATTATAAACGCAACACTCTAAAAATGTGTTGCATTTTTTATTGAAATATGCAACACTCTAAACAAATGTTGCAATTTTTAGTAAAAATTTCAACACTTTAGAAATTTGTTGCATTTTTTAAGTAAAAATGGCAACACTTTAAAAAAAGTGTTGCATTAAATCATTATATGCAACACTTATTGCCAATGTGTTGCTGTATAGCGAACTTAAATAAAAAACCAACAATTTTTAAATGTACGTGTTGCATCAAAAGTGTTGCATTAGCTTCGTTTTGTAGTAGTGATTCTCTCCATCTTTCGTCTTTCCTGGAACATTTAGCAAAGTTCCGACTAGACTCTCACAAACATTCTTTTCTATATGCATGAAATCAATACAATGTTGAATTTCATTTTGCCTCTAATAATTAAGCTTTCGACAAAAAAATGTTGAATTTCTTCCATTACAAACCATCTTGTTCATTTACTTGGCTTGAACTACCATCTTCTCTTCCTCTTTTCCTTGTGTGGTTTTGGATCTTCCCACCTACGCCTCTCGCATCTTTCTTGTTTTCTGATGCCTTATAGTTTGTTCGTTTTTAATTATGTTTGACCTTGTTGTATATGTCTTCCCCAGTCATTGGGATTGTAGACTTGCAGAATTCTTGTTCTTCATTAAACGCCTTTGTTTGCTTTCTGAACGGGTGGGTATATGGTAGATATCTTCTGTGACGAACATAACTCTGCTTGGATAATGCAGGAAGTCTAACAGAATATGTTTCTTTCCCACATACTACACAACCTTTGTATCCACTGGTTGGGCAGCCACATAAAGTACCAAGTGCAAGGTAATCATTTATTGTCCATAACACAACCGCACGTAGATTAAACGTTTTTTTTGTGGAAGCATCATATATATCGACCCCTGTCTCGACTAACATTTGCAAATCATCAACCAATGGTTCTAAAAAACATCGATATAATTTATTGGGTGTCCAGTTATCAACACAGAAAGCATTATAGACTTTTTTTCATACACAACCATGGAGGAAGGTTGTAAATGACACTTAAAACTGGCAATACATTGTGAGGCCTATACATACATGTATCTTTTTGTAAAGAAGGCAGTTGTTCATATATACATGTATCTTTTTGTATCCTAACCCCATCAATTTCATAATTTTTTTGCCTGACAAGCGTTTTCCGACAGTTCGTTACCATCATGTACCATCTTTTTTTTGTTAACAAAACTAGTAATTCAACAAAGAACTTCTCAAAACATCCATACGTACTCTTCAAGTTAAGTAATTGAACAATTGCTGACAACTTTGTGAGGTCAGGACATCCTTTATAAAGTGGCTTCTCTGCGTCTAGTAGTTCTAGAAACTTGACATGGTCATCCGGATCCTCATAATTAAAATTATCTTTTTTAGCATTAACCATTTCCACTGTTTCTGGACCATCTGTTGGAATGTCTGAATCAAAAACCGTCTGTGTGTCAACAAAATCTATTGTAACATTGTGATGTTTGGCAGTTAATGATGGCTCATCCTTTTCTCCATGTTTTGTCCACTTTATGTAGTTTAGATCAATCCCATTACAGAATAAATGGAAATGCACTTCCTCCACTTTACGCAGTACATGGTTTAAACATTTGGTACATGGACATGGGATTTCAACATGTTGTTTATCACCTTGTGGGTCGATGTTATTCATCTTCTTCAAGTTGTCTACTGCATAATTAATAAATGTTGTTACTCCATATCTATAAGCTCTGATCATCCTATTTTTTTCCATCCAGGACTTGTCCATGGTTGGTTTTGAATATTTGATTAGTGTTGTACGATGTGTTTTATAAGTAATTAGGGTTTAATTAGTTGATTTTTAAGAGAACCGCTTAATTAAGTAAATTAGGGTTTATGTGATTTTTAAAAGAACCGCTTAAAAACAGTTAATAAGGGTTTAGTTGAGTTTTAAAAGAACCGCTTAATCAAGTAAATAAGGGGAAGTAATAATTAAACCGCTTAAAATGAATACGCTACAGAAAAATGAAAAAAAGACTTTGTGTTTGAGTTGTGTAAAACAATATTGTGGCTACCAATTAAACCTGTGTTCGAATCTAGGATGTAGCAGTTTTTTCTAAAAGAACCACTTACTTAAGTTAGGATATATATCTTAGGATATAATAATGAATTAGATATATAAACTTAGGATATAATAATTAATTAGGATATATAAACTTAGGATATGTAACATCCCGTTTTCTGAGATAATTGTGCATAATTATTTTAGGGGATGTTCAATTTAATAATATTGTGTTGGCCTGATGGGATCTTGATTAGTGGATATATATGTGTTAGGTTTGTGGGTTACGTGTGACGGGTTGTCATATAGTGGATTAATTGTGTTTATGAGTTCGCGGATTTAAATGGGTTAAGTGATTATGTGCAGGGCTATGGATCTCATGCTATGTACTCATACCTGTATAATGATGTTGATTGCCAGGGACAGGGCTAGAGATTGTTTTGTTTGTATGTGCTATGTGTATGCGTGTTATGTGCTTACTGTGCAGAGTCTAACCCTCGCGTACTCACGAGCTTCCGAGCTTACGTATTCGAGTCTACCATGTTCAGGGGATCAGAGAAGGGACCGGTAGCTGGGATTGCTGATCAGGGACTTGCTGTTACTTGAGGACTATGGTATCTGCCTTTGCTAGTGGTCATGTTAGTAGTGGTTGTGATTGTACCCTTTGAGATGTTGTAAATCAGTGGATTATGTCTTATAGATGTTTAATTAAAAGTTTTAAATTATCAGTGATCTGCATTATCCTATGTCACGTGTGTTATGGATTTTCTGCATTATTGCCACTTATGATATTGTGTTGACGTGGCATTTCTGGGATCGGGAGGGGTGTTAAATGATGGTATCAGAGCTTGTGGTTTGAAATCTGTGTATCATTAGTGTATGCTTAACTTAAACCTTGTTTCGATCCGTGGAGGATCATTTGAGATTGATTTTAGAGAAATTATCTTACCTACCTAAGTTTATAACGCTGGGTGATCTATCTGTGATCCTTAATTATTTCAGTTTGTGTAGATTGATATGGCAGACCAGGGTGATGGGACTGGTGCCAGTAAGTCAGCGGGTGATGAGTTTATCCGCAAGTCAGAGCTTCTGGAGGTCTTGACAGAGTTTTATAGACAGCAGCAGGAACATGGTCAGGGTGAGGGGCCAGTTGTTCAGCCTACGGGGACAGAGTCAAGGAGTGGTGCTTATTCATCTACTAAGAGGGGTGGGTCCTTTAAAGACTTTATGACAGGAGCTTCACCCGAGTTTAGGGGCAGTGGTGAGCCCGGAGTTGCCATGGCTTTGGAAAGAGAGATAGAGGCGGCGTTTCGTGTCGCGCACGTGGATCCAAGGTATATGGTGGGATATGCAACCTTTTAGTTGAGGGGAGGGGCTTCCCAGTTGTGGAAATCCATAGAGTCAGCGATGACATCTTCTACAGCTTACGCGATGACGTGGGATCAGTTTAGGGTCGTGTTCGAGCTGCAGTATATCCCGAGGGACGAGAGGCGAGAGATGAAATGGCGATTCCTTCATCTGCAGCAGGGCGAGAAGACAGTGCAGCAGTATGTGGACCGGTTCAATGAGTACTCGCAATTTGCCACCCAACACATCGCCATGGAGCAGCGAAAGGTTGATGCGTTTATCGATGGACTGCGATATGAAGAAAGTTCGTGGGACTGCACGAGAATCCTACTTTTGCCAGAGCATTGGAGATAGCCCGCATAAGAGATTGGGAGATAGCCAAGCAGAGAGAGGAGACGTCTTCTCCGCGCCGATGTGCGAGGACTCCTGAGCGGTCCTCGAGAGACCGGAGGCATTCTAGAGATGATTCTAGGGAGCGACGTTCGGGCCAGAGTTCAAGAGACAGACGAGACATAGATAGAGACAGGGTAGAGACAGAGATAGGGGTGGAGATCGGAGGTCGAGCGGACCGACACAGGGTCAGCAATCAGATAGTCAGAGTCAGAGGCGAGATTCACGGTACAGTGAGCAGGGTCAGAGCAGTGGGGGATAGGGGTCTCAAGATTGGGGTAGCAGGGTCGATAGTTCAGCTGGAGATCAGGAGTGCCCGAGGTGCCACCGTCGACACAATGGGTCATGTGCACCTAGATGTTATCGGTGCGGTCAGCGGGGGCATGCTGCCACCTACGGCTGTGGAGCCGTTATGCTTCCGTTGTTGAAGGCCGGGACACATAGTGAAGGACTGTCCGGAGCCAGGACCAGTGGTGCAGGGCGGAAGTTCCAGGGGAGCCAGGGTAGAGCGGTCATCATCAAGTTGCCGTGAAACTGTTCCGAGGGCTCAGGGTCGAGTATTTCAGGCGACTGCCGAGGAGGCTTGGGATGCTGCTAAATATGGTTTCTGTATGTCTTTCTGAACTTGCTTTGTGTGTGTCTATGGTGAGGCGGGTCGTTGGTGTGTGTCTGTTGCGTGCAACTGCCCTGTGTGTGTTTTGATTATGGGACTCAGTGACAAAGGGGGCGGGGTTGTTGTGTATGGATTATATGAGATTGTTATGTCTGAGTTTATATGCAGTTTTGAGATAGTAAAGTGGAATATATCGTGATAAGCTGGGTTATTGGGGTTTCAGAGTTGGGAATTGGGTCATGTTAGTGGATCGATCCTGTCGAGTCATGTGAGGCATTTGGGTAATCATTATGAATGCGTTTGTGATGTGCTAGTGGATTGATCCTATTGATAGTGTATTATCGTATTGAGAGTAGATTTAACTTCTTTTGTGTGTGTATCCGTGTCTATGAGTTGCATTTTGTGATTCGATGGAGATGTCTTTATGTGTTGTTATGAGTGGAATTGAGATCTGCTATGTTAGTGGATTAACTGTGTAAAGCTGTATGAGTATAGGATTTGAACTAAGATAAGAGAGTGAAGACTGATGAGTTGAGATATATGTGAACCAAGTGGCTTATGAGGTAACGCAAGAAGAAGGCTCTACGAGTTGAGGATTTAACTAAATAGTAGTGAAAGGTCACCAACCTAAGGATCCTATCTTGACGCGATGCCGTCCAATGAGTGCGGAATCCTCGTTAGTGGTTTGACGGAATGATCACGCACACGAAACACGGAGACACACACGATGATAGACGCAAACTAGAACGTCCCGATACGTGATTCTCTCTAAGTAACACTCTAAAACCTCTGCCAGTTCGTAATTGCCTATGAAGCTTAATTCTGCGTTTTTAATCAAAACTGATTAAACCTTAATTATAGGCATCAGATTCGAACTTGCCTTGGACAAGTTCGAGAAGGCCCAAGCCCACGAACTTGTCCACCATAAGTTCGAATCAGGCCTTTGAACTTATTCTAGAACTTGTCTTTGAACTTGTTCTAGAACTTATGTTTGAACTTATTGTAAAACATTATTTACAACCAAGTTCAAACATATATACAATCAATATCAAACATATATCAAACATATATTAATATGCAATTACGAACATTTGGACTATTACAAAATATCGTCTATACATAGACTGCTATCGTCACACAGGATGCACTAACAGAGTCCCCCTTGACGATACCTTCTAACTATATATATTTTGTCTAAGTACTAGAACTATACAAACAACTACCAGCATTTAATCCCTGCTCTATACAAAACCTTACCACCTTCTGGAACTTCCTTCCTTCAGATCTCCAGCCTTCGTGAAAGAAAATCGGCTAATCATGAAGCTTTTTCAGGTCGTCCTTGGATAGGTTAATCAGATACAGTGGATCATACACCTTCAAAATAGTGTTCTCTTCTAGATCCTCCATGACTGCTTCAGCAGTTTCATTGTCTACATACCACCACTTCATGTTTCCAAGTACATCCTGTGGCATAGACTTTAATGGGACTTTCTTCAAACATCGGACTGGCTTGTAAACCATCCTAGCCCAAAGTTTACCCGTATGGGGATCTATTCTCGACTCATCTTCAACTCTTTTGCCTGACCTCGGCTTTATCCTTTCAAACTTTCCAGACCTCCCCTCCTTTTTGATGATCTTTGCTATTATTTCAGCGTAGGGGTCATCTCCTAAGTTGATAAGCTACTTCCAGGCCAGTTCCTTCACTTCGCATTTGGGCAGTGTATTACAAACCTTCAAGGTTTTCCTCAAATACTGAAGTCTGTCTCTTCTTTTAAGCACGAATAGCTGCAGTTCCCTATCAAAGAACCAGCTTAGAATCCCTCCTGAGAGCTTTCCTGGACTTGGCAGTCTCATCCTTTTCTTAACAGCAAAGTCAGACTTCTTCTCTTCCTTCCTGAACCATAGCCTCGTCATTTCTTCTTTTGTTTGCTCCTTCTCAGCTATATCAGGTTCTGATTCATCTATATATGCTAAGTTAAGCTCATCTAGATCTATCACATTCTGATCATTATTTACATATTGTTCGGTGATAGGCTGCTTCGGGATTACAACTTCATCAACATCGTCATCCTCATCTTCTACAACCTCATCATCTGACTTCCAATCCACAACATCTTCTGGAATGAATTCTCCTTCTTCTCGTCTTCATCATCAAGGTCCATCAAGGCTTCAATCATTTCATGTCCAACAATCTTTGAAGCCTCACCTTCACCTACTTCTCCCACACTTGATTGACTAGGCTCCCCCTGAATGAGTGCTTGCTGAGCAGTCTTTTGGAAAAGATCTGCTAGCTCACCTTCTCTTTGAGCATCTGGATCATTGCCATCGTCATCGTCTCTCCCTACTCTCAACTCGTCTTCCTTGCAGCTACTCTCCCCCATGAACTCGCAGATCTTTCAATAATAGCTCAAGGAGAGTCTTCATTGTTCTCAGCTCAGACTGTTGATCAGCCACAGTTGTTCTTAACTCGGCATTTTCTTGATCAAGTCGAGCATTATGCTGCTGCAGCTCTTTCACAGCAGTTGAAAGTTGGTAAATCTGGACTGTTTGGAAGTCCACTTTTCTTTTTAACTCAGTGAACCGCTGATTGTCTGTGAACGAAGTCGAAGTTGATGGAATGGTGGCAGATGTTGATGGAGCGGTGGTTGAAGTTGATGGAGCAGCCGGTAACACAGTTTGAGAAGCTGAAGTGGATGGAGCTCCCTGCATAAATCTATGCCTCCTCGCCATATGCCTAGGAATGAGTGGAACTTCTTCTTCTTCTTCATATTCGGATTATTCGGTCTCTTCATCAATTAGAGCCGGTCTTGTTGATCTCCTTCTGTTTACAACCAATCTCGATCCATATCTTCCAATTGTGATATCTAGATCCTCAGCTTCAGCTTCAGAACTAGACTCGGAGGCTGTTTCAACATGACCTTCAGCCGGAGTCTGTTCCCTAGCACCTGCACCTTCTCCTTCTTCTTCTTCATCTTGGACCTGAGTGTCCCTAAATTCAGCATCAGATGGCTGGTATTCATCTATCTGTCTAAAGATATCCTGAAAATCAGTCGGAGGCTCCAAAATGTTTTGAACAAATTCTGCAGCAATATCTTCCTCGGCAGCAGTTCCTTGAGCCCAAATCTCTTCCAGAGTTTGCGTTCTCTTTTCATATTGAGGAGACAAATTTGACGGACCGGCAACTTCCGTTGATGGCGAGAGTAGGGTCTAGCAACCGGAGGCCTGCTTGCTGGTGCTCTGCGTCGTTGCTGCTGCTGTTGCTGTGGTTGTTGTTGTTGCGGTGGCTGCTGTTGTTGTTGCTGCTGAGGGGCTTCACCTATAAAATTTTCACCCTCTGGGGCTACAAAATCAGGATAAATAACTCCCCAAACAATGGTGCTACTTGGGTCCTGACCTGCTCAGCCCTTCTCGCATTGTGGGTCTGGTAGTCAGTAAAAATCCTTTTATCAACCAAGGCCACGCCACCTTGATCTGGAAGTGGTGACAAATTCAGCAAAAAATGGCGTATTATCATTATTGCAAAACGCGGATACATCAAAAATCTTTCCCTGACTGGAGCTGTGATCTGATGCACAATCTCCCCGAAGAACATCTTGGAAAAACTGAATTTCTTATTATATACCAATGCGATCAACGCCGATTGTAGTTTGGACACCATAGTATCAAAACCCGCCTTCTTTGGTGTGAAGCACACCATAATGACGTGCACAATATACCTCCATTGTCCAATCAGGCCACTCTTAACATACGAGGCCTTTGTAATATCCAGGGCATATCCCATCCTCAAAAATGTAGCTTGCCTGATAGGTAGTGGAAAACCTTTCGGCCCTGCCTCTTGTTCCTCATATCCTAACCGTAGGATTTGCCTTAACATATCAGCCGAGAATGCTATTGGCTGTCCACCGACTCTTGTTCTTAGAACTGTAGGCGTAACCGAGTAATCTACCTGCAGATGCTCCCAGAACTGTCTTACATACGCCAATGTGATTTGAAGATTGTGTGTCAGTGCATATGACACGCGAGATTGGGTCAGAATTTGAATCATATGACGATATGGTTGTGCTTCTGGCAGTTGGAGATCCACTGCCATGACCATATTGTGCTTATTATAAAAGGCATACTCACCCATATCTGCACATAAAATCAATAACCAAAATTAGTAATTAAAAAAAATAAAATTAAACTTGTTTATTTCGAATTTGCATAACTTCGAACTTGCATAAGTTCGAGTCCAACACATTCGAACTTAGACAAGTTCGAAATTAAACCATTCGAATTTAAATAAATTCTAGGAATATGTTCGAACTTGACTGACTTCGAACTTATAAATATTTCAACAAGTTCGAACCTTCTAACAAGTTCGAACTTGAAGAACAGGTTCGAAGTTGGTCACTTTTAAACTAAAAACCAAGATTTCAACCCCATTTGACTTAATCAACAGTATAATCTAGTCCTATTGGGTTCTAATCAAGGTTATATATGATTTATTTGAACATTTATCCGTCAAAACTTGTGATTTTAAACCACCTAGTTTCAACTCTTTATAAACATCAAATAAATTTGATTTTTGTCACAATAATGTCCTAAACTACACATAATTGAATAATAATGGTTATTATACCTAAGTATACGAGTATGTTCGAGAAATATAGTGAAACTTCGAGGAATAATAGGAAATTCGAGATTCGGTAAGTCCAAGTCAAGTTCGAGACCACCAGAGCACAAGTTCGAATGAAGAAATTCGAGGGTAGGTGCCTTAAATGAAGTACCGTTGACCTATTAATAGCAACTACCTTTGAACTTAGCATAAGTTTGAACTTCCTGACAAATTCGAAGTTAAGTTCGAATTTGTCTGATTTTCGAACTTAAGTGAAAATTATGAAAATACTTGAATAAAATTCAACTTTTTTAACTATTTCGCATAACAAGAATTTTTCAAATCTTGCAAAATCATTCACACTAAGTAACAGATTTTTAGGCAATTTTTGTTTATTTAACTAAAAATGCATCCTAGTAAATATGACCTTTTTCCTACTTAGGATTAAATGAAATAAAATAAAATAAAATAAAATAAAATTTGAATAAAACTAAAGCTTAAACTACTCAAAAATACTTTTAAAAATTTACGACCTAAACTAACAAAAAATTTTTGCGAGAAAGTCAAAGAAGGTTCAATCAGATAGTGGTGTCAAACGCACTTTCAGTATTACACTTTCACACTTAGGAATTTTTTGATTCCTTTGATTGTTTGTCGTGATATACAATCTAAGTCGATTGTCGGTATGATTTTCCCTTTAAACATTTAACACTTTGGAAATTCCCTAGGCCTTTTTATTTATCAAGAAACTACCTTACGTGTCCCATACTTAGATATACTTCTATGATCAAGGCAGACACACAATGATTATAACTTTTCAGAATTGCAAATTTTCTTTAAAAGTCAAACGTCAGACACAGTTCTGTATTTACATACAACAGAGTGTCTTAGTTTGTCTTAGAGTGTATTTTAAGTTAACAAGACAGCGGTGACAGGTCTGTACTTACGTACAACAAAGCGACTTATCTTGCTAACTTGAGTCAAAACAGAGGTGACAGGTCTGTACATACGTACAACAGAGCAACTTATTTTGACTCCCTCACTTTATCAAAAATATTTCTTTTCTTTTCTTTAAGATGTATTTGATGTTACTATACATCCCCCAGAAAATTTGCATACCTCATTTAGAATCATTGTCTGTATGTCTCTAACATAGAGATTAAGACCATTTGGTCATACATCTAAGTTAGTTACACATATGACTTTTTCTTGAATATTTTATTAGCTTTTGAGGTTTCCTTTGTGTATTACGCCTACCAACACATCAAGCAGGAAAGTGTATATCACTTAGATTTTAAGGTGCATTATGTGTCAAAGCTTAACACTTAGAGATTGTTTACTGTGCTAGCTTTTCGTCACTTTGAACCTATGAATATAAGACTTAACTCAAATTTTCTAATATTCTCTTTTTTGAACTTTTTATGGTTTTCTCTCTTTTTTTTTATTTTTTATTTTTTAAGATACGCTAATAAACTTACCTACTAACTTACTATAAAAGGAAATAAATTCTACTTAAACACTAACTTACTATAGAAAGAAAGAAAAATATACTAAGGTCAAGTTACTCTGGATTACGCATACCATTTAGTTGAACTAACAACTCAAACTGTGACTTATCAAAAGCTTTAGTGAATAAATCAGCATAATTATTTTCTGTTGCCACTTTTACCAGCTTTATTATATTCTTTCCAGCACAATCATGTATGAAATGATGTCTTATGTCTATGTGCTTTGTTTTACTGT
Source organism: Centrapalus pauciflorus (assembly GCA_020465985.1). Lineage (NCBI taxonomy): Eukaryota > Viridiplantae > Streptophyta > Magnoliopsida > Asterales > Asteraceae > Centrapalus > Centrapalus pauciflorus. The sequence continues at coordinate 271,359 of JAANYP010000396.1, forward strand.
GCTTAACTGCATTATTAGTTATAACAATTGTAGACTGATTATCTATCCTAATGGGAGTATGAGTGTAAGTCAAACCGTAATCCCGCAATTGTTATTGTATCCACAAAACCTGTGAACAGCAACTACCAGCAGCTACATATTCGGTCTCGCACGTTGACACGACTACCGAATTCTGTTTCTTGCATTTCGAGGATACGAACCTCCCTCCAAGGAACTGACAACCTCCAGTTGTTGACTTCCGGTTCAAGCTGCAACCTCCATAATCTGAATCCGTGTATGCTTCCAGTCCAGATCACTATCGGCGTGATACCAAAGTCCCAGCTTCAGTTGCGACTTGAGGTATCTCAGAATCCGCTTCACAGCTTTCATATGCATTTCTTTCGGATTAGCTTGAAACCTAGCACAAATACACACAACAAACATAATATCAGGTCTAGAAGCAGTTAAATACATGAGTGATCCAATCATGGCCCGATATAAAGTCGGATCCACATCAGTATCACTTTCAGTACCCGGTCCGAGATTGTTATTCACTTGAATCAGAGTACTAAAATGAGCAGTCAGCTTTGTTCCTTCCATCCCAAAGCGCTCCAGAAAATCGTAGACATACTTCGGCAGATGGATAAACATGCCCTCCTTCCTCTGTTCAACTTGCAAACCCAAAAAGAAATTCATCTCTCCCATAGCACTCATCTCAAACTTTGACTTCATAACCTCCTCAAAATCTTTGCACATCTGTTCGTTTGATGACCCGAAAATGATGTCATCAACGTACACTTGTACCAAGATAAAATCTTCTCCCTTTCTCTTTACGAACAATGTACTATCAATTGTCCCTATTTCAAACCCGTAGTCCAAAATATGAGTTGATAGCGTCTCATACCATGCCCTTGGTGCCTGATGCAATCAACACAGAGCCTTATCGAGACGATACACTCTGTCAGGATACTTTGGATCTGTAAACCCGGGCGGTTGTTCGACATACACCAGTTCCTTCACCTTGCCGTACATGAATGCACTCTTTACATCTAACTGATAGACCTTAAATCCTTTGAAGGACACAAAGGCCACAAACAGACGAATTGCCTTGAGCCTTGCCACTGGTGCAAACACCTTGTTGTAATCGATTCCCTCTTCTTGGTTTAATACCTTTACTACAAGTCTCGCCTTGTTGCGAGTCACGATACCCCGATCATCTCTTTTGCACTTAAAAACCCATTTGGTTCCTATTGCAACTTCTCCTCGAGGTAGCGGCACTAACACCTACACTTCAAGCTTTCTGAATTGTGACAGTTCTTCTTGCATAGCTTCAACCCAAGAGTTATCTTTCAGTGCCATTTGCACATTCTTCGGCTCTACTTGCGAGATGAAACACGAATAAAGATAAGTGTGAAAGGCCTCGGAGTCGTTGATCATATTTTTGGATCAGACCGCTCTTGGTCTTCGAACTAGTCATTAATGGTCGGCTTCATTGGTAACAGTACCGTGTAATTACTCACACTACTCCTAGTTCTCACACCAGTATGCGGATTTCCTATGATGCTCTCAATAGGATGATCCTTGTTAATTCTCGATGTCTCAATCTCATCGACCCTAAGATTATCTCCTAAGTTTGATCCTATTTCACCTAACTGGGGAACGACCTCAGACGGTACATTTTCTTCCTCATGATCACTGTCTTCGGAATTAGAAGTACCAGCCTGATTTTCGTTTGTAGGCAACTCAGCTTCATTCTCTGTTGGAAATCCATCTTCTGTCGTTGTAGGCTCAGAAGTTGATGAAATGCTTGTCCTTGGAAAACCTTGATTGTCTTCATTCAGGCTTAATGACGAGAAGTCATCCTCCAATGTACCTGCATTTCCATTAACTGGTATGTTAGATGATTAATACAATAAGTCATAATCAAATAGCCACTCAGGACCTGTTTGGGGTTCATGTGAATAACTTGTAACATCAATGTTAAACACAATTTCTACCGTACCGTTGGTTTTGTTAAAAACCCTTTTGTTTGTTGAGTTAGGCACATAACCTAGGAAGTATCCTTCGTCAGCCTTTTCACCAAACTTAATTTGATGTTTTGTTTTTAATAAAGCACACGGTACCCCAAACGGTTCAAAGCCTGTTAAATTAGGTGGTCTTTTATTCAGAACTTCATAACAGGTTTTGTTTAGTGACTTGACAATAAGAACCCGGTTTAAAACATGGCATGCGGTATTCACTGCCTCCCCCCAAAACATGGTAGGAAGCTTTGAATCCGAGAGCATGGTTCTTACTGCCTCAATCAAAGTCCTGTTTTTCCGTTCTGCCACCCCATTTTGTTGTGGCTCATATGGTGCACTAAATTGATGCACTATGCCTTTAGATAGGCAATATACACCAATTACTGCGTTTTTAAACTTTGTTCCATTATCACTCCTGATACCTTTTACCCTCGTTCCATAGGAGTTTTCGACTTGGTCTAAGAACCCAATCAACTTTCCAGCTGTTTCGTCCTTCGTACCTAAAAAGAAAACCCATGAAAAACGTGAGTAATCAGCAGTGATAACTAAACAGTACAACCTACCACCTATACTCCTTTTGTTGATAGGTCTGAATAGATCCATATGTAACAAATCGAAAGTGAAATCTATCGAGTTCTGAGTCTTTGCCTTGTATGACTTCTTGTGTTGTTTGCCTTTCTTGCACGGTACACACTTGTCATCGAACTGAAAACTCTTCAGTGGGACACGTTGCACCAGACCATGATTAGTGATGTAGTTCATTTTCCTTAAGTGCAAGTGTGCCATGCGTCTGTCCCATAAAATGGATTCTGTCTCTGAAGCTTTGGATAGAAGACATATTGGTCCCATCGATGAATCTGATTTATTCATGTCCAACATGTACAAATCATTCTTCCTTAGGGATCTCATCAATATCCACTCTCCAGGTACTTCAAATCCCGGTTTTAGCACTAACTCCTCAGTATCAGTAAAAAGTACTGAGTTCTTCTTATCACAGATTTGAGATACACTAATGAGATTGTGATCAAATTTATCAACATGGTAAACTTGATCAAGTTTGATAGTCCCATTAGTGACCACTCCAGTACCAGTGATATGTCCTCCTTTGTTTCCAGTGAATGATACGAATCTCCTGTTCCCTCCCTTGAAGTCTGTGAGCAGACTCCTATCCCCAGTCATGTGCCTAGAGCAACCACTGTCGACAAACCACTTGTTGTTTAGACCTGTAGTTATCTCCTTTTTGTGATCCAATTCCACGTTAGCCATTTGGGCGGCAAATCCAGAATGGTCTGATTGTCTGACTTCTCCACCAACACAGGACTTGTATCATTCTGTTTGTTGTCCTCTGTTACTTCCTCTACTCCGTCATCCCCAGTCTCTGTCACTTCAGCCATGAAGGCTCTAGCGTTCGAGTCAGGATGTGAACTCCAATCCTAAGACCCATCAAGCTGTCTGTCCGATGATACGTTTGTTAACAGACCAGCGATGTTTGCTTGATTACCCGAACTACCAGACTGATATCTTCCCTGAGATGGATTCTAATAGTTTTCAACTTTGGGTCGTTGACATTCTCGTGCAAAATGTCCTAATCATTGGCAATTATAACACTTAACCTTGGATTTGTCGAACCCAATTTTACTGTTGCCTACATTCAGATTTCTGCCTGTTCGCTTCATGAACCTTTTAACTTGCTGAGTCACCATGGCCAGTTTCCATTGAAGATCCATTTCCTCCAAATCATGAGGATCCACCTAATCATAGTCCTCTTCCCATAATGCAGGATCGTTAATTTTTCCTTGTACACAATTTCCATATGCTGCAACAAACGAAGGCAAAAGATTTAGATGAGTTTCGGCTGATTGCGCACTCATAGGCATCCTTGAATACTGTTGAGAAGTAGATGTTGAATGAGTCGGTTTATCTTCCGGTGTAGAATACCCTAAGGATGCCCGACTATTTGTTTCTTCTACATCCACGGGGATAGACGCTTCACCCGAGAAAAAGGCTGTAGCTGTTTTGAGTTCACTTGCAATGAAAGGTTTTGACTTTCCAAAATACATCTCTGGACCTTGGAGTTGATCAAATTTCATTTCCTTCTTAATTATCTGAAATTTGTAAGCCCTCAGCGTTCCAATAACTCCTTTTAGAGTAAGAGTTTCGAATTTTTCTTCATCATGATTTATAAGTGCAGTGTACATTTCCCACTTCGCCAGTAAAGCATCAAGAAGTTTCTCTATCTTATCAATTTCACGATACTCGACATCGTTATTATCCGGCTCTGTCAGTAAATTGTAGAACCTTGTAATCGTCTCATCCAGCTTTTCAGTTTTCAATGCCTTGAAAATTGCAAACTGCTGTTTTAGCATCTCTGTCCTACCTTTACGAACCCTCCGGTTTCCCTCACACCTCTTCTCGAGAGCATCCCATAGCTCTTTAGAAGTACGATGATTCCGTAAAGTGTATAGAATCTCCTGAGGTAGTGCCATGCGAATAAAGGAAAATGCTCTGTTCTCGGCCTCATACAGTTTCTTGTCATCATCCTTCATTTTCTGGTATGTCAAGACTCTCTGACGGCCCTCAAACTCTTGAGTAGGTGGAATGTATCCCTCATCGATATAGATCCACATTTGCATGTCGTTGAAACGCCCAAATTCAGCAAACCTATCCTTCCACCAGTAGTAGTCTTCCAACCTCATCAGTTTTGGCGGAGAATTTGTCTTGCCAACCTCGTGGTCCATTTCGATAAACTTTTGCAAACTGGTCATCATTCCTAAACTTTTTGTATTCGAACTTAGGTAATTTAATTAAAAATTAATTTAAAATAAACTCTTTCGAACCTAGGTAAGTTCGAATTAGTTTAAAATTAAATTCATTTGGAATTAAATTCGAAATTGTTTAAGTTCGAAATCAACAAATTCGAAGGACTGACAAGTTCGAGATTTCTGACAAGTTCGAGATCTGACAAATTCGAATGCTAGCAAGTTCGAATCTCAGCCAAATTCGAATGAAACCCTAAATGAAGTTCGTGAGGAGCGTATTTTCTGACAAGTTCGAATTTTCTGAAAAATTCGAATAAACCCTAATACCCCCTATGTTCGAGTGCCGCAAGTTCGAGAAACGACTAAAAGTTCGATGTTTTCAACTTTTCAGATTAAACCAATATTTTTAAGACCAAAAATACTAATTTTGACCGAAAAAGTGAACCAATGTGAACTTTTCTCCGTTACCTTGCTTGTATAACTCGACAAACTGATTAACAAAGTGATTTTCCCGTCCAAAACGCCAAGAAACCAAGAATGTTGAATATGAAAATGAAGAACACGATGAACACCCTTATGGCTCTGATACCACTTGAAAGGTCACCAACCTATGGATCGTATCTTGACGCGATGCCGTCCAACGAGTGCGGAATCCTTGTTAGCGGTTTGACGGAATGATCACGCACACAAAACACGGAGACCCACACGATGATAGACGGAAACTAGAACGTCCTGACACGTGATTCTCTCCAAGTAACACTCTAAAACCTCTGCAAGTTCGTAATCGCCTCTGAAGCTTAATTCTACAAAAGTTTTTAATCAAAACTGATAAAACCTTAATTATAGGCATCAGATTCGAACTTGCCTTGGACAAGTTCGAGAAGGCCCAAGCCCACGAACTTGTCCACCATAAATTCGAATCAGGCCTTTGAACTAATTCTAGAACTTGTCTTTGAACTTGTTCTAGAACTTATGTTTGAACTTACCTTTGAACTTATGTTTGAACTTATTGTAAAACATCATTTACAACCAAGTTCAAACATAAATACAATCAATATCAAACATATATCAAACATATATTAATATGCAATTACGAACATTTGGACTATTACAAAATATCGTCAATACTTAGACTGCTATCGTCAGACAGGATGCACTAACAAGTAGTGGATTCTACTATGTGATTCTAAAATAACGTGTATCCGTGATGATTGTGACATTCAGAGTTCAAATTTGAATTTGACAGAGTTGTTGATAATTATATCGAGAGTTACGAGTCAATGATTTCAGGGATTTAACATAGAAGTGTGCATTTGTGAATGGGCTTGCGATTGATTCCGCGGACGGAATCTCTCTAAGAGGGGAGGATTTGAAACATCCCGTTTTCTGATATAATTGCGTGTAATTATTTTAGTGGATGTTCAATTTAATAATATTGTGTTGGCCCGATGGGATCTCGATTTGTGGATATATACGTGTCAGGTTTGTAGGTTACGTGTCACCGGGTTGTGATATAGTGGATTAATTGTGTTTATGAGTTCGTGGAATTAAATGGGTTAAGTGGATTTTAATTGTCAAAATGTGATATCGGGTATGGATTATCGGGTATCAGGTTGCCTAAAATGGAAAAAATATACGTATATGCTTCCTCTTTTGCTCCTTTTCATAATTAGAAATCAAGTGTGCACTGTGTGTGCGTGTGTGAACCAGCAATAGCAAGACGAGGCCATCTTAATCTGAATTGAGTGTTGAATCTGATCTTTGTCTTCATCTCTTGAGTTTGGAGATTTCAAGGGTAAGTAACCTATGATTTAATCATTGATTTCGTGATATGTGTTGTTGTAAATTAAAAGTCAGCTTAGAAGCTCGTAAGAGAGGTAGCATGTACTGATTTGGTGGGTTTGTTGGGGCTGAAAACGAGTTGAGCAGGATTGATACCTTCTGGACAGCCTGAAACTCGAAGCTGGGAACAAGAAGACTGCAGCGGTCGCGATGGGGCATCATGGTCGCGACGCGGTTGGCATGGGCACAGGTGCGATGGGGCCGAGCGCAGGTGGGGCCTGGGCGGGGTCTGGTTTGGGGGTTCTGGGTTGAGTCCAGATTGGGAATTTGAGTCGGGTTTTGGTTAGGTCTTCGGGGTTTTTGTAGGGTTTGCTTTTGAGTCCTAGTCGGGTTCGGGTTCATTGTGGGTTTTTATATGCGTCTGACGGAAATGGGATTTGTGTTAACAGTTTGGGATTCGTGTGGTTATAGGGACGAGTCAACAATAAGACGAGCTGGGTCGGAGGTTGTTGATTTCAGTGATTGAGACAAACAGATCAGGTTAGTACCCGAGTCCTTTTCTAAACCGTGGGATCTTTTGCGAGTCATAATTGTGTAGCGAATATTGTGTATGTGTATAGTGAATTTTGTATGAGACAGGGACGCGAGCAGCAGGTATGATTCTATTCCTACATATGTGTTATTTGTGCGTGAGATGAGATCCAGTCCAGGGGTCCATGATGAGTGCCATAAGAACGGTGATTCGCGATTTGTATTCTCGCGGGTTGATTGTCCCTTACAGTCCTTGGGGCGTGTATACACGGCAGGGCCTGGAGCCGGTTCGCGCCCGTGCTACTGGGTTTTAGGTAACCACCGCGGCCATGGTTGTTAGCTGGGGAAGGGTCCCCCGTTAGTGATTGTGTGCAGGGCTGTGGATCTCATGCAATGTGCTCATACCTGTATAGTGATGTTGATTTCCAGAGACAGTGCTAGAGATTGTTCTGTGTGTATGTGCTGTGTATGCGTGTTATGTGCTTATTGTGCAGAGTCTAACCCTCGCGTATTCACGAGTTTCCGAGCTTACGTATTCGAGTCTACCATCTTCAGGGTATCAGAGAAGGGACTGGTAGCTGGGTTTGCTGATCAGGGACTTGCTGTTACTTGAGGACTGTGGTATCTGCCTTTGCTAGCGGTCATGTTAGCGGTGGCTGTGATTGTAGCCTTTGAGATGTTGTAAATCAGTGGATTATGTCTTAAAGATGTTTAAGTGAAAAGTTTTAAATTATTAGTGATATGCATTATCCTATAACACGTGTGTTATGGATTTTCTGCGTTATTGCCACGTATGATATTGTGTTGACGTGGCATTTCTGGCATGGGAGGGGTGTTACAGGATATATCCTGATTCATTATTATATCATAATTCATTATTATATCCCGATTCATTATTATGTCATAATTCATTATCATATCCTAAGTTTATATATCCTGATTCATTATTATATCCTAAGTTTATGTATCCTAATTCATTCTTATATCCTAAGATTATATATCTTGATTCATTATTATATCATAATTCATTATTATATCCTAAGTTTATGCATCCTGATTCATTATTATATCCTAATTGATTATTATATCGTAAGTTTATGTATCCTGATTCATTATGATATCCTAATTCATTATTAATTCTAAGTTTATGTATCCTAATTTATTATTATATCCTAAGTTTATATCCTGATTCTTTGTTATATCTTGGTTCATTATTATATCCTAAATTTATGTATCCAGAATCATTATTATATCCTAATTCATTATTATCTCCCAAGTTTATGTATCCTCATTCATTATGATTAGTGACACTAATGCATTGAAAAGTATTTATGAATTTACAAAAAAAGGGAAATACAAGAATACATTCTAAATACATTTATACAAAAAAAAAGTAAAATACATGGAAATACACCCCTATGGCCGGCCTCCTAGTACGCATACTAGAGGTTGACTTCAATTTTTTATTACTTAACCCATTCACCATCAAAATCAACTTTAAACACAATCATTTTTCTAAAAGGTGCACTCAACCTCCAACATTTTATCATTTCAATTCACTTTTTCCATCTATAAATAAGACCTAATTTTCATCTTTCATTTCCACACTTTCAATATCAAAAATCCTCCCTTCTTCTCCTCTCAAAACCAGCCATATGCACACACACACACACACACACACACACACACACACACAACACTTCAAAATTTTGGTATTCTTCAAGTTATTTAGAGATTTTTGGTGCAACTAGTTCAAGAACAATTCTTCTACTCACTTTTATTCATCTAATACCCAAGTAATTACTAACTTATTACGTCTTATATTTATGTTTATATAAGTCTTGCTTAATATATATAATCACGAACAACAACAAGTTTCATCAAAACTCAAGTTTATAAATCACTAGTTTTGTTTTTAAGTTGTTTTCTTCAAATGTGTTTATAAATATATAAACACATCATATAAGTGTAAATATTATGATAACAAGTGATATATATGTGTTTTATAACTTTTATATAAGTAGTCTTTCAATAAACAACAAGAATCACAAGTTATTTCAAGTTTATGAAATACGAAATTTCAGTAGAAAAGTTGCATCGACTTTGAAAAATCATAACTAATTCATTACTTAACAATATTAGTTGATTCTTTTCTCAAAAGCTAGATCTATGTCCTAACTAAAAATCTGGAAGTTTTCATAATTTATTATGGGGTTTATAACCCCCAGATATTATTTGTGAACCCGAAAGTTTGACAGCTCAAAAATGGCCAACATAGGGTTTTTAACGAGCTTTTTCCCCAACCTAAACACCTCGAAAAATGTCCGTTCTTGACTTTAAAAATTCTTTGTATGTAGTAGTTTAATGTCCAAGAAAACCAAAGCCTAAATCGTTTTGGCTTGATCAAAAGCAGCCTCAAAGTAGGCCGAAAAACCTTCGAAAGCATTACAAAGCTTCCGTTCATTTTGGAGTCGCATCATTTTCAAACTCGGAGATTTAATTGCATATTTAAATCTTGGTATTTTAAGAACTACTTATGCTGTATTTTGGTTATGTAAAACAATATGTATATTTGAAGTCAAATCAATGTATTTTTGAAAACGTTCATATAGTGGTCGTTCGTTAAGATTATGGTTACGCTTCCACGACGTCATGCTTCGTTGCCAACCGGGGTAACGGGGTGTGACAGATTGGTATCAGAACCATAGTTATAGTGAACTAGGTTGCATTAGTACCTAGACTATAACTGTTACATAAACTAAACTTTCTTCAAGAACTGTGAACACATATATGGACACTGATGACAATAACATGTCGAACAATATGGTTATTATCCTCTTTGACTCCGAGGATGAATTCTCACCCATGGAACAAACAAGCCAAGGTGACACTGAGGTGTACTTTGGATCGGGAACCCACCCAAACCAAATCAATGACGATGTAATGGACCCGTCAAAACACAACGAGTGCAACTGTGGCCCTGCAGCACAAATTGCTCCACCATCACCACCACTGAAACCATCCCAATGGACTATGGAAGAAGTTCACCCCTAGGAAAAGGATGTGACTGGCACAACGGGAGTCTATCCCGATACCTGCCCATTAGTCAAGCCCGCCGCAGTAGTGACGGGCAAACATAGGACAGTGGGGATGGATGCCTCACACTCTCCAAGAGTGGAGAAACGAGGAGGGGATCCAAAGCCAGTTTGAAGTCGGAACACCATCTTCCTCTCAAGTGCCGACACTTACCCAGAAACCTATGTAACAAACGATGCCCCTGTTGGTGGCAAGGGCCGCCGTACACGACCTCCAATTTCGAAAAAATCCACCAAGAGGTCGGTGAGATCTTTGCAAGGATTAAGCAGGAGGCAATGCAAACCACCAATAAACCTTAGCCCAACCAGAATTCCCAGGCGATTCAACAAGGCGGAATCGACGAATTGTGACAGCGCCTAGCAGAGCACAAAGCCCGCAGTGCAGAACTAACCCAACGACTTAACGCTCTGGAGTACGAGGAAACCCCGAAGCCATCGCATACTTAGTACCCTTCCCACCATTTTATAGTAATTCTCTAGGCTATACTATCTGATATATCTTAGCGTATGTAAGGCTAAAGAATTTATCAGAAAATTCCGACCAGATCATGTACAAAGATTAGGTATCAAGCATTTTAATGAAGAACTAAGATTTATCTATAACTATGTGCATGAGGATATGTAGTACAACAAGCTGCCTAAGAAATTTCAAACCCATAGACTTATCCTCTTATCCCAATAGATACCACTTATGCATTTTTATTATTTGATACTGGTACTGATAGGAGCTATATCCACTAAGTTCACTAAGCAGATAAATTCCATCCTTACGCCATTAAGTGCTACTTATGCTATTGAGGTTGATGACAGTAAGACGCTTGAGACAAATAATATAAGTCGAGGATGCTCCTTAGAATTAGTAGGCCAACTCTTTGAAACAGACTTGATGCCCGTCAAACTCGAAAGTTTTGACGTGGTCATAGGCATGGATTGACTATCGAAAAATCGTGCGGAAATAGTTTGCAACAAGAAGACGGTTCATATACCTTTAGCCAATAAGAAGGTCCTTACTGTCCAAGGCAAAACAAGAAATACCAAAATAAGCATCATCCCTAGCATTAGGGCCCTGAAGTGTTGACAGAGAGGGAGCCAAAGGAAAAGCGGCTCGAAAATATTCTTATTATTTATAGTTACCCCAAAGTTTCTCCAGAACACTTACCAGAACTCCCAACATCGAGGCAAGTCAAATTCAAAAATCGGCCTAGTATTAGGTGCGGTACCAGTGGCTCGAGCACCATGACGATTAGCCCCATCATAGTGTAAGAATTGTCCAACCAACTGTAGGAGCTCTTAGATAATTGGTTTATTAAACCGAGTTCCTCACTTTGGAGGAGCTCCAGTTTTGTTCATAAAGAAGAGGAATGGAACCTTCAGAATATGCACCAATTACCGAGAGCTAAATAAGCTAAAAGAACCGATACTCGCTCACAAGGATCAATGACTTGTTTTACCAAATTCCAAGAATTAAGCTTCTATTCGAAGATCGATCTAAGGTCTTGTTATCATCAGGTTAGAGTTCGCAAGAAAGATATTCCAAAGACAGCCTTCAGATTTCGTTACGGTCAGCATAAATTCCTATTAATGTCGTTTGGATTAACCAATGCCCCAACGGTACTCATGGACCTCATAAATCGGGTGTTCAAACCTTATCCAGACAAATTTGTGATTGTATTCATGAATGACATCTTAAGCTACTCACGAAACAAGGAGGAGCACGAGCAAACAATTAAGACTGATTCTAGAGTTGTTGAAGAAATAACAACTATATGCCAAGCTTTCTAAGTTTGACTTTTGGCTAAGATAGGTAAGATTTCTCGGTCACGTGATCAATAGTAAAGAGATCCAAGTTGACCCCGCAAAGATCGAGGCTATCAGGAATTGGTCAACCCTTAGAACACCCATAGAGATACGGCAGTCCTTAAGACTTGCCACTTATTATAAGCAATTATAAAAAATTTCTCAAAGATCACCAGAGCTCTAACAAAACTAACCAGAAAAGACATTAAGTATGATTGGGGCGAGGATCAGGAGACATCATTTCTGTTATTAAAGCACAAACCACGCAGCACACTTATTTTGTCTCTACCCGAGAGAAGCAAGAAATTGTTAGATTACCGTGACGTTTCACACAAGGGGTTGATCTAGAAAGATCGGGTTACAACTTATACTTTATGAAACCTTAAGGTTCACTAGGTGAATTACACAACGCATGATCTAGATCTTGGAGCAGTAGTCTTTATCCTTAAGACTTGAAGACGTTAGTTGTACGGTAAGAAGTGTACTACACTCACAGACCATAAGAGCCTCCAACACATCTTGAACCAGAAATAGTCAAATATGTGGAAACATCTTGATAAAGCTAATAAGTGATTGCAACTGTGAAATTCGTTATCACCTGAGGAAAACTAATGCGATTGCAAACGGTCAGAGCCGAAAGAAACGAGTTAAGCCGTTAAGAGTACCAGCCCCAGTTATAACCATTCAACCAAACCTTCCTTTCTTAGTACATGGTGCACAAGTAGAAGCTGTTAAGGAGGAAAATATGAAAAATGAAGCCCTGCACGGAATGGATAAATAATTTGGGATAAGGGTTAATGGAAATCGATACTTCATGAATAGAGTCCGGTTAGCCTTTTTTTGATAGATTAAGAAAGCCGGTTACGGATGACGGACAAAAATCAAGATATTTCGTTAACACAGGATCCGATAAAATGTATCATGACCTTAAGGAGCTATACTGGTTGCCTAACATGAAGGCTGACATTGCCACATATGTCATTAAATTCCTAACATGCTCCAAAGTTAAGACAAAACACCAGAAACCATTTGGGTAATAGTCGACCGCCTAACAAAATCCGCGCATTCCTACCAATCAAGGAGACCAACAGGATGAATAAGCTAGCCTAAATGTACCTCAAGGAAGTTGTCTCCAGACACGGAGTGCCTGTTTCAATCATTTCGGATAGGGATAGCAGATATACATCTAGATTTTGGCAATCGTTACAGCAAGCTTTGGGTACAAACTTGGACATGAGTCCCACATATCACCCTCAGACTGAATAGTCAGAATGAAAGAACGATCCAAACCCTAGAACATACGTTAAGAGCCCATGTGATGGATTTTGGGAAGTGTTGGGACACTCATTTGCCCTTAGTAGAACTATCATACAACAACAGCTATCACACACATCTTAAGGTTGCTCCGTTTGAGGCACTGTACGGTCAAAAGTGTCGATCACCCCTAGCTGGGCCAAAGTCAGGGATAGTCAAGTCATTGGCCCAGATATCATACTTGAGACCACCAAAAAGATAGTACATATACGGAACCGACTAAAAGTTGCCCACGATCGTCAAAAACGCTATGCAGACGTGAGAAGAAAATCCCTTGAGTTCCAATTAGGAGAAAGGGTACTGATGAAAGTCTCGCCATGGAAGGGCGTGGTACGATTTGGGAAACAAGATAAACTGAACCCTCGTTACATTGGACAATTCAAAGTCTTAAAGAGAATTAGAATAGTAGCTTATCGTTTAGAGCTACCACCAGAGCTTAGCAGCATGCACAATACCTTCCCCGTATCGAATCTGAAGAAGTGTTTGTTAGAGGAGATACTTGTTACCCCCTTGGAAGAGAATTAGCTAACTGATAAACTTCGCTTCATCAATGAGCCAGTAGAAATCATGGACCATAAGGTCAAAGGATTGTAGCACAGTCGTATACCCATCCTTAAGGTCAGACGGAATTCTAGACATGGACCGCAATTCACTTTGGTATGCAAAGGCCAGTTTAAGCAAAGATACCCTCACCTATTCTTAAGTAACAATGCCCCAGAGGAAACAAGATAAAATTTCGGGACGAAATTCCCTTAACAGGGGGAGACTGTAACATCCAGCATTAAACCAGGTTAGCAACTACGACTTAATTAGTATTTAACAGCCAATTATAACCTAATCAGTGGTCATTAGAAATTAATCAAAGTGATTTACGATATGATGGATTAATGCAACTAAGTACATAATTAAATTATGATTAGTGACACTAATCATACACTAATACAAGTACTTAACATTAATTATGCAAGACTAAAACAATTCATTAAAGTAATGCATTCAAAAGTATTTATGAATTTACAAAAAAAGGGAAATACAAGAATACATTCTAAATACATTTATACAAAAAAAAAAGTAAAATACATGGAAATACACCCCTCTGGCCGGCCTCCTAGTACACATAATAGAGGTTGACTTCAATTTTTTATTACTTAACCCATTCATTATCAAAATCAACTTTAAACACAATCATTTTGCTAAAAGGTGCACTCATCATTTCAATTCACTTTTTCCATCTATAAATAAGATCTCATTTTCATCTTTCATTTCCACAATTTCAAGATCAAAAATCCACCCTTCTTCTCCTCTCAAAACCGGCCATATGCACACACACAACATTTCAAAATTTTGGTGTTCTTCAAGTTATTTAAAGAGTTTTGGTGCAACTAGTTCAAGAACAATCCTTCTACTCATTTTTATTCTTCTTATACCCCAAAGAAAGTAATTACTAACTTATTACATCTTATATTTACGTTTATATAAGTCTTGCATGATATATATAATCACCAACAACAACAAGTTTCATAAAAACTCAAGTTTATAAATCACTAGTTTTGTTTTTAAGTTGTTTTCTTCAAATGTGTTTATAAATATATAAACACATCATATAAGTGTAAATATATTATGAAAACAAGTGATATATATGTGTTTTATAACTTTTATATAAGTAGTCTTTAAATAAACAACAACAATCAGAAGTTATTTCAAGTTTATGAAATACGAAATTTCGGAAGAAAAGTTGCATCGACTTTGAAAAATCATAACTAATTCATAACTTAATAAAATGAGTTGATTCTTGTCTCAAAAGTTAGATCTATGTCTTAACTACAAATTAATAAATTATTATTGGGTTTAGAACCCCCAGATATTATTTGGGAACCCGAAAGTTTGACAGCTCAAAAATGGCCAACATAGGGTTTTTAACGAGCTTTTTCCCCAACCTAAACACCTCAAAAAATGGTCGTTCCTGACTTTAAAAATTCTTTGTATATAGCAGTTTAATGACCAAGAAAGGCAAAGCCTAAATCGTTTTGGAGCTTGGTCAAAAACAGCCTCAAAGTAGGCCGAAAAACCTTCAAAAAGCTGGAAAATTATATTTATATAAACTTGACGTTTTAAGTGGATTTTATTTATAAACTTGTAATGTTGGGTGATTTAAAACATAACAACATTTATACATACAAGTTATCATATATGGGAGTTATTAAATCCCTTATATCATTTAGGACTCGGTTAAACGCGTCCGGAGTCATCACTCATCAACAACGAAAATTGTCGCTTTTACGATCATTTTGCCATCATCATGCGGTGAGTCTTCATAGCCCCTATTTTCACTATCTATTGGAGTAGAAATACATGCACGATTTTCATATGGACATCAAAACTGTGTATTTCTTATATGTATTACATGTGTGGATCCATTAGCCCTCAAATCATTAGCCGTTAATTGCATTTATTTTCAAGCGCGAATATATTGTAGATAGATCTATCGGGAGTCATGTCCCCCATTCGGGTTAGTCTTGATCGGCTAACGGCGGGATGCATATATATTCAACACACGGTGTTACGTATGGGAATACTGCATAGGGCAAACTCATTTAATTAAGCTTCGGTTGCATGATGGTTTATGTAATACATACACGGAATTTATGCTTTATAAATTCAACTCATCTGATAATGTCCATACAACTGGTCTTTTCGCGTAAACCTATGAGCTCACCAACAATTTTTTGACGTATTTTAGAATGTATTTTCAGGTGATTAAGGCATGCGCATTTATCGGAAGCATTCCAAGGCTTCCGTTCATTTGGAGTCGCATCATTTTCAAACTCGGAGATTTAATTGCATCTTTCTTGATAAACTAAATTGTTTATTTAAATCTTGGTATTTTAAGAACTACTTATGCTGTATTTTGGTTATGTAAAACAATACGTATATTTGAAGTCAAATCAATGTATTTTTGAAAACATCCATATAATGGTCGTTCGTTATGATTATGGTTACGCTCCCGCGACGTCACGCTTCGTTGCCAACCGGGGTAACGGGGTGTGACATATCCTGATTCATTATTATATCCTAAGTTTATATACCCTGATTCATTATTATATCCCGATACATTATTGTATCCTAAATCATTATTATATCCAAAGTTTATGTATCCTGATTCATTATTATATATTGATTCATTAATATATCCTGATTCATTATTATATCCTAATTCATTATTATATCCTAAGTTTATGTATTCTGATTCATTATTATATCCTAAATTTATGTATCCTGATTCATTATCATATCTTGATTCATTATTATATCCTAAGTTTATGTACCCTGATTCATTATTATATGCTGATTCATTATTATATTATAATTCATTACTATATCATAATTCATTATTATATCCTAATTCATTATTTTATCCTAAGTTCATTTAAAAAACAATTAATGATACAACTTCGAATATAATTATAAAAAAATATTTAAACTTGTTATTGAGAAAAGTACCCTTACTAATCCAATAAGATGCTTTTTATTTTTAGGGGCATTTCTGTAATTTACCCAATACCCTTAATGGCGGCAATTGGAATAAGTACATCGATGACCAAATCATGAACCGTCCGGCGTATCATCTTCCAAATCTTCATAACAAACTTAGAAATAGAGCATCACCAAATCTTCAAAACAAATATCAAAATCATGGAAATGAAACTTCGGAAGAAATGTCGTGAATCTACGCAAGACATATTTCCACTTATGGACCTGCAGGATGAAGTAATCCCGAAGATACTAGCGTTTTTGGGGGCTTCTAAATGCCATGTTACTTCTTAAATGCAAGACTCTGTAAGTTTTCTAACCCTAGTATACACTATCGATTCCACTTAACAAATACTGCATTTGTCTATTTAAGTTAGATTTAGGTGATTATATAACAATATCACGTTTATTGGGGCTTATATTGGTTTGTTGAATGATCAGTTACAAAACCTTGCGACGAGAAGGTGAGTCGGATGAGGTTTATCAGAGGATGGAAGTTGATTCCTTCTTTCGTAGATTTAGGTTGGATATGCAGAGAATTGAACTGCTAGCAGTGTTGAGGGAGAAGGGAAACATAAACATGTTGTTTAGGGATAGATTGGTACACTTTATTTGCCATTTTTTTCATATTTTATGGTACTCTGTCAAATACATATTTATGTTTCTGTGATGTCTTGATCAGATGAATGTGTTTTACGTGGGTGATGAGGCTGCCGGAAAGGAGAAGCTGCATCAGGCATCGCGTTTGGGACAAAAGGATGCTACGTTTGTCCGTGGAATGCTGCTGATGGCAGAAGGTCGAGGAAGGATAGAAGAGGCAAGGAAGCTGCTGAATGACGAATTCCCAAATTCAGCAGGGGGTCGACAGGCTGTTATACAAATGGTAACCAAGGTTAGAATGTTATTATTACATGATCGCGAAAGGTTATGACCAAGGGGATTCCCTACGTTTCTTCTTTGTTGTCCACACCACCGTACCTGCGGGGATAGATTGATAAACACTTATTTTGAAAGCCATGAATGGTTATTTAGGTGTAATGTTTGATTTGGGATGCTTGTTACCTTATTTTGGTATAAAGAAAATTAATATATAAAACCAAATTTCCATAAAAATTTTTTTAGATAAAAGATAACAAATACATGTTTCCAAGTTTCCATATAATAAAAGTTTCCATATAAGTTTCCATATAATAAAAGTTAAATCAGATTTTAGATAAACGAACTGAAAAATAAAGTGACGAAAAAAAGGAAGTGAAAAAATTATAACAACATGATTTGAACTGATAACCAGAGGATAGGTAAGCCTTTAGGACAGCCTCCATTTCAAATGCGCTATCTCTGCCCTTTGTTTATTTTTCATCAAGTTAATATATAGCTAACGTGTGTGATGTTTTTAATAATTTTTTTTGAAGCCAAAGATTTGTGGAATATTTAAAACTTAGAGCCAAAATTAGGTGAAAATTTTATATTAGACCTGACGATTTACATTCCTTAAACTTCGATAATTACAGTTAATTCCTCCAAAAACAATCATTAATGTGGTTTTAAATTTTTCTGCCGAGTATTAATCTATCATTTTCAATCTTTTACAACTCTATCCTTTCCCCTCTTAATTATATGTACAAAAAATTTGAAGAACACAACTGCATCACTGCTTTCCTCCTATATCCCTCCGTCTCCCTTCATTTCTTCACACGACTGATGAAACCAATGTTGACCATAATGTCGAGGCAGAGTTTGGATATGAATCAGAGGAGTACGATGATCATGATGAACAACTTGACGGTGAAAACGACAATTCCAATCCAATCAAAATAGTTCCGCCGAGGGGCATAGCAAGGTCATCTAAGTTTCGCAACCTCTACAGCAAACCCGGTGCATTAAAGCTCAAGGTAACATTTCATACCATGGACAGGCTAACAGGGGATCTCACAGTAGTGTTTGCAAGTTTTCTAGGAGACATGGTTTGTGAACACATAGACTTGAATATTCTGTCATGGAAGAAGGTCGATTCAGAAGCAAGAGCTAAACTATGAGATGAAATCACGACAAGTTCTAACCACTGATCCCTTTTAACTCCTTTATTAAAAAATACTGACAATACATTACGCAATTATATTTAATCAGATTTGAACAGAAGTCTGAAGTTGATTGTTTTAATTCTGTAGCAATATTTTGATGTTTAGGAGACATAAAAAAAGTTAGTAATGTATCGTCTTGGTGGGCATCTAAGGAAATTCAGAAGGAATTGAGGGAAAAATACATACTGCCGAATCAATATACGCCTTCGAAACTAAATCAAGTCCCAATCAAGTATAGTGCAATTGTCACAGCCAAGGAATGGGGTGCTTTGGTACAGTATACGAGCACCGAAGCTTACCAGGTTTTGGTCATTTATATTTAAGTACACATATATCTTTCATATTATTGAGTTTGCAAATTTATGCCTTAAGTATCATTTTGTTCTGTAATTAAGAAAAAGTCAAATGCATCAAAAGAGGCGCGCTCCAAGCATGTTTATCCGCATACGATGGGACGAGGTGGATACGAATATGTGAAAAAGAAATTGGTAACTACATTTACATTTTGAATGTTTGTTTCTACTAACTTCCTGTATAATTAGTCTTAAATGCAATTTGTTTCTATTTTATATTTTCTAAGGGTATATACTAATTGGTTTAACTTTACAAGTGTATTTTATGATTATAAGATCGAAGAAAAAGTAACTGAAGCTGATGAAGAACCCCCAAGTGGTATTTTGTGGTTGAAAGGAAGGCAAAACAAGGACGGGGCATTTCGAGACGAAAGAACTAAAGCAAAGGCAGATGAAGTAGTAAGAATTTTGACATATATGCTAATTCATCATTTACATATTCATGTTTATTTTCATGAAACAATTTACTTACTGCCTATTAAATGTAGAGAGCCACTGAGGACGATATCAAAGCCGAAAACTTAAACGTTGATGATGGGACTGATGCCTTAACAGGGGTATTTGGTGCCGAAATGTTGGGGTATGCAAGAGGAGTGGAAGCGGAATGACAGTGAAAAAGTATTATAATCTTCCTCGAAGTAGTAAAGGATCGGATGATGAGAGACTCAAACTACTTCAAGCAGAACTTGCTGCAGAGAGACACGAACGTGAAACTGAGAGACGCGAACGTGAAGAGAAAAGACAAATTAATAAAGACATTGTCAACGCAAGCGATAGATACACAGGAAATGGTTGATAAACTTATGGCTTGGTTGGATGAACAAGGGGAGAAGCTAAATTCATTGTCAAGTCAAGTACCAGCATTAGAGGAAAAACATTTATTGCATTAATTATGCTAACATTTTATACATTAATTTACAATATATTGCTAACAACTGCATTTCTTAGTTTTTATTGCAGGTGTCTCCAATAGTGGACGTTATTCCTAACGCTACCAATACTGATCATGAGGCGGAATTGCGTCAAGTGTTGTTGAATATGATAAGGAAGCTAGCTTTCACAAGTCTAATGGACTATTAACATCGGAAAAGCCAATAGAAACAAGTGTAAGTATTAAAACATTTGAATTTAATTGATTAGTTTAATATTTCTCAGTGTGATTTAATAATTTAATATACATGACGTATTTACCGAGTTATATATAGATTCGGATTGGTAAATCTGTTGACGAGTCAAACACCACGCCTGATTTAAAAGTCCAACACGTTTGAAATTGCTAAACTGAGAAAAAATAATCTGTCTCCAACAATGCCAAAATCACCGCAGGTATGTGTTCCAAAATGTTCATACATTGATCTGTTTAATCAAATTCTGATGCATACATAAAAATAATAATATATACACACACACACACACACACATAATAATCGTTATCATTTTCTTTAGATATTCAGGTGTAAACTGTGGCACCTAAAGAGGACAAACATCATTGCTTCGGGTACTGTCTACTTATCAGATGGAAAAGTGATGCTTCATAACAGACCACTCCCAAAGGATTGCTACAAAGTGTCCGTTGATAAATCGTTGGTTGATGCAACTTGTATTTCGGACGACGGAAACAATGGTATCAAAAGAGCTATCGATGCAGTACGTGGTTTTTATGCATGGACCAAGGATCAAGTGATTATTGATGAGGAGGTACATGATACCTGTTTTTATATCTGCCTACATATACATAATTCTTCATATTTAATTTAGTGTTTGATAAATATGCGTCTTGTTTCTTGTACAGGTAATACTAGCACCACCAACTTCTCGGCAAAAGCAAGTGATCAGAACAAAACTGTACCAGAAGTATCAAAGAAAAAGCGCAAAGAAAAAGCGCAAAGCATCGGTTTATGTGTCTACTGATTCCATGCTAAAGCAAGCGAAGAGCAATTTAAATAGTCAAAAGTCCTTAAAACTGTGATGTTTAATTAGTCTATTTTGATATTTATGCAATTATACACTTTCAGATATTATTATGTAAAACAATATTCCAATTATAGTTTTCATACATGCAATTAATTATGTACATTCCAATTTTTATTAGTGGTGTTACACACACACACACAGATATATATATATATATATATATATATATATATATATATATATATATATATATATATATATATATATATATATATATATATATATATATATATATATATATATTTCAAACTGTTTCACAAATTATTGATTTGTTATATGCGACTAAAAGATGCGGTCACATAATATAGTCACACATTGTGGCACTGTTTGATTAATTATTTGTGTGACTAAATACTGCAAAATGCCACACAAACATACAATTGATGTGGCCATTCTGTGAGCAATAGTCACACTTATTATCACCTACAGCCACTTTTGACTTAATTTTATATGACCAAATCCCAAAATAAAACACTCGTTGTGTGACTAAATGTTACTAATAGCCACACAACACAATATTCAAGTGGCAAATGGATGGAGAATAGTCACACAATATACAAGTTAACTTGAAATTACAGAGCATATGGTCACACTTATTATCACCTACGGCCACTTTTGGCTTAATTTTATGTGACCAAATCCCAGAATAAAACACTCGTTGTCTGAATAAATGTTACGAATATCCACACAACATAGTATACAAGTGGCCAATAGATGGACAGTAATCACACAAAGTACAAGTTAACTTGACATTACAGAGCATATGGTCACATTTATTATCACCTCGGCCACTTTTGGCTTAGTTTTATGTGACCAAATCCCAGAATAAATCACTCGTTGTGTGACTAAATGATACAAAATGCCACACAAACATAAAAATAAAGTGGTCATTGGATCGACAATAGTCACACAAATTACAAAGTTAACTTGACATTATAGAGCATATGGT
Organism: Centrapalus pauciflorus; assembly: GCA_020465985.1. Taxonomy (NCBI): domain Eukaryota; kingdom Viridiplantae; phylum Streptophyta; class Magnoliopsida; order Asterales; family Asteraceae; genus Centrapalus; species Centrapalus pauciflorus. The sequence goes on from JAANYP010000396.1 coordinate 293,525, forward strand.
CACACTTATTATCACCTACAACCACTTTTGGCTTAGTTTTAAGTGACCAAATCCCAGAATAAATCACTTGTTGTGTGAGTAAATGATACAAAATGCCACACAAACATAAAAATAAAGTGGCCGTTGGATGGACAATAGTCACACAAAATACAAGTTAACTTGACATTACAAAGCATATGGTCACACTTATTATCACCTACGGCCACTTTTGGCTTTGTTTTATGTGACTAAATCCTGTAATAAATCACTTTGTTGTGTGACTAAATGCTACAAAACGCCACACAAACATAAACTAAAGTGTCTATTGGATGGACGATATTCACACATAATACAAAGTTAACTTGACATTATAGAGCATATGGTCACACTTATTATCACCTACAGCCACTTTGGGCTTAGTTTTATGTGACCAAATCCCAGAATAAATCACTTGTTGTGTGACTAAATGATACAAAATGCCACACAAACATAAAAATAAAGTGGCCATTGGATGGACAATAGTCACACAAAATACAAGTTAACTTGACATTACAAAGCATATGGTCACACTTATTATCACCTACGGCCACTTTTGGCTTTGTTTTATGTGACTAAATCCTGTAATAAATCACTTTGTTGTGTGACTAAATGCTACAAAACGCCACACAAACATAAAACTAAAGTGTCTATTGGATGGACGATATTCACACAAAATACAAAGTTAACTTGACACTATAGAGCATATGGTCACACTTATTATCACCTACAGCCACTTTGGGCTTAGTTTTATGTGACCAAATCCCAGAATAAATCACTTGTTGTGTGACTAAATGATACAAAATGCCACACAAACATAAAAATAAAGTGGCCATTGGATGGACAATAGTCGCACAAAATACAAGTTAACTTGACATTACAAAGCATATGGTCACACTTATTATCACCTACGGCCACTTTTGGCTTAGTTTTATGTGACTAAATCCTATAATAAATCACTCGTTGTGTGACTAAATGATACAAAACGCCACACAAACATAAAACTAAAGTGTCTATTGGATAGACAATAGTCACACAAAATACAAATTAACTTGACATTACAGAGTATATGGTCACACTTATTACCTACGACCACTTTTGGCTTAATTTTATGTGACCAAATCCCAAAATAAAACACTCGTTGTGTGACTAAATGTTAAAAACAGCCACACAACATAATATTCAAGTGGCCAATAGAGGGACAATAGTCACACAAAGTACAAATTAACTTGACATTACAGAGCATATGGTCACAATTATTATCACCTACGGCCACTTTTGGCTTAGTTTTATGTGACCAAATGCAAGAATAAATCACTCGTTCTGTGACTAAATGATACAAAACGTCACACAAACATAAAAATAAAGTGGCCATTGGATGGACAATAGTCACACAAAATACAACTTCCGCTCTACATTATAGAGCATATGGTCACACAAAATAAAAGTTTACCTGACTTTAAAGAGCATATTGTCACACTTATTAAAGCTTTTGGTCTCTTTTGGATTAAATTTAGGTAAAACAATCGTGTGTGACTAAATGTTACAAAAGACACTTTCGCTTGATTTTAATGATCATATGGTCACACATTTTATGCTTTTGGTCACTCTTTTTAAATGGATACGACCACTAACCATCTAATGTGACCCTATGGATTATTTGGTCACAGGACCTTTAGTCACACCCACACTGAAAAAACGAGTGTGACCATCAGAGCATCTCTACACATGATGGAAGGTGGAAGTGAGTGTTTTGAAAAAAATGATCTTTGGAGTGGAAACTGAGTTTCGGATGAAGGTATCCGATGTTCGGATCAGGTCACCCGAAGTTCGGATGAGGGACCGAAGTCCATATGACATCCGAACTTCAAATGAAGGGTGAAGTTTGGATGGAATTTCAGATAGCTTATGATGTGAAGGTGTTGCAGGTATACGAACTTCAGATGTAAGGATCCGAAGTTTGTGGTGAACCGATGAAAAAGCAAGTATAAGCCAAACAATGATGATACGTAGTTCGGATGGTAGGAACTGAAACTTCGGATGAGTGATCACAAGTTAAACAGATGGTAAAATAAGCAGAAGTAGACAACTTATAAAGGGGATCTGAAGTTTGGATGGCAGATTAATCGAACTTCGGGTGATAGACCCGAAGTTCGGATGAGAACTCAGTCTACCCGAAGTTGGTCACGCGAACTTGGGATCCGAAGTTGAAATCCGAAGCAACACTTAGTAAGAAAATTTCAATGAAACAGTACCAGTTCTAAGAACAAAAATCAGATTTTGAGCAAATGTTTGTTTTAAAACCTAAAAATGGTACCTAAGTGCTCGAAATAATCTTAAAACAACTTTTGTGAACCAAGTTTACCTAAAAACTCCTAATAAGGGGATTTTTAAGCAAAAATGACCTAAAAAAGTGAAGAACAGCGCCGTCAGATAAATATCTTGAGTTTTGACAGATCAACACCCTAAAACACGTATTATGATCATATAATGCTCGAAAATAATACGGTAACAGGTATCGATCACTAAGAGGGCATAAAACAAGCAAAAACAGAAGATTAAGAGAGATTTTAGAGGCAAAAACCGTGGGTTTTTTGTGAACAGTGACAGCAGCAAAAAACATTTCAGATTCGGTCAACAACAGTTGAAATCCACTCCAATGGATCTGCTACAAATTGTTGTAGTTATCCCAGTAATATTATAAACACTCACAATGATTTGTCAATAATAATAAGACTGATACAAACAAAAAAAAAAGAATAAAATACTCTATCAATGTCAACGTGAATGTTCAGCCGCCGAAGAGAGCTTTTGAATATATAAAAGTGATAAGATTGTTACAAAACCCTAGGCACATACACCTAGGCCTAAGTTTGAGGGGTTTACACAAACTACCCCAAACTTTCTATGTAAAAAGTAAAATTACAAAGAAAGGAAATAAATACAAATTATTACAAAATGAACCCACAAAATTGAAATAAATAAATCTACAGTCATCAGTGGACAGCTGACTTCTTCAATGTCAAGACTCACATTGTGAGCCTCAATAGCATATATGGTCGCCCGCCTCAACAAAGGTTGGGTTGCACTTTCTATTTCGTTTTGTGCACTCTCAGCTATTTTATCTACAAAAGTATATAATGCACTAGTATACGAAAATTCATCGTCATCAGACTAAGTATTAAAGTGCTCAGTTGAGATAGTTTTCTAACTATCACTGTCTTGTTCGTGATCAGACTGTGCTACTGATGGCCCTTGTGTTCCCTTCTCATAATTTTCCCTCATCTCTTCACCCAGTTCAACAGCCCTAGCTTGCTAATCATCACTCTATGGGGAGGTTCCTGAGGAAGGATCTTGCGGTGCTGCAAGAACTATAGGAGCATATTTCTGTGCATAATCTCGCACCCTGGGCATATCAATATTAACAACGAAGGAAATAGTCATGAAATGTCATCAATATGAGAAAATTCATTTAGTAGATGAGTCATCACCCAGTCTGTACATGGTTTGGACTCGTACCGTCTTGGAATCTCTGCAGACTAGCTGACTGCCGCTCTCATAATCAAATGTAAAATCCTTTGGAATGGCACAAATTTTCTAGCCATCTTTGTAGTTGTTAGGCAAAAAAAGGCCTCAATCAATCCTGTTCTATATTATAGGGGTAGATTTTTAATCAAACCTGTTTGATACACTAAAAGGTATAATTTAAGGCTTTTTAATGCCTTATTGAAACCTGATAAGTGATTTGCAATATAAGCCTAGAGCTGCACACACTGTTACATTCGTTGTAACCTTGAAGATTGCCTAAGCTGTCCTAAACTGTTGTACAGGTTTGGCATAAACTGTCTACACTGTTCATATCTGTTGAACAACTTAGACCCAAGCTAAGTCATCTGTTCTTTGTGAACAGAACCTATACTTTGTCAACAGGTTATACACTTTATGGAACTTGTTTCCATGTCATCATGTAAAGTCTTGGACGTGAAGATCATTTTACAAGTCGAACAAATGTGGAAAATCAGAAACTGCTTTCAATGCCTGAGTTGTTCTGATACATAAAGAAAAAGAGGATATTTGAAGTGGGTGACAGACCATTTCTTATATCAAAAGAGCTATATGAAGAGGAAAGGATTAAAGTTGACATTGCTCTTTAAGGTGAAGCAGCATGCAACAGAGACAAAAAGGAAAAGATAAAGATTCTGCTACAAAGGGACAAATGTTGTTCTGACAGAATGTGCAGAAAAGTAGTCTTGTCTTTTTGTAAAGGCACTCCACTATCTTTGAATCCAATGAGGAAGTTTCGCTGGGTTCCTCTGAGTGAGTATAAAAGGATGCTTCTAAGGAATGAGAGAAATCCACAAGTCCAGAACGTGCAAAAAGAATTGTGTTTTCATGCATGCAAGTTTTGCTGTTCAACTTAGAAAAGAATAGTTATAGTGTGTCCAAGCTGTTCTTATTCAAAGTTGTTCATTTGTGTCTTATAAAACAGTGGGTGCATCTTAGTGAGTGAATTCATTGTAACTAGTCTGAGTGAGTCTAGATTAGTTGTTCATCTGTTGTTTCCGTCATCTCAGTTTGAATTATTCTGCAGTTCAAACCTGTTTGTAATTAACACTTGTTAATATATATATATATATACAAACATTGAGAAAGTGTGTTGAAATTTTAAATAGTTGTATTCACCCCCCCCCCCCCCCCCTCTACAGCTTACAGCAACATACTTGGGAAACCTTTTAGGACCTACAACTGGTATCAAAGCAGTTTAGAATGTCTGTTAACTCTAGATCTCTACTATCTTCCCATTTCCCACCATGGACAACAGTGCTGCAAACTCTTCTTCTTCTTACTATGACAGTGGGTCTATGGCAAAACCTCCCAAGTTCAATCATCAAAACTTCTCTGGTTGGAAGTGCAGAATGATGCTCTACTTAGAGAATCTGGATGTACAACTACCAAAGATAGTGAGTTAAGGGCCATATATTCTTACATCTGTCACTACTGTCACTCCTCTATTGAAGGTGATGTCCCTAAGGTCAGGATCATTGAGAAAGCAAAAGCTCAATGGACTGATGAAGACAAAATACTGGTGGCCCTTGATGCAAAATCCAGGAACAATCTTGTCATTTCTTTACCTGATGATGTGTTCAAACAGGTTGAGAAAATAAAGACAGCCAAAGAAATGTTGGATACTTTATGTACTGTCTATGACGGTCCCACTATCACATTGGATAACAATATAAACAATCTAGTTAGACAATATGAACTGTTCTTTGCAAAACCAAATGAGAGTCTCATTGATACCTACACTAGGTTTACTGCATTGATTAATGATCTCAAAGTTGTTGGGATCACTAAGGACAGCCTAACCCTGGTAAATAAGTTCTTGGACATACTGCCTGAGGAATGGAACTATTTTTCTACTATCCTTAGAAATTCAGGAAATATCAGAGGCATGGATCTAGTTAACCTCTATGGATCCTTGCTAAATGAGGAACAATCAAGGCAACAAAAGACAAATGCCTTGGAAATGTCCAAGAGAGGTACAACCTTAGTGGCTGGTGTTAGACAACCTGTTAGTTAGATGTGTGATGTGTTCACACGAGCTGATCAACAGGCTGATGATGAATTGGAGGTAATGTCTAAAGAAGAAGATGATTGTGAAGATCTTACTGAATTTGATGATGAGCAAATGATTGCTATGCTGGTCAGAAAGTTCAATAAGAAAAGATTTGGAGGAAAGATGCTGCAATGGAAATCAAGTGCTAACTAAAAGAAGGCATTTGATAAAACCAAGGCTAAGTGCTTCAAAGGTGGCAAAACATGCCATATAGCTGCTGACTGTGTGTCTAAAGCTGTTGGCTCATCCTCCACGACCTACAAGACAAACAAGGACGATGGTTATAGGGTTAAGTACCTTATGGCCATGGCCAAGTTGAAAAAGTTGGAAGACTCTTTGGCTTCCAATAAACAAAAGGGACTGATGGCTGAAAGATGTGACTGGGAAGACTCTGATTCATCATCTGAGGAAGAAGACAACAACTGTCTAGTAGCCAACACTGATGTCCCTTCAACAAATAACTTCAAACAGGACTTAGCTGAAGCTGAAGCTCTCAACTCTTTAGAGAACTGGAATCCCACCATGATGTATAAGGTACAAAACTTTAAGAATTACAGCTCTGAAGAAAGGGTTAAAATGTTTGATTATTTATTTGTGGATTTGAAAGGGCCATTGAGAAGCATGATGCTTTGAAATCTGAAATCTCTAAGCTAAAAATTGGTCTCGACATAAAATCTAATGAACTGGACAGTTTTCATAAGTTGAAAACTGAAATTGATGAAGTAAAACACATCAATACTCTTTTATTAGAGGAAAAGAGAGAAACAGACTCAAAGCATGCTAAGCTTCAAAAGATTGTTGACTCTTGGTGCCATTCAGTTAAGAGAGTCAGTCAATGTATGAATGAATAAATTCCAGCTCAAATCCAAGCTTATCTTGGAGATCTTGATACAACAGCTTCAATTGTTGAAATCAAGAATATGGAAATAGATCTGTCCTCTCTTGGTGACCTTCCAAATACATTCATTCAAAATGTAGATGGAAAGCTCGTTTCAACAAACAGGTTTGTCAGGCCTCAAAACACTGACAGTCTATGTGAAAAGGTTGCAAAGACTGGTGATGGAATGTGTTCTCCATCAAACCAGCCTGTTGAGTGCTTAGCTAGCTCACATAAACAACATAATGGAAAACAAGCTAAAACTATAGCTTTAGCCACTAAACCTGTCAACCAGACAGGTTCTGGTGTTAAAGTTGGTGGTAAGAAACCTATTAATCCATTCAATGTTGAATTCTTTGAAAAGGAACTTTCAAAAGGAAAGCAGCCTGCATCCAACAAGGGTAAATCTCATGTTGGAAGCAACTCTGCTATGATTTCAAATAAGTTTTTAAATCATAGTGGAAAATTGGTTATAAATGAAAGAAAATCTTTTGATATAACCAAGCATGATGACCACACTACCACAGGTAGGGAAAAGTCATCACAGCTCAGTAAAAGCAAAGGCAAAGGCATTGCTCAATCTGAGAAAACAGGAAATAAGTTTTCCAAACCTGTGGAAGGAAAAAAGATAGTTAAATTACTTGTATTTGATATTTGTCCTCCAAAAAAGAGGAAAGAGGATACATGCAAAGTTGTTGATGTTGTCCCTTCCACTTAACCTGTTGGATCTTCTAAAACAAATGAAACATTTGTAAACCCTGTTGAGAAGTCCAACAGAGATAAACAAGAATGTGTTTCTGGGAGTTGTTCTTTCAAAAAGTCTAAAAAGAGAAAATGTTATAAATGTGGAACGAAGACTCATATGGCCAAGGACTATCCTGAAACTGAGGACATAAGGCTTGCTGACACTGTTAGCTCCAATATTGCAAAAACCAGCAGTGTTGGAAGTAACATTGTCACTAAGGAGAGTATCCTAGTTGATATAATCCAAATTGGGAATATTAGTGTTGATATCAGTAGTCCATCAACAAATGTTGATGAAGAAGGAGAACTCATCCTTATGATGATTTCCCCTAAAAACTAATATTTCCCCATGTCACTCTACGGGTTAAACAACCAAGCCAGGTTTGGTACTTGGACAATGGCTGCTCTGGCCACATGGCAGGTTGCAAAGATTTGCTGAGTGATCTCAAGCCTGAAAAAGGCCCAAAGGTCACATTTGGTGACAATGTCCAAGGATCCACAGAAGGATATGGAACCCTTCACGCTGGTGCTGCAATCTTCAACAGAGTAGCCTATGTGTTTGGGCTAAAACATAATCTTGTAAGCATTAGTCAACTGTGTGATGCTGGCTACAAGGTTAACTTTGATGAGCACCTGGGGTACATATCGGATCCCCAAGGCGAAGTTGTGTTGTGTGCACAAAGAAAGAAAGGAGTATATGTTGTGGATATGAAATCTGCTGATCGAACAACTGCAACCTATTTCATCTCAAGAAGCAATGCAGACCACAACTGGTTATGGCATAAAAGGCTATCACACCTCAACTTCAAGAACATCAACAAACACTGTAAGAAAGAGTTAATAACAGGTTTGACTTCTATAACTTATGTAAATGATGAACTCTGCACAACTTGTGAGAAGGGTAAGCAAAGAAAATTATCTTTTAAATCTAAACATAATTTCTCTATTGATACACCTCTCTTCTTAATACACATGGACTTGTTTGGACCTGTTAGTGTCTCAAGTCTAGGAGGTAGAAGATACACCTTAGTAATGGTTGATGAGTTCTCCAGGTACACTTGGGTGGTCTTCCTAAAGACCAAAGGAGAGGCTGCCAGAGAAATTATTCGGTTTATCAAGAAGATTGAAGTTCTGAACTCTACCCAGGTCAAGCATCTTAGAAGTGATCATGGTACTAAATTTAAAAACAGCACTCTTGAGAACTTCTGTGAAGAAAGAGGAATATCTTAAAACTTTTCAGTTGTGAGAACTCCACACCAAAATGGAGTGGCGGAAAGGAGGAACATAACCCTCATAGAAGTTGCTAGGACAATGTTGTGTGCATCAGGTTTGCCTTCATCATTTTGGGCTGAAGTTGTCAACAATGCCCGCTTCACTCAAAACAGATCCTTAGTGGTAAAAAGGTTCAATAAGACATCCTATGAATTAAAATCAAAGGGAGAAAGCCGAATATAAGCTATTTTAAAGTGTTTGGATGCCCTTGTTTCGTTCTGAACCAAAGAGATCAGCTGGCCAATTTTGAACCTAAAGCTGATGAAGGAGTGTTTGTTGGATACTCAGCAGTTTCTAAAGCGTACAGAGTATACAACCACAAAAGAAAGGTGATAGATGAATCTATCAATATCACCTTTGAGGAGTCCATAAATCCTTCTACCAAAGCTGTTCTTGAATCAGTTTCAGGAGATTTCAACTTTGATGATCTTATGCATTCCAATGCTGAATAGAAGGACTCAAAAGCTTCCACATCACCCAGAGTGGAACCTGTTAACCACAATGGACATGATCATTATTACATTGGTACACCCTGTGTGAATAAGTGTACTGATATAATCAGTATACCATGTCCAGAACCAATCAATGCTGATTTCCCTGAATCCTCAGTTGATGTGTTCCACAATAATGGGTCATCCTCAACAAGTGAGCAGGCTCAAGATGTCAGTGTGTCTGAAAGTCTTGAAAGTGGTTCTGTAAGAGTTGGTGAGAATCAAGCTGAATTAAAAGAATCATCATTGACGCATGATCCTAAGTGGATAAGATGTCAACCTAATGATCAAATCATTGGTGATATCAACAATGGAGTAAAGACAAGGTGTGACAGTCTTGGAAACTTTTGTATGTTTTCAAGTTTTGTGTCCCTAATGGAGCCAAAGAGAGTTGATGATGCACTGAAGATGCCAATTGGATCACTGCCACACAAGAAGAACTCAATCAGTTTGAGAGAAACAAAGTATGGCAGTTGGTCCTTATGCCTAAAGAAAAACTATTATTGGCACCAAATGAGTTTTCAGAAACAAGATGGACGAGCAAGGTCATGTCATAAGAAATAAGCCAAGACTTGTTGCTCAAGGGTATACACAAGATGAAGGAATAGATTATGATGAAACATTTGCTTCTGTGGCCAAGTTAGAAGCAATTTGTTTGTTTCTAGCCTATGTTGCCCACAAGAGCATGAAGGTATTTCAATAGATGTAAAGAGTGCATTTTTCAATGGAAAGCTGCAAGAAGAGGTATATGTCAAGTAGCCTCCAGGTTTTAAAAATGAACAACATCCAGGTTTTGTCTATAAGTTGGACAAAGCACTCCATGGTCTGAAACAAGCCAATAGAGCATGGTATGATACTCTTATTGTTTTCCTTATAGGCAATGGCTATTCCAGAGGTAAAGTGGATACTACATTATTCATAAAGAAGGTGAAAACTAACATACTGCTTGTTCAAATTTATGTGGATGACATCATATTTGGTTCTAATATTGAACAGTTATGCAAGAATTTTTCAATACTCAGGAAATCTAAGTACGAATGATCATGATGGGTGAACTTACTTCCTTTTTAGGATTACAGGTTAAACAAACCTCAAATGGATTTTTCATAAATCAAAGAAAGTATACATGAGATCTTTAGAAAAAGTTTAAATTTGATCAATGTTCTCCCATCAAAACCCCAATGGCAACCAATGTGAAATTGGATGTTGATACCTACGGCAAAGTTGTTTCAGTAACAGCTTACAGAGGTTTGATTGGGAGCTTGCTATATTTAACTGCTAGTATACCAGATATTATGTTTGCCACTTGTTTATGTGCTAGGTTTCAAGCTGATACAAAAGAATCACATCGACCTGCTGTAAAAAGAATCTTCAGATACCTAAAGGATACACCAGGTTTGGGTGTTTGGTATCCTAAAGACTCCAGCCTTGAACTAATTGGATATTCACATTCTGACTTTGCAGGTTGCAGGCTAGATAGAAAGAGCACAACAGATGGATGTCAACTCCTTGATGGAAAGTTGATGAGTTGGTGCAGCAAGAATCAGAATTTTGTTTCTACTTCTACTGCTGAAGCTGAATACATTGCTGCTGGAAGCTGCTGTGGGCAGGTTCTGTGGATGCAGCATCAGCTTGAAGATTATGGCCTTGTATATAGGTAAATTCCTACTCTGTGTGATAATACAAGTGTCATAGCATCTCTAACAATCCAGTCTTCCACTCTAGAACAAAGCATATTGAGGTCAGACATCACTTCATAAGAGATCACATCCAAAAAGGTAATGTGGAGGTAAGTTTTTTGTTCCTACAGAAGAACAGCTTGCAGATATTTTCACCAAACCTCTTGATGAAAATAGGTTTAATTCCCTTGTGTGCAAGATGGGAATGTTAAATAGAAGTGACTAAGTGTCATTGATGTTCTAAGACTACTTAATCAAATCTGTTAAAATTTTACCAAACAACTTTGACAGAACAGGTTTCATCTGCTCTGCACTTAGCCAGTTTCTTAAAATTTGAAGAGGTTTGATAAGTAACAGGTTTGACAAAATAAAGTTTTCTCTCAAACCTGTTCGGTTGTTTAAACCTGAAACATGCTCACTCTATACTCTATCATACAAGGAAAACCCTTGTAACCTGTTCAGCTACTGAACAGGTTTCACACTGAAACCTGCTCTCATGTAACTACACAGGTTTGAATAAACAGGTTATAGAAGGATCAGCTTTTGATGAAATACTTTCATCACAGGTTTGAACAACAGCTTGAACATCAGCTTTTAATTAACATTACTTCACATTTAAGTTACTTAAATTATGTATTTATTTATCTTAATTACCTGTGGATAATGTGTGTTACGTGTGTTAATGGAGAAAAAGGTCAAATTGGTCTGACAAACGGGCTGACGTGTTAAACCGTTCTGTTTTCCGTTAGTAACATTTCAAATCAACTGCCCAAACCTTTCTCTCTCCTACTCACTCACATTTAAATTCAATAAATACCCATTTCACCGTTTCATCTTCTTCTTCCTCCTAACCGCCTCCATAACCCTCTGCAAAACCCTAAAAGACTAAGTGTCCAAAAATCGTGCATCTCTCCTACTCTCACAGATGGCCTCCCAGAACAACTCTTTAGTCCCTGTATTCCTTGGTGATGACATTGTTAAACATCCCTCAGTCAACACCATGTTCACAATCAAACCCACCAACTACATTGCAAACTTAACCATTCCCAAAAACTACATTGGAAAAGGTTATAAACAAATCATGGAATTTCTGCTAGCCCATCCCCTTAACTATGCTATGACAGCCTCTCCTGGTGTCATGTAACAGGAGATGGTATATGAGTTTTGGTGCACTTGCTCCTACGACCCTGCTACCAAAACCATAAGGGGAACCATTCTCAACACCACCAAAACTGTTGAGATCACTACTGCTCTTCTTCGAGAAGTACTCCACCTTCCAGTTGCTGAAAAGTATGACAAACCACAGCCGAAGAATGAACAAATGGGCAACCTCCAACGCTGCTGTGGTGTGGCAGAACCAAGGGTGGGTGCAACCTTGTTCAAGAAGAACCTCTCCCCAACTTACAACTTTCTCTTCGCCTCAGTGGTGATGAGCTTAAGTTGCAAAGTTGGTTCTTTCGACCAGCTTAGCAGGGATGAAGTTCTAGTAGCCCCACAGTTTGTGGATGAGACTACTCTTAACATGGCCAAATGGATATTCTTAAATCTAAGGAACTTGGTGGAGAAAGAATAGCATCCAGCTACTGTTAGATACCCTAGATTTCTAAGCCTGATCTTCAAGCATGTTTGTGGTGAGCATCTTTATAACTCACAACCTTACTTGACTACTATGGTGTTTCCTGTTATTGGAAACAGGGTATTTTACACCACAGTACCTGCTGATGAACCTCCTCTAGCAACACCAATGAAGAGGTTGCTTGGTTTAGTGGAAGGACCTTCTACCCAAGAGTGAATCCAACCCCAACTCTCACTTGAAAATCCAAATCACGGTCTAAAAAGGAAAAATGTGCCTTAAAGACTAGTGAAGTTGGGCCTGTCACCAAGAAGGAAAAAACAGCAAAGTCTGCACCCTCAGCCTCCGTGGCAACAGAACAGCCTATCACCTCTCCTCAACTTCCCACTTCTCCATCCTCTCGCACCATGTACTCCAGGCAAAGGAGAAAATCCTTAGCCAGAACGAAAACCTCCACCACTCAAACAAGCCCCTCTGACCCCTCTCAACAGGAGTCAGTTGAAAAAGAGGCAAGACATGCTACATCTCCTTCTCCTATTTTGGGAGAAGGAGCAGCCACTGTATAGACTAACTCACTCCACACTGAGTCTACCCTGGGTCAGCCTGAGCCCTCTAGTTCCTCACAACAGGAACCAGTTGTACATATGCAGACAACCACATATGTACAACCAGTTGTACATATCCCAGCCTATCAACAGGCTGAGGATATTGAAAGAAAGGAGTTTACTCCACTCCACACTGAGTCCACACAGTCCGCCACTCACATTTCTCCTTCACAACCTGAGTCTGCACAGGGTGCCAAAGCTGCAGGGACAATCCAACCAGCAGATCAGCCTTCCACTTCTGCTCCTCATGATGCAGCTGTTTCAACCCCAACAGCTGGTGAAGGACGAACATCTCAGGCTGATGAACCTCAGGGTATGAAACAACTCTTTGGTGACGCTGCTCCCCAAGTGCAAATTTCATCATCAGTTTTCACCACTGATGATGTTGAAATGCATATCTCCTCTCCCCATGATGAGGTGCCTCCACACCAAGGCACTACTGAGGGAACCACCAATGTTCTCAATGAAGAGACCACAATCCCAGTGGTTACTGAGAGACAAACATCACCCATAGCCTCACCTCATGTAGCAGTTACATCCACTGCTGAAGGTATTCTTGAATCGTCTAAGCTGGGTCACATGACTTTTGCCCAGGCAATGGAACTTCTTTTAAACATTCCTTTGTCATCCCAAAGTGACCATCAAACTCCTCAATCCTCTCCCTCACTCTCATCGCCATCCACACAATCAAAACAATCCACTCATACTCCTCCATCCCCCAAAGAACTTTCTTTGAAGGCACAGCTTTCTGTGTTGTCCAACAAAGTCAGCTCTTTGGTAACCTCTATGACTACCCTTCCATCTACCATCATACTCCGTGTCTACACAACTTAAAGGATTTCTTGATTCGTTCAAGACTTCCTTTCCAACCCCTTCTCCCATCCTGATGATTCCTCACAGCTGCTTACACTAACTGCACAGCTGCAACAACTCTCATCCTCCCTTTCTTCGATTCTAGATCACCAACAGGACTCTGTGTCCAACCTGACAGCTGGTTCCCAACAACTGTCAGGTGTTGTCGAAACCTACTCTACCACACTAGCCTCTCTAAATACCTTAGTGGTATCCCTGTCAAACTCTTTGACAGTAGGCTTTGATGACATGCATAAGTCTCTTAAAATAACTCTTGCACGGCTTCAAAGTCTGGTGTTCTCTAACACTGACAAGGTTGCTATTTCCCAGCTTTCCACCTTCGCCAATTCACATTCTTCTTCCCTTGAAACCTGTGTTACCTAGTTAGCAAAGTGTAAGGTCACCTACCTACGGATCCGATCTTGACGCGACACCGTCCAACGAGTGCGGAATCCTCGTTAGCGGTTTAACGGATCGATCACACACACGAAACACGGAGACATACACGATGATAGACGCAAAATCGAACGTCCCGACACGTGATTCTCTCCAAGAACACACTAAAAGCTCTCTGAAAGTTCGTAATTGCCCGGATGATTAATTCTGCCAAAGTTTCTTAATCAAAACTGATTAAACCTTAATTATAGGCCTCGGATTCGAACCTTGGATTCGAACTTGCTCTGGACAAGTTCAAGACGGCCCATGCCCACAAACTTGTCCACCATAAGTTCGAATCTAGGCCTTTGAACTTATTCTAGAACTTGTCTTTGAACTTGTTCTATAACTTATGTTTGAACTTACCTTTGAACTTATGTTTGAACTTACCTTTGAACTTATATTTGAACTTACCTTTGAACTTATGTTTGAACTTATTGTAAAACATCAATTACAACCATGTTCAAACATATATACAATCAATATCAATATCAAACATGTATCAAACATATATCAAACATGTATTAATATGCAATTACGAACAATTTGACTATTACAAAATATCATCTATACTTAGACTGCTATCGTCACACAGGATGCACTAACAGACTCCCCATTGACGATAGCTTCTAACTATATATATTTTGTCTAAGTACTAGATCTATACAAACTACTACCTGCATATAATCCCTGCTCTATACAAACCCTTACCACTTTCTGGAACTTCCTGCCTTCATATCTCCAACCTTCGTGAAAGAAAATCGACTGATCATGAAGCTTTTTCAGGTCATCCTTGGATAGGTTAACTAGATGCAGCGGATCGTATACTTTCAAAATTGTCTTCTCATCTAGATCCTCCATCACTGCTTCAGCCGTTTCATTTTCTACATACCACCACTTCATGTTTGTGAGTACATCATGTGGCATAGACTTCAACGGCACTCTCTTCAAACATCGGACTGGCTTATAAACCATCCTAGCCTAAGGTTTACCTGTATGGGGATCAATTCTCGACTCATCTTCAACTTTCTTGCCTGACCTCGGCTTTATCCTTTCAAACTTTCCAGACCTCCCCTCCCTTCTGATGATTTTTGCTATCACTTCATCGTAGGGGTTGTCTCCCAAGTTAATATGCTCCTTCCAGGCCATTTCCTTCACTTCGCATTTGGGCAATGTATTAAAAACCTTTAAGGTTCTCCTCAAATGCTGAAGCCCGTCTATTCTTTTAATCACGAATAGTTGCAGTTCCCTATCAAAGAACCAGCTTAGAATCCCCCCTGAGAGCTTTCCTGGACTTGGCAGCCTCATTTTTTTCTTTACTGCCAAGTTAGTCTTCTTCTCCTCCTTCCTGAACCATAGCCTCATCATTTCTTCTTTTGTTTGTCCCTTGTCAGCTATATCAGATTCTGATTCACCCATGGATGCTAAGTTAAGCTCATCTAGATCTATCACATTCTTATCATTACTTACATATTGTTCAGTGATAGGCTGCTTCGGGATAACTACTTCATCAACATCATCATCCTCATCTTCCACAACCTCATCATCTGATTTCCAGTCGACGGCGTCTTTTGGAATGAATTCCCCTTCTTCCAAATCTTCTTGATCAAACCCAAACTCATCTTCATCATCAAGATCCATTAATGCTTCAATCATTTCATGCTCAACATTCTTTGAAGCTTCACCTTCACCTCCTTCTCCCATACTAGACTGATTAGGCTCCCCCTGAATGATTGCTTGCTGAGCAGTCTTTTGGGAAAGATCTGCTAGCTCACCTTCTCTTTGGGCATCTGGATCATTGCCTTCGTCATCGTCTCTCCTCACTCCCAACTGATCCTCTTTGCAGCTACTCTCCCCCTTAGCTCGTAGATCTTTCAATATTTGCTCAAGGAGAATCTTCATCGTCTTCAGCTCAGACTGTTGATCAGCCACAGTTGTCCTTAACTCGTCATTTTCTTGGTCTAATCGAGCATTATGCTGCTGCTACTCTTTCACAGCTGTTGATAATTGGTAAATTTGGACTGTATGGAAGTACACCTTTCCTTTCAACTCAGTGAACCGCTGATTTTCTATGAAGGAAGTCGAAGTTGATGGAATGGGGGCGGATGTAGTTGGAGCTATGTAGTTGATTCTCTGCATAAACCTATGCCTTCTCGCCCCATGCCTAGGAACGAGAGGAACTTCTTCTTCTTCTTCAAATTCGAATTCTTCGGTCTCTTCATCAATTAGAGTCGGTCTTGTCGATCTCCTTCTATTGACAACTAATCGCGATCCTTATCTTCCAATTGTTACCTCTGGATCCTCAGCGTCAGAACTAGATTCCGACACAGACTCTGAGGCGGTCTCTATTGGGTTCTAATCGAAATTATTTACGATTTATTTGAACTTTTATCCATCAAAACTCGTGATTTCAAACCACGTAGTTTCAACTCTTGTAAACATCAAATAAACTCGATTTTTTGTCACTATAATATCCTACACTACACATACTTTGTATAATGATGAGTACTATACCTAAGTATACGCGTATGTTCGAGAAATATAGTGAAAACTTCGAGGAATTGAAGGAAATTCGAGAAACGACAAGTTCGAGGATAAGTTCGAAATCGCCGGTATACAAGTTCGAGATTTCAAATTCGAGGGTAGGTGCCTTAAATGAAGTACTGTTGACCTATTTATACCATCTACCTTCTAACTTATCATAAGTTTGAACTTCCTGACAAGTTCGAAGTTAAGTTCGAATTTGTCTGAATTTCGAACTTAAGTGAAGATTTTGAAAATACCTGAATAAAATTCAACTTTTTCGAGTAATGGAATTTTACAAATCTTGCAAAATCATTCACACTAAGCAACAGATTTTCACGCAATATTTGTTTATTCAACCAAAAATGCATCCTAGTAAGTTTGACCTTTTTCCTACTTAGAATAAATTAAAATAAAATAAAATAAAAGGAACTAAAAATAAAATAAAATAAAATAAAATAAAAACTTAAACTACTCAAAGGTTCATTCAGATTGCGATGTCAAACACACTTTCAATATTACAGAATATTTTTCCTACCTATACTAACAGAATATTTTTGCAAGGAAGTCAAAAAAGGTTCAATCAGATAGCGATGTGAAACGCACTTTCAATATTACACTTTCACACTTAGGAATATTTTATTCATTTGATTGTTTGTCGTGATATACATTCCAAGTCGATTGTCGATATATTTTCCCTTTAAACATTTAACACTTTGGATTTTCCCTTGGCCTTTTTATTTATCAAGAAACTACATTATGTGTCCCATACTTAGATATACTTATGTGATCAAGGCAAACACACGATGATTATAACTTTTCGTTATTGCAAATTTTCTTTAAAAGGCAAACGTCGGACACAGTTCTGTATTTACATACAACAGAGTGTCTTAGTTTGTCTTAGAGTTCCTTTTAAGTTCACAAGACAGCGGTGACAGGTCTGTACTTACGTACAACAAAGCGACTTATCTTGCTAACTTGAGTCAAAATAGAGGTGACAGGTCTGTAGTTACGTACAACAAAGCGACTTGTTTTGACTCTCTCTTCTTTATCAAAAATTTTTCTTTTCTTTTCTTTTAAGATGTATTTTGATGGTGCTATACATCCCCCAGAAATTTGCATACCTCATTTAGAATCATTGTCTGAATGTCTCTAACATAGGAATTAAGACCATTTGGTCATACATCTAAGTTAGTTACACATGTGACATTTTCTTGAATGTTTTATTAGCTTTTGAGATTTCCTTTGTGTATGATGCCTACCAACACATCAAACAGGAAAGTGTATATCACTTAGAATTTAAGGTGCATTATGTGTGAAAACTTAACACTTAGAGATTGTTGAGACTGTGCTAATTATGGTCACTTTGAGCCTATGAATCTAAGACTTAACTCATTTTTCTAATATTCTCTTTTTTTGAACTTTTTATGGTTTTCTCTCGTTTTTTCTTTTGTTTTTCATTTTTTAAGATAAGCTAATAAATTAACCTACTAACTTACTATAAAAGGAAATAACTTCTACTTAACCACTAACTTACTATAAAAGGAAATAAATTCAACTTAACCACTAACTTACTTAACCTACTAACTTACTATTATCTTTCGTTGCCACTTTTACCAGCTTTATTAATTCTTTTCAGCACAATCACGTATGAAATGATGTCTTATGTCTATGTGCTTTGTTTTACTATGTTTAACTGGATTATTAGTTATAGCAATTGTAAACTGATTATCTATCTTAATGGGAGTATGGGTGTAAGTCAAACCGTAATCCCGCAATTGTTGTTGTATCCCCAAAACCTGTGAACAGCAACTACCAGCAGCAACATATTCAGCGTCGCATGTTGACACGGCTACTGAAGTCTGTTTCTTGCATTGCCAGGATACGAGCCTCCCTCCAAGGAACTGACAACCTCTAGTTGTTGATTTGCGGTTCAAGCTTTAACCTCCATAGTCTGAATCCGTGTATGCTTCCAATTCCAGATCACCATCAGCATGATACCAAAGTCCCTGCTTCGGTTTTGACTTGAGGTATCTCAGAATCTGCTTCACGGCTTTCATATGCATTTCTTTTGGATTAGCTTGAAACCTAGCACAAATACACACAGCAAACATAATGTCAGGTCTAGAAGCAGTTAAATACATGAGTGACCCGATCATGGCCCGATATAGAGTCGGATCCACATCAGTATCACTTTCTATACCCGGTCCGAGATTGTGATTCACTTGAATCGGAGTACTAAAGCGAGCTGTCAGCTTTGTTCCTTCCATCCCGAAGCGCTCTAGAATATCGTAGACATACTTCGTCTGATGGATAAACATGCCCTCCTTCCTCTGTTCAACTTGCAAACCCAGAAAGAAGTTTAACTCTCCCATAGCACTCATCTCAAACTTTGACTTCATAACCTTCTCAAAGTCTTTGCACATCTGTTCGTTTGATGACCCGAAAATGATGTCATCCACGTACACTTGTACCAAGATAAAATCTTCACCCTTTCTCTTCACGAACAGTGTACTATCAATTCTCCCTCTTTCACACCTGTTGTCTAAAAGATGAGTTGACAGCGTCTCATACCATGCCCTTGGTGCCTGATGTAATCCATACAGAGCCTTATCGAGACGATACACTCTGTTGGGATACTTTGGATCAGTAAACCCAAGCGGTTGTTCGACGTACACCAGTTCCTTCACCTTGCCGTACAGGAATGCACTCTTTACATCCAGCTGATAGACTTTAAACCCTTTGAAGGACACGAAGGCCAAAAACATACGAATTGCCTCGAGCCTTGCCATTGGTGCAAACACCTCGTTGTAATCAATTCCCTCTTCTTGGTTGAATCCCTTTACTACAAGTCATGCCTTGTTGCGAGTAGCAATACCCCGATCATCTCTCTTGCACTTAAAAACCCATTTGGTTCCTATAGCAACTTCTCCTCGAGGTAGCAGCACTAACTCCCACACTTCAAGCTAGCTGAATTGTGACAGTTCTTATTGCATGCCTTCAACCCAAGAGTTATCTTTCAGTGCCATTTGCACATTCTTCGGCTCTACTTGCGAGATGAAACATGAATAAAGACAAGTGTGAAAAGCCTCGGAGTCATTGATCATCGATAACAGTACCGTGTTATTACTCACACTACTCCTAGTTCTCACACCAATATGCAGATTTCCTATGATGCTCTCAATCGGATGATCCTTGTTTATCCTCGATGTCTCAATCTCACCCACTCTAAGATTGTCTCCTAAGTTTGATCCTATTTCACCTAATGGGGGTACGACTTCAGACGGTACATTCTCTTCCTCATGATTACTGTCCTCGGAGTTAGAAGTAGTAGTCTGATTCTCATTTGTATGTAACTCAGGTTCATTCTCTGATGGAGATCTATTTTCTGTCGTTGTTGGCTCAAAAGTTGATGGAATGCTTGTCTTTGGAAAACCTTGATTGTCTTCATTCAGGCTTAATGACGAGAAGTCATCCTCCAATGTACCTGCATTTCCACTAACTGGTATGTTAAATGATTCAAACAATAAGTCATAATCAAATAACCACTTAGACTACTATCGTCACACAGGATGCACTAACACAAAGGTCAAGGATAACCTGCTGTACCCAAGCCTGTTGGATCTGTTCCTTCAGGCAGGACTGATGTTGAAGGCTCTGTACCGTCTCTTTCAAAGGGGGAGAAATCTACCTTGAAGACAAAGTCTAAGGGAGAAAAATCTTCATCTCCCTCTAAGGAGAAATCAGCTTCAGTTGGCCAAGCAGCAGGTCACTTACAAACTCGTGATGCTGCAGGTAATTCCACAGTCTCTAAAACAGCTGCTGAGCCTACTCAGGCTAGATCTCCATGCCCTGCACCATCTAAGGGAGAGGATTCTATTCCTAGGGATAGGCCAAGCAAAAGGAGACAGTTAATCTTGGAATAAACTGAAGAAGAAGAATAGGAAGAGGAAACTGAAACAGCTCTGTCCAAAGCAGCAAAAGGCAAAGGCAAGGCTACTGTGGACACTGATACTCAGAAGGCCCTTCAACTTAAATATGACAAGGCTCAAGCCAAAGACATGGGTCTTGCATTGGATACTTATTATCAGTGGAAACAAGAGCAGGTTGAGATTTTCGAAAGAAAGAAGAAGGAGGCAGCCTCTGCCAAAGCTGCTAACGCCTTTGAGCCAAGGAGGCAAGAAAAGTAAAAATGCCCTCCTTGGATGTAGAAAGGAAGCTGATGGAAGCTGCTGACGAGTCAGTACCTAGTAAAGAGGGTGAAAAAGAGGAGGGTTTAAAGGTCTTAGTGACCAAGACAAAGCATGTATCCTCATCAGCAAATGCCCAATTTATTCTTTGACAATATGGCAAGAAAGAAGTTCTTTGATGTAGCAGACAGAAGACTAGCCAAAGAAACAATTGTCAAGGCTGTTCCCATCTCACGAAAAGGTAAATAGTGGAGGCTTCAGATCACAAGGCTCGATGCTGATGTTTATGAATTGGAAGCTTATGAATCCACTGATGTGGCAAACATGGGATACATAGAGTGGGTAGAACTAGCAGCTTCCCTGAGCAGATCAAAATTCTGAAACTGTTAAGACTGTCAGGGCATATGTTAAGAAGCTGATGGAGAAGGTAAGAGATCTAGGCTTGATCTCAGAAGAAATGATCAAAGGTACCTCACAAGGGGAACCTAAGATCTAGACTTGAATACAAAAGAAGGATATAGAGCTTGAGGAGCTAGTGATGATGATTGAACAAGGAATGTATGTTGTTGAAATCAAAGGAGTCAATCATAGTCTGCCTGAAGGGGTTGAACCTGAAAAAGGCAAATTTATTGAAGAGCCTGAAGTGGGAGTTTTCTTTGTGGATCCTCTAACTAAAAGAATGTGTTTCCAGAGAGCTTCACATCTTCATAAGGCTAGTCTTAAGCAAATCATTGCCTTCAGACTCTCAAATGCATTTGAACAGCATGCAAGATGGAGAGTCATCATATGTGAAAAGCTTAAGGTCTTCTACAGAAAAGGATAATTCGAGAATCCAGATTTCATGTTCCTCAGAAGTGAGTTAGAAGATATTGATGCCAGTCTGGAATGGGCTCAAAGGAAGGCTGAACAACAACAACAACAACAACAACTTCAAGGTCTATCTATTGGTGATGAGTAGACGAAAAATGGAGGCTGTCCATCAGTTGGACAGGCTTACCATTATTTGCTGTCAACTTCAACAGTCCAAATGTGTTGAGTTTTCTTGTACATAAGTTGTACTCTATTACATATGTTGTAATTTATTTTAGTACATTAGTTGTACTTGTAAAAACATATGTTGTTTGAATTAATATCAGTATGTATAAACTGATCTTGTATTTTACTTCAATGTTGTACTTTTATTTCAGCAACTGTAATGTAAAAATATATAGTGGTCATTTATAGAACCAGCATAGGCTGAATATTGCAAATAGGGGGAGATTGTTAGGCACAAAAAGGCCTCAATCAAACCTGTTCTATATCATAGGGAGATATTTTTAATCAAATCTGTTTGATACACTTAAAGGTATAATTTAAGGCTTTTTAATGCCTTATTGAAACCTGATAAGTGATTTGCAATATAAGCCCAAAGTTGCACACACTGTTACATTCGTTGTAACCTGGTAGAATGCCTAAGCTGTCATAAACTGTTGGACAGGTTTGGCATAAACTGTCTACGCTGTTCATATCTGTTGAACAGCCTAGACCCAAGTGAAGTGTTCTGTTCTTTGTGAACAGAACCTGTTCTTTGTAAATAGGTTATACACTTTATGGAATTTGTTTCCATGTCATCATGTAAAGTCTTGGACGTGAAGATCAGTTTACAAGTTGAAGACAAAGTGGAAAATCAGAAACTGCTTTCACTGCCTAAGCTGTTCTGATTCATGAAGACAAAGAGGATATTTGAAATGAGTGACCGACCATTTCTTATATCAAAATAGCTATACATGAAGAGTAAAGGATTAAAGTTGACATTCCTCTTTAATGTAAAGCAGCATGCAACAGAGACAAAAAGGAAAAGACAAAGATTCTGCTACAAAGGGACAAATGTTGGTTTGTCAGAATGTGCAGAAAAGCAGTCTTCTCTTTTTTATAAAGGCACTCCACTATGCATCCAATGAGGAAGTTTCACTGGGATTCTCTGAGTGAGTATAAAAGGAAGCTTCTAAGGAATGAGAGATAACCAAAAGAGAAATCCACAAGTCCAGAACGTGCAAAAAGAATTGTGTTTTCATGCATGCAAATTCTGCTGTTCAACTTAGAAAAGAATAGTTATAGTGTGTCCAAGATGTTCTTATTCAAAGCTGTTCATCTGTGTCTTGTAAAACAATGAGTGCATCTTAGTGAGTGAATTCATTGTAACTAGTCTGAGTGAGTCTTAGATTAGTTGTTCATTTGTTGTTTCTGTCATCTCAGTTTGAACGATTCTGCAGTTCAAACCTGTTTGTAATTAACACTTGTTAATATATACATACAAACATTGAGAAAGTGTGTTGAAATTTTAAATAGCTGTATTCACCCCCACCCTCTATAGCTTACAGCAACATACTTGGGAAACCTTTTGGGACATACAGTAGTCTTTGCTTTGAGAAGCCCGATCAACTCACTCCAAAATATAGGTTCGTAGTCATAGTGTTTGTTGAAAATGAAACCATGTAATAGTCTCAAGTTCCCCAAACTTTCTTTGTCTAGCCCCGAGTGTTTAGACGTCAAATACTTGAACATAATGCCCCAAACGGTATACCACTCCCCCTTTAAATGTTTTATGTGAAAGGCTTCAGCAGAGGGGAGGGCATTCGCATAGCCAAGACTCATTAAATCAGCACACACCTTAGACTCAGAAGGAAATTCATAATAAGTATTTGTTTAGGATGAAATGGACAACTTGTAACATCGCACATCGGTGGAGAAGAGAAATTAATATGCCCATATAAGGGTGAGGTTGTCTCTATCCACCAAGACGCGTTTTCGGGCGGGCTAATAGCTTGGCTTCCAGAAACAAAACTGTGATGGCTTTGCCAAAGCGGACAATATCTTTTCTCGGGGTGATCTGGGCTGTAATGTTTATTAAACGCCATACCGTATTGTTTATTGAATGCCATACCATGGAACAAAACTGCGCAATATTCCTCGAATCAGAATTAGTGGTCTTTGCAAGCACCACTTTCTACAAATCTTCTCATATACATTGTGCAAAGTTGTAATGTTTATTAAACGCCATACCGTGAAATATCCTTAAGTCATGAGCACTCCCACGATCCACTCCGGTGTGTTTTGAGGTCATACACCTATTCAAGATGCAGAACAGGGTATACCATCCTCCATTTAATCCATTTCTGTGAAATATGGAGCTCTTCGGTAGTGATTTGGTGTATCCCAAACTGATAATGTCTCTACACAGTCGGCCGTCTGAAACAAAATCTTCGTAGTCAGCAACATCAGGAAAATTCGTCGTGTCCATCTTTCCCGGGAGAAAAAGGTTACGCCGAAGTATGGCTAAAGTGATCTTGGCCTTGAATTGGTCAATGGTGACCTTGAAGTGATAGTCACGGGCATCAGGTATGAACTTAATGGTTTGCCAGAACTGATGCAGATATGTCAAAGGAATAGTGGGTTTATATTGCAATAAATATCCAGTGGGTGCCCTTTCAGAATTTCCATAATGACTAGGTGCTGACATTGATCACCGAAGGGTCAAGTCTGTGATTGTTATCAGACAAAAGCCAAAAGTGTATGGGTTTAAGCAGAAGGGTTTCATGGATTGGGGGTGAGGGTCTTGGAATTCGAGGAGTTGGAATTATTGGTGGGTGCATGAGAAGTCATTTGTAACCTGTAAAAATAACAAACATGTTAGTCACATCAGGTAAATACAAATGATTCCTACAGACAAAGAAAAATAACATTTTACAAGAAATTAGAAAGATCTGTATCACATTGTCTACAGCATCGGAATTCTAGACAATAATAATAAAATAATATCGTGAGGACTCCAAAGTCAACCATTAAAGGACCAATATTAATGCGAGACAGATTTTAAAATTTTAACTTGTGAAATGTGAATTTTCTTTGAAAAATTAAATTCCCACACTTCGAAAATATTTTGAAATGAATCTCGAATGATGAATGATGAATCTCGAAATGATAAGCATGAATCTCGAGTGACATATGGTAATTCTCGAATGATGAAGTGCCAAACTTGAAGCATTAAGGATCAATCTCGAATTACTTATGATCAAATTCGAATGACATTGGAAGAAATTCGGATGGTTCATTGTCAAATTTAAATGAGTGATGATACATGTCGGATCATAAAGCCAATAATTCGAGTACTTAGTCCTGAATCTCGAAGGATTTAAACTCGAATGAAATTGCTTATCGAATAGGACTTGATAAAATTTGCGATGAAACATGATCAAATTCGAATCAAATTAAGTAAAATTCGAATATAACTGTTTGATAACAACTTATTAGGCTTAATCTAAAAGATTTAGTCAGTCCATTTGAAATAAGCTTTGTTTGATAATGACTTATTAAAGTCAGAACTCAAATTCGGTCAGCCCAATTAATAAGCCAAGTGACCCTATGTGTTCCCCATTCAGACCATTTATTTTTCAATATTACCTCCTTTTATCTTTTCCAATAAAATTTCTCTAGTCAGCATTACATAATCCAGACAGCTCTCTAAATCCAGACAGCACTTAATGAAAAATGTAATCAAACAGCAAACTCGATTAAGCCTTAATAAAATTCGAGAAACACTAAATAAAACTCGAATATTAAAGGATAAAATTCTAATAACACTAAGTGAAACTCGGATAAAGCTTCATTCGACTTTTAACATTAAACAAAACACTAAGTCCTTTACAATCAAAAAAATCCAAAAACACACACAAAGGCACTTATATCAAGAATAATTGACATTTCTAGGCTCGAAAACTAAACTAAACACAAACTCTTTAATGATCATGAGATAAAAATAGCAAAAATAAACACAAATCTCACATTTACAGTCGACTTTTGAACTTGAAAAATCAGGCAATAAAACTCAAATTAAAACATGTATGTTGCACCATATGACTTGAAATTTGAAATTCATGAATTATTTACCATTACGCACAGATTCATACAACAAATTCGAACTATGGCACACACATGCAAGATTTCATAAATTGCACCTTTCGAGTTCATGAATAACACACAGACACATAGACTTACAGTGGAATAAAAACACACATAAACACAAAATACATGTAAAACAATAAAAAGAAACAAGATGAAACTTACAAATTTGCACGAATAACTGTGAATCAAACTTGAATTTGTTATTGTTGAACTTCGATGGAATCCGAGAGGAAGAAAATAGAAGAAGCGGTGCACAATACCCAAAGTTTTGAAAAAAGTGAATTTGAAATTCAAATTTGAAAAAAGTTGGACCAAAATTAGATCCGAGATGGTCCAAAGTGAGGTCCGAAGTTCAACAGTTATGAAATTTCAGATTTTTCAGAAAATTATAACAACCAGTATTCAGCCTAAAAAATATTTCTCAATGTTTGGAATAATATTTTAAACACTTTTAGGTAATTAAAACAAACCAAACACTTAAAAATCTATGATAATTGGGACCAAAACCGAAACCATAAACCCTATTTTTTGATGATAATAATCAGGTTTTTAATGACAAAAACATGTAATGATTGAACAGAAACAACTCGAAATAAATATATGATGAATAATAGATGATTATAAGATGAATAATCACGAAAAACAGAAATATGGGGATGAAAAATGGATCAAACCGTTGGTTTTTGGGAAGAACACGAAGAACACTGTAAGGTCTACCAATGCAAGATCTATCTAGACGCGGATCCGTTAACGAGTGCGGAATCCTCGTTGACGGTTAGACGGACAACTCTCAACCAACGGAAACACGGAGACTATTAGACGCTGAACGAACGACACACGAACGATCCTACGTACTAATTCTCTCCGAAACGGGACTCACCTAGCTGATAAACTCGAGATCGCTTAATGCTCAATTCCTCACGAATTCTGCAAAAACTCTTTTAATCATTCGAGTCTATCCCTAATTATAGACCCTGATTCGAGTCTGTTGTGGGCCAACCTCGAATCTGGCCTAAGGCCCATTCGAATCTGTCCATCTGACAGATTCGAATCTAACCTATTTTCGAATCTATGGTCTCATTCGAATCTATCTCAGATTCGAATGTATCCCCTTAAGTGATTCGAATCTAGCCTTTTACATAAACAACTAAGTGTTTGAAACTTATGATATTACCTTATGACTGATTTTATCTTTGAGCTTTTTGTTTGAACTTCTTGTAATACGTTACATCAAGTTCAAACATACAAACACTGATAAAAATCAATCATACATAATATATATACCAAACATATGCTAAATCACAATGTAAGACAACTTAGACTGCTATCGTCACACGGGATGTACCAACAGACTCCCCCTTGACGATAGCTTCTAATAATTCACACATTTGATTTTAGAACATGGTTTATTATTGATTCAAAACACTACCAGCATACAGACCTTTTTCAACGCATACCTTGACCACATTTTCATACTTACTAGCTTCAGTATCCATATGTGCGTCACTGGAAATCTTACAGTTATACAAAATCTGCAGGTCTTCTTTAGATAGGTTTACCAGGTGAAGCGGGTCATAGACTCTAAGAATAACTTTTTCTTCTAAGTCTTCCATAACTGCTTCCCCAGTTTCCGTGTCAGCATACCACCACTTTAGATTTTGCAAAACATTCTGTGGCATTTTCTTCAGAGGTACCTTCCTCAGGCATTTAACTGGTTTGTACTGAATCCTCATCCAAGGTCGGCCTGTAAGACGATCTATCCGTGACTTATCCTCGACTCTTCTTCCGACCCTTGGACTCAACCGTTCAAACTTCCTCGATCTCCCCTCCTTTCTTATTATTCTTTCAATCACATTCGCATAAGGATCATCACCAATATTTATCAGATCTTTCCATGCAAGCGCGGTGATTTCAATCTTTGGAAGGGTGTTGAATGCTTTCAAAGTTCGCCTTAAGTACTGAAGCCCGTCTTTTATTTTAATTATAAAAAGTTGAAGATCTCTGTCAAAGAACCAACTTAATATTCGCTCAGATAGCTTCCCTGTACCAGGCACTTTCATTGATCTCCTTATTGCCAACTCCTTCTCTTCGGCTCTGAACCATAGCTTCCTTTTTTCTTCGTTACTTAGCTCTCTTGCTGGTTCTTCAGTCGATGACTTAGGATTCAAGGCAGCATTCACTATGTCAATATCAACCATTCTATCTCCATCTATCATATAAGTGTCAGTGATAGGATTCTGCTGTACAACTATTTCGTCAGCTTCATCATCCTCATCAGCTATTACTTCATCTTCCGGTTGCCAATCAACTATCTCTTCCGGAATAAACTCTCCTTCTTCAAATTCTTCTAATTCTTCAATATCCTCTTCAAAATCAAATTCCATCAGCTCTTCTTCAATATCTTTTAGCGCATCTATCATGTCGCTATCTAAAGTCTTTGAAGAACTTGCTTCTCCTCCTGTTCCTCCTACTTTTCCTCCTGGACTAGGCTCCCCCTGAGATTGAGCAGTCGGAGCTGCAGAAAAATCTACTGGCTGATTCTGTCTGTTAGGGCTGGGATCATTGCCTTGGTTGTCTTCATTATCTTCATCATCATCATCTCTCGGCCTCTGTACTTGCTGATCACGGCACGACGTCTCCCCCTGAGCCTGTAAATTTTTCATTAACTGCTCTATTAGGGAGCGCATCGTCCTTATCTCTGCTGACTGATCACAAACAAATGTTTTTAACTCCGTGTTTTCTTCCTGGACCTTTTCCACTATCTTCTTCAAAACGGCATTCTCCTTATCAATATCTGCGTTATGCTTCTGAAGCTCACCGATTGCCTTCGTTAGGCCAAAGATTTGGATTTCCTGGAAGTCAACTCTATCTTTTAAGCGCAAAAATCTTTGATTGTCAGCGTATGATGATGAGGTTGATGGAATTGACTGTATCGGAGTTGGAAGTATTGGCGATGGAATATATTGTGCATCATGAGGTGGTGATGGTGGAATGGTGGTTTGAGGGTCCTGTGGTTGAGGAATTTCAGGTTGAGAGATTTCTGGTTGTTCTGCGGCAGCTGAAGAGGATCCTTGCATGAACCTGTGACGTTTGGCCCGTTGCCTCGACACAAGCTGAGAAACTTCTTCTTCTTCGAAATCCGACTCCTCCAATTCCCTGTCAAATCGTCTCCTAGAACCACCTTCATTTATAATCAGTCGCGAACCATAAGTTCCAATTTGAACTTCAGGAACGGCAGACCTTGACTCTGGAGCTTCAGCTTCTACCTCCTCCATCTCTTCTGACTCAGTTGCTGAAGATGACAAAACGTCATCAGCCTGCTCTGGCTCATAATCCTCAACTTGCCTAAACACATCTTCTGCTCCTTCCGGAGGCTGTAACAACTGATCAACTAACTCTGCAGTAATTTCCTCATTGGCATGAGGTCCAGACGCCCAGATTTCTTCCAAGGTTTGGGCTATTTGCTCGGATTCTGGAACGGCACTTGAAGGCCCTGCTTCCTGTACCTCTGGCTCTGGCTGTTGACTTGTGGAAGGCCTAGACGCCTGAGGCTGACTCGCAGTAGCTCTTGGTCTTCGCCTTTGTGACTGTGCACGTCGTTGTTGTTGTTGATGCGGTTGCTGTTGCTGTTGCTGTTGAGGCTGAACTTCTACTTCACCTGCCCAGTTGGCATTATCTGGTGCCACAAAGTTCCTGTCTAAAACAGCTCCAAACAACGGTCGCTCGATCGGAATAGCCAATCTTCCTCGATGTGAGGAACAATCAGCGAATATCCTTTTGTCCATAATAGCTACGTTCTGAACGTCATTTGATGGCGGCAGATTTGGCAAGAAGTGCCTGATCAACATCATGATGAACCGCGGATATAGCAGGAATTGCTGATTTTCAGGAGCGGTGATTTGGTGAACAAATTCGGAGAAAAACATTTCCGAGAAACTGTATGGTCGATTGTACACCATCGCGATTATCCCAGACTGGATCTTCGCAACTATATAGTCAAACCCGGCTTTCTTTGGTGCAAAACATACCATGAAGACATGAGCAAGAAATCTTCATTGCCCAATTAAGCCGCTCTTCATATAGGACACTTTCGACACGTCTAGACTGTATCCCATTCTCTGAAAGGCCGCTTGCCTGATGTTCAGAGGGAATTCGATCGGTCCAGACTCTTCTTCTTGAGTGCCCAGCTGCAACACTTGACGCAACATATCCGCTGAAAATACTAGCGGTTGTCCAGCAATGCGAGTTCGTAGTACTGTCGGAGTGACCGAGCAGTCTACTTGAAGATGATCGTAAAATTGACGGATATAAGGCAATATGAGCTGAACATTATGAGATAGTGCAAATCCTATCCTAGATTCCACAAGAAATTCTAGCATCTGCCTGTATCCCTGCGCCTCAGGGAGGTCATGATCCGGATGAAGCACCATATTGTGCTTAGGGACAAAAGCACGAACTGCCATATCTGCACAATAAATAAAACTGTTAGACTCATTAACAATCAATAAACTTGTTTAAATTCAAATTTGTTTTATTTTGTACTTTATTAAATACAAAATCTAACACAATTAAATTTCCACAAGTTTAATAAAATTTAAATTAAGGAAATTAAATAGAGTACAGATTCGAAGGGAACAGATTCGAAGTGTCCATATTCGAATGTAGTGGACAGATTCGAAGAGTCCCTATTCGAGTCTAATGGACAGATTCGAATATCATTGTCATCTCGAATCTAATGATAGATTCGAGAAACCTATGAACAGATTCGAAAGTCCATGAACAGACTCGAAGTGCCGACATATGAATTTTCAACAAAAACCCAAGATTTTAACCATTTTGAACTTGGTAAATCACATACATTAGTTCAACTAGGTTCTAATCATTGATTTATGTCTTTAATTTGATCTTTTATAGGTCCAAACTTAGTTATTTAGCAAAAACCCAATTTTGACCAATAAAAATTCAAAAATCGACGATTTGTCCTTAAATGGTGTATAAAACTACCAAAATCTTGTACAATCCGGTTGATTATACCTAGATATGAGTGTAGAATCGAACACAGTAGCCTTAGAGTCGACAAAATGTCGTTTAGGAGCAATACGGTAGACTCGAGAACAGATTCGAGATCGTCACAGACAGATTCGAGGATATAGATTCGACAACAGTAAAGTAATAAATGACTTCACTATTGACCTATATATACTACCTACCTTCGAGTCTATGTGGATTCGAGTCTACTGACGGATTCGAAATACTTCACATTCGAGTCTGTCTTAGATTCGAAATTACCAACACTTAGAAAAATTTCGAAAATTTTGAAATAAGTTCAACTTTTCCAATTTTTTTCTACGGTATTGTGTAACCAGATAAACTATGCCAACTCTTTTACCCTAAGCAACAGATATTTCACGCAATGTTTATTTTATCCAACTTCGAATGCACCCTCAGTAACTTTTGACCTTTTACCTAAGTAAAAATTAAACTAAACTAAAATAAAAT
The DNA here is from genome assembly GCA_020465985.1 of Centrapalus pauciflorus. Lineage (NCBI taxonomy): Eukaryota > Viridiplantae > Streptophyta > Magnoliopsida > Asterales > Asteraceae > Centrapalus > Centrapalus pauciflorus. Next base: position 324,838 of record JAANYP010000396.1, read on the forward strand.
AAGCTAAGGTAAAAATAAAATAAAATAAAATAAAATTTTGACTAAAAAATTTAATCTAGACTTAAGTTATAAAAATAAATTTACAAGCTAAGCTAAATACCAAACAACATATTTTTGGTGAGTATAGTCTAAGAAAGGTTCAATCAGATAGCGATGTCCGATACTAACTTTCAGTACTTAAAACTTTCACACTTAGGAATTTTTGATTCCTTTGATTGTTTGTCGTGACATACCCATTTATCCGATTGTTGGTATTTTACCCTGTTAAACACTCTACATATCGGAATATCCCTTGGCCTTTTTATTTATCAGGAAATTATCTTACGTGACTCAGATATAGACATACTTTTATGATCAAGGCACACAGACAAAATTCTAACTAATTCTAACTTGTTGGTATTTGCAAACTTCTTTAAAGACAAAACATGGTGGACCACAGGTCTGTTTATTCTCAATCCAAAAAAGTGTTATTAGTTCGACCTCTTAGGTTTATTTTTCAAAGTTCAGCAGGGATAGCAGGTTGTTTTTTGGTTGACAGGTCTTGTACTGAAGTACAACAAAGCGACATGTCTGCTAACCCGAAATCTAAACAGAGACAACAGGTCTGTTACTTCGTACAACAGAGTAGTGCATGTTTTCGACTCTCAGTTTTTACCTGGATATTTCATTCTTTCCATTTCAGATGTATTTGACTGTGCCATACATCCCCAGAAAAAAGTTTGCACAACATTTCATTTAGCCTTTTAAAGTTTTGTATGTCTGTGTACATAAAAAAATTAAAGGGACGATTGGGTTTTCGTACCCTCTAGGTTAGTGCAACACGCTTGACCTTCTTTCTAGAAATATTTTATTAGCCTTGAGATTCCCGTATATTGTATTATGCCTACCAACATATCAAAACTAAAATTAATAGTATAAACACTAGTATATTTAGTCTGCATCTATTGTGTGAAAGCCTAAATACTTAGGATTTTAGTCTTTTTTTAACGACGGTGCTAATTTTCGTACTTTGACACCTATGTATTCTAAGACCCTTATAAACTCATTTCTGCAGATTCTCTTTTTTTTTGTATTTTTTTTTTGTTATTTTCTCTGTTTTTTTCCTTGGTGTTTGAATGAGCAAAAAAGCAGTAAGTAAAACTAAGCTAAACCCTACTAATAAACCCTTACTAAAAACATCAGAAGAAAACTACTAAAAAATATGAACAACTTTCCTAAAAATTTTAAAGAAACAAAAAATCTTACCTAAATTCAGCAATGGACTACTGTAAAGAAAAGAAATACTCCTATCTCTAAAAGAAAAAATAAAAAAACATAACTACTACTAAGGGTCAAATACTCTGGTTGCGCGATTTCCTTCCTGTTTGAATCACAATAACTCAAAACCGTGGACTTATCAAACGCTCTTGTTTTTGGTAAATAAAATCAGCATACTATTATTTTTCTTGTTGCCCCTTTTACAAGTTGATTTTAAGTTCTTTTTCTTTTCAGCACTAATCACGAAATATTAATAATGATTCTTTTTTGTCTTATGTCTATGTGCTTTTTTGGTTTTTACTGTATGTTTACTGATTATTAGTATAGCAAATTGTAGTTGATTGTCTATCATAATATAGGAAGGTTGAGTTGTAAGCAAAATAAACCGGAAAATCCCGTTAATTGTTTGTTGTTTGTATCCACGAAAAACTTGATGAACAGAGCCAACTACCAGCAGCTAATTTACCTCGGCCCCTCGGCACTGTTGGACACGGCTACCGATGTGTTGTTTGTTTTCTTGGCATTATTGCCAGTGTGATTACCAGTCTTCCCTCCGAGGAACTGACAACCTCCAGTCGTTGATGTGATTTGCGGGCGGGTCCAAAGCTGCCTCCTCCGTTATTAGCTCTTGAATCTGTTGAACAGCCTCCAACTCTTAGATCTCCCTCCGCGTGGTGTGATACCACTAAAGTCCCAGCTTCCCGGTTTCGACTTGAGGTATATCTGTAGAAGAATCCGTTTCACAAAGGCTTCATTATTGCCATTTTTCCTCGGAATTCGCTTGCAACCTAGAACAAAATACCACACAGCAAAATTATGTCCGGTCTTGAAATGCAAGTTAAAAATACATAAGTGACTCCAATCATGGCCCGGATTACGTTTAAAGTCGGATTTCCACATCAGGTTATCACTGATCAGTACCCCGGCTGTCCATGGGTTTCTCGAGATTGTGCATCACTGGAATCGGCCGCCTTGCTGGAAGGGGGTCTAGAGTCATACGTTTAAGGTTGCCTCTCCATCCCAAAACAAACCGTTCTTCTATACTGTCTATCAGACAGTACTTAGTTTGCGGATAAAACACATTTCCTTCCTTCTTTTGGTAACTTGTTAACCCTAATAAAAAAGAAATTCAATCGGTCCCCCAATAGCACTACTCTCGAAACACTTAGCACTTCATCACCTTCTCAAAATCCTTTGCCACATTCTGTTCGTTTCTGATGATCCAAAAAATGATATTATCGAGTATAACACTTTGTACCACGATTTTAAAGGTGTCTTTCCCTTTTCTCTTACCCAAATGGGAAGTACTATTAATTTCCTAACCCCTCTCAAAGCCCATTTTATAACAGAATGAGTTGGATAGGAGCTCATACCACGGCCCTTAGCTGCGTGCTGAATGTAATCCATAAACAGGCGCCTTATTCTTAGGCGATATATCTTTATCAGGATATTAGGGGATCTTGTAAAAAAAATAAACCCGGTGCTGGGGGGGTTGTTCTTACATACACCCAACTTTCCTTTCACTTTCCCATACAGGGAAAGCCACCTCCTTAACATCAGGTTGATATTACTTTTAAAGCCTTTGAAGGATGTTTTTAGGCGCAAAAAGCTAAAAAACACACAAAAAAACACACCTAATTGCTTCTAACCTTGATACAGGTCGAAAACACTTCGTGTAATCGATTCCCTCCTCTTGGTTTGAAACCCCTTACAAACTAATTCTGGCCTTGCTTGCGCGTGGAATATCCCCCGATCGTCTCTCTTGCACTCTTAAAAACCCATTGGTCCTATGAAATCTCACTCGAGGGTTAATAGGGGAAAAACTAAAACTCCCACACTTTCTAGTTTCCTAAATTGTTTTGAAAATTTTTTTCCTGCATCGCTTCTAACCCAGGGAGTTTGTTCCTTACGTGCCATTTGGCACATTTTTGGGGGCTCTACTTGCGATATTGAAACCATGGAATATAGAACATTGGTGTGATATGCCTCGGGGAGTCCGTTTATATCGATCAACCAACACAGTGCTGTTGTTTATTACCACTACTCCGCAGTCCTCACACCCTCGTTAGGAATTTTCCTTATGATGTTATCTATTGGATGGTTACTTGTTAATCCTAGTAGGTCTCTATTTCGTTTCTACCCTTAGATTATCTTCTAAGCGTTGGATCCTATTTCACCTAACGGGGGGGATGGAACAGGGCTCAGCTTCCACATTTTCTTCCTCACGGTACGTTTTCCCAGAGGGGCAGAAGGGAGATACTTGATGCATGTTGAGTTCTGATTCTCAGTATTAGGTGCCTCTGATCAGCAATTCTGGAGATCCAATCTACTTAGTCGCATCGGCTCGGAACGTAGATTCGAACGTGGTCCTTCGGCAAAAAAAAATATGGGCATCGTTCCATTTAGGTGCAACGTCGCCATGGTCTTTTTCTCTTGTACCTGGCAAGTTTCTAAAGTAGTATTCATCCAAAGGACTGTTAATGAACTCAAATAATTCAAGTCAAATATCATTCCGGGGACCCAGTTTGGGGTTCATGCTTGTAATAACTGTGGACTTCAATATTATACACAATCTTCATACAGTACACTCTTTTTGTTTTTTTAAAAAAAAAAACCCGTTTTCTGGTGAAGCTGGCACATTAAAAAACCTAGGAAGTATCCTTCCGTCCAGCCTTTTTCCACCAAACTTCGGTTGATGTTTTGTTCTTAAAAAAAAGGTGTTTGATCGGTTACTCCAAAACACGTCGTAATCCATGTTAAGTCTTTTAATGTGTTAGGTTTGCCTTGCCTTTTATTTCAAAATTTCATAACATTGTTTTGTTCAATGACTTTTTTTTGAACTTGTAAGGACCTCTATTTAAAATATGGCACGGGCGGTTGGGGTTATTCACTGCCTCCCCCCCCAAAAAACATGGTAGGAAAAGCTTTGAATCCGAAAGCATTGTCACTGCAGCCTCAATCAATTTTTCTGTTTTTACGGTTCGGCCACCCCTTCTGTTGAGGTTCACTTATGGGTGCAACTTTGAATTGACTGCACTGGATGGCCCTTTGATAGGGCAATATACACCAATTCCAGAGTTTTCTAAAAAATTCAGTCCCATTTAATCCACTACGAATATGTTTAACCCTGTTCCGTAGGAGTTCTCCACTTGGTCTAAGAAACCCTGATGTATGGATGAGGCTTTGTAGCCGTCTCGTCCTTTCGCTACCCTAAAAAAGGCTATAAACCCATGAAAAACCTGGTGCATGTAATCGTCAGTGATTAACTAAGTGCAACAACCCAAACTACCTTTCCATACTCCCTTTGTTTGGACTAGGGCCGAGAAGAAAAAAAGGTCCATATGCAACAAAATGAATGTCCGGATAGCGGTTATGGAGTCAGCTTCTTGGAACTTGTGGTCTTTTTATGTTGGCTTTGCCCTTCATGCACGGCTAGACCCACATGCTTGTCTTCCAAACTGAAAAAAGCTCTTCAGGAGGCCCACCTGCACCAAAACCATTCTTCGGTTATGTAGTTCATTTTCCTTAGGTCGGCAATGTGAAGGCCATGCGTCTGTGCCACTCCAAAAACGATTCGCTCTGAACAACAAGCTTTTTCTGATCGGTAAAGGCAGTCGACCCATCGAATTATCTGGCTGTTCATATCGGAGGCATGTACAAAAGTCATTCTTTCCTTGGAAGCGCCCGCATCAATGAATCCAATCTTCAGGTTATTTTGAATTCCCGTTTCCTTTTTTTAGGCACTAACGCCCCTCAGTGTCATAAGGTAAATAACCACCGGCGAGTTGTTCTCTTATCACAGAGTTGTTTGCGATAACACTAATGAGCCTATGAAAAAACCAGCTTTATCAACGTGAATTAAATACTCATCCAATGTAATCGTTTGTTCCCATAGTTGACCTTCTCCAGTCCAGTGATAGTGATATTCCTCCTTTGTTGGCCCCTGCGAATGATACGAATCCCCTCTTACCCCCCTTAAGTCTTTGTGAGAAGATTCTTCCCCGTTCATGTGGCCCTGGAGCAACCAACTGTCGACGAACCACTTGTTGTTGGGGGACGGTACAGTCATTCCTTGCACATCATGAAAGGAAAATAGGTTATGTTATCACGGGGAAACCCAAGCATAACTGGACTTGGGTTATAACCATTTGTCCACAATCCGTGAAGTTCTTTCAAGTTATACCCATCTTCGCCTTTAGGTGGACTTGGCCTCCTTTGAACTTGAACTTCTCGTTGTGGTTGCCGAGTGATTTAGATTCACTCTTTGCCTTTGAGTAGGCATTTGTTGTGTGGCTCTAGAATAAGGTTTCTTAATTTAATCTTGCATTTCAGTGATGTGATCCCTGAGGCTAGCTTTTATCCGGAAAAAATCAATATTGTTTCTACAACCAGGAGTTATTGTTGGGGACCTTAAACCTGGAGAGTGTGTGACCTGCTGGTGTGGTGCTCACTATCTACTTGTTGAAGGTGTGGAACTCCTTAGATGATTACAAGGTACACGATTCGGTGAATTGGTCCTAACCCACTTTCTTTTTGGTTCCAACCTTAACCGGTGTTTGTTTCACAACAGGTTTGGTGCGGGCCCTGCACAGTTTTCTCGGTACTTTCTGAGAAATAACTCGTGACGCTCGACACACCTTGGGTGAGGGGCTAAACCAGGTGTTGGGTTCCCTTGTCTTAGGGTAAAGGTTCTTGCGCTCCTATGTTGGACAGTGAGGAAAGCAAAATGCGCCTTTCTCGTTCGGTGACATTCTAAAAAGCCAAGAAATCTATAATCAGGCCTTTTGGTGGCTCCCTTAGATCTAGGTGTTGTCTCCAATGTGGTATAATTGCTTTGGTAATCTACAGTTGTTCTTGTCTCTTCGACCTTGGTCAGCACATTGAACTTTTCTGTTTTTCCTGGCAGGTGTTCACTGGAGGAAGACACAAATTTTACTTTCTTGACCTGACAGTAGAAGTCAGTCACCTTATGTGTATTTTCAACCTGTAGGGCCCTTAGGTGTTCGGTTCAGGTAGGGTCCTCTATAGTTCTTACTGACAGTTGGTCCGTTTTTCTCCTGAGGCTGAGGCACTAGATTTTGGCATTGATACCAGGTGGAGGAATTTCGTTGAAAACAACCTAGACCTAACTAGGCTTTCTTAGACTGGGCGGGGGGGTTTCTTTTGTGCCTAAGGGGATT